>VZRV01007185.1:631058-796987 GCA_013398115.1 Falcunculus frontatus | reverse complement strand
CCCCCCGTCCCAGGCCCGCCCCGTCCCCAAGTCACCCACCCACCCCTGTGCCAGGCCAGCCCTGTCCCTGTGTCACACACACACCCCTGTGCCAGGCCAGCCCTGTCCCCAAGTCACACACACACCGGTCCCCGTGTCACACACACCCAGGCCAGCCTGTCCCCATGTCACACACACGCCAAGTGCCAGGCCAGCCCCATCCCCATGCACACACTCGCCCCATCCAACCTGTGCCAGGCCAACCCTGTCCTTATGTCGCACACCCATACACAGCGCCAGGCCATCCCCGTCCCCACGGCACACACACACACCTGTCCCCGTGTCACACAAGCCCCCAGTGCCAGGCCAGCCCCGTTCCCGTGTCACACAGGCCCAGTGCCAGCCCTGTCCCCCCGTTCCCAGGCCGTGTCACCGCCGTGTCCCCACAGCGGGACCGGAGCGCGCCCCTCACCTGCCGCCGCGCGCCCGTCACCGCCGGCACCCAAACATCACGTGACCGCCTCGGCCCCTCCCACCGCGATCACGTGTCCCTCCCTCCCCCTCCATCGTTGTAGTCCTCATCCTGCAGGCGCCGCCGGCCGCACTCCCTCTTTGGACTACAACTCCCAGAGTGCTTCGCGAAGCGGCGGCTCGTCCCCTTCACCCGGCTGCCAATCGGCGGAGGGGACGGCCCGAGGGGGCCCCGCCCACTCTCCTCATCGCCTCCTTCCTCAGGGCGCGGCCCGGCGCCGCCCCTCAGGAGCCGCTCTCCGCCTGCCGCCGCTCCAGGCGGTGTTCTCTATTCCACACCCTCCTCATCCTCACTGCCCTCCTCGGGGGGACACCCCAGGAACGGCTGAGGGAGCTGGGGGTGTTTATTCTGTAGAAAGGGGTCTCAGGGGGCACTTCATCACTCTACAACTCCCTGACGGGAGGGTATAGCCAGGCGGGGGTCGGGCTGTTTTCCCAAATGACAAGAGATGGGATAGCGGGAAACGACCTCAAGTTGCACCGGGGGAGATTTAAGTTGGGTATTAGGAAAAAGTTCTTCACTGAAAGGATGGTCAAGCATTGTAAAGGGCAAGTAGTGGATTCACCTTTCCTTGGAAATGCCTAAATAAAGTGTAGATGTGGCACTTGGGGACGGGGTTTCGTGGTGAATTTGGCAGTGCTGGGTGAATCGTTGGACTCAGTGATCTTTCGGACCTTTTCCAGCCTTAAAGATCCCATCATTCTCTGACAGCTCTGTGCCCTCCTTCGTAGTCACACAGAGCCCGGGGCACTGCTCACGGAAAGAAATGAATAAACCCCACCAACTCGCTGCTACTAAAGCCGCTAATTCTCTCCAGAACACCACAAATTGCAGCCCGAGACTGGAGGTTCACCCAGCCAAAGAGCTTTGACAGAGCAGTCTGGAGTACACCTGTACCTGCGAGGGGTTTGCTTTTTATTTGCCAAGCAACAGCAGCTTTACGTGGTGGCTGGCTTGCAAAAGGAGTTATAAAGAGGATTTTCTTGATAGAGCCTTTAACCAACAATTCACTTTAACAAGGGACTGACATGCCAGCTCCCTGCTCAGAAATGGAGTTCTGCACCAGTAGCCCTGCTAAAAAAAAAAGCTTTAAAAGGGCTGAGGGGCCACCTGAGCCTCCATAAACTTCAGGGTTTTACAGCACCGAACTGCTATCGGAGCAGTTTCCTCCATCTTTTGCTGCATTGATAATCATTTATTTCTGTGGACTCCAAAGCAAATCCCTTAGGAGAAGTGACATAAAAATATACTGATAACGAAATACAGCTGTCTGCTTGTCGTCTGCAAAATCCTCTGACTACAGCTACATGTGCAACACCCTGTGTCTTGCTGGGTGGTTCTTTTTGGGGGAGGAAGAGCAAGTTAATCCTGCAAGAAGCATAGATTGCATTTCCAAAACCACTGTGAAAATTTTGTGGTAATTTTCGGTACAAATCATATTTACCTCCAACGTGAGCCTCATGAAAGTAAATAAGAAAAGAAATATATAAACACGTGCCAATATAAAACAGCCCAAGTATTCCAAGGGACAGCAATCATAAAAATTACAGTGGGATAAATCTCATATGACTGCTTTGGTTTGCAGGCTGCATCTTGCTGGTTTTGCATTTTGGAGCTGGAGAAATACTGCTTAATCAATACGAGCGTTATTCATACAATAATAATGCTGCACATTCTCTTGGGACATTTTTCTTCTGAGGAATTTGAGCTGTTGCAAACCTTCTCATTGTGTGCAGCAGGGCTGGCCCTTGTTATTAACAGTTGCTTATTGATCTGTAACAGCTTTTAGAAAGACCAAGGGTGGGTTTTGGGCATGGCGTGGAAGTCAGGTCTTTTACATAAGCAAGGCAAGGCGTTGTGCATCATTAAGATGTTGCTTTCTCTGAATTTAGGGGAAAAACCCCCAAATAATTAACAGCTTTGTTCCATCCCACAGTGATAACATCTATAAATCTGAAAAATATACAGTCAGCTGTACAGGAACCAAAAGCTCCAGGGGCCAAAATTTTATTAAAACAGCTTAATCTTCATGTTTCTCATCTTTTAGTGGGAGGAGGTTGCCCATTTGCCAGCGGCTGTGTGGCGTTTCCCAAGGTGGAAGCAGCGATTTCATTCCACATGAGCAAAACTCCTGGAGGTCAGAGCCATGTACCTGGAGAGGTTTGGCAAACGTGACTTGGGGGTGAAGTTGTCAGTGGGTTTTTGCTTTGGAAAACTGCCCCAATTCCTCTGTGAAGAGGAAATGGAGGATCTCTATCGGGATTTAAATAAACCCAGCTGTGATGATTTCACCTCATCCCTGCTGGGATGATTATCCACTTAGGCTGGCTGTGCCTTTAGGGAATTTCTTCCACTCTTCCGAAGGAGATTCCTTTTGGCTCACAGGTTTGTTTTGTGAATCATCCTAAATCATAACCTCTTAATAGCTGGGCTATTGAAGTATTTATGGCAAGGTAATCCAATTGTCCTTTTGGTTAATTTTTTTCCTAAACTGTGTGGATTTGGCTTCACTGTAACAATTTGTATTGCACCTTATTACATACTTACAAATAACTCAGTGGGGTTTCATTCCTGTACTACAGGACTTTTCTACAAAGCAGGAGAACCCAGACAAATAACTTGCATTAAATAAAGTGAGGGGGTTGGGTTATAATTTGGATTATGTTCTTAACATCAGGTATATAACCTAAGGTGCTATTAACTTCTCTCCTGTTTTGGATTGACTGGAAGTGTTGATGAGTTCAAGAAAAGTGAGGTAACTAAAAAATATATCACAAGAAAGCGTCAGTGAGTGCTTAATTAATCCCATTAGGACACAGTTGCTGTGTCATTCCCAATAGCCATGTAAACATAAGGGAAGAACAAAGAGCAACTTATCCTTGCAATTCCATGAAGGAGGAAGCCTGGATATTTGTCTGGAGTATGTGCAAATAAATTTCTCCAGATTTTAAAGTGTTCTAGGAATTATTTATTTAGGATGGTTTTACATTTGTGCTTAAGGAGTCTCCACTTTAAAAACAAACAAAAAACCAAACAAAACCAAAAAAAACCCCCAGCCAAACAAACAAACAAAACCCCCCAAAACCAACAAAAAACCCAACAACAAAAAGCAACCAAACAAAAAACTGAACAAAACCCCACAAAACTTCTTTTCGGAAGTTTCTTTCTTTGTTTGGTCCAGTTTCTTTTCAAATTTAAATGAGAAATTATTCCCCCCTTTCCTTCCCAGATGCCTACCTTCTTTTACTATTTTTTCCTACTCTTTTCAGTAATTTGGATGGGCTTGTGGCTTTCCTGAAGACTGCTGAAAAAAATAAAGCTGGTTTTTTAGCAGTACTTAACTTTTCAATCCTGAATTAATTGGCCAGTCGCACAGCTGGGAAAGTGCTTTTTTCTTTGATAAAAATGCTGTTTTCCACTCAAATGCCTTATGCACCAAACCAGTCAACTGCAAGGAGCACAGCAACGAACACAAGTCGGCCTGAATGCTTCACAAAACCAAGGCTGACTCTTATTTCCTATTTCCAGACATCCATCCAGTGACCTAAGATTCCCTGAAAACAGCGCAGCTCAGAGAGCTTATCACAGCACATCCGTATGTTGTTACCTGTGAGCAATTTAATAAAAAAGATATTATAGCAACAATAAAAGGAGTCTGGAAAAAGCCAGCTAATCCCTGAGCAACCTTATTTCAGTCTATTTAAAGTCCAAGAGAGACTTGAATTCCAGGACCGAGCAAAATCTGGCATAAAACAGATGTTTTCGTCGAGCACTGCGGTGGCTGCAATACGTGTCACAAGCTGGTGAATACCTGGCAGGCCTGGCACGTCACAAGGAGGAATCATGAGCCATAAAACAATGATTTTCAATACTTTGTGCATTCCTGCATCAATTACATGTGGTTATAGGTGCAATAGCTGTGGATTTTAGTGGCATTTCACCTGGATTTGTCTGAGCATTGCTACATTTGACCCTTCCTTTTCTGGAGACGTCTGATTGCATCTGAATTAGGAAAATAAAAAGGGTGAGCTGATGTAAAAAACTTTGTCTCCGAGGCAATGACGAGTCAATCACCTCATCAATAAAGCGTGTCCAATACTCTCAGTAATCCCGGTGATCAGTTTTGCTTATGGAAGCTGGAGATATTAAATGGAGCTCGGAGCAGGGATGACAAGTGGCAATTGAAAGTGATGTTGACAGAGCTAAAGGAGCCCATGCTGAGAGCAGCAGATGTAACACGACGGTGAGGGAACGGGGCTAAACCGGGCTGGTGGCGAGGAAAACTCAGAGGTCGGAACAAATCCCTCACTTCACTTAACTCCATGACAAAACACCAGTGTTCTTTCGCTCGGTTCAGCAGTGCTGCACCTGGACAATCAGGAGGAAAAGTTGGAGGACACAGAGGAGCTGTGGTCCAGGAGCTGCAGGTACAAAGGATGCAAGGAAAGCGCTGCAGAGAGTGAACCGAGGGAGATTTCAGCTCTGAAAATCTCAGTGTCTTGTTCTTCCCTGGGACTGTGCATCCCCAAGGATGGGTTGGATGTGGTTTTGAGCAATCTGGTGTAGTGGAAGGTGTCCCTACCCATGGCGGAGGGGCTGGAATGGGACAATCTTAAGATCCCTTCCATCCCAAACCATTCTGGGACTTCTAAAGACATCAAAGTATCCAGAGCATAACTGAAAACCTCCTTTTTATGGTGCACTTGTGAAATTACGAGCCCGTAAAAGGAAGTCCTGAAATGTAAGTAGGTATACAGAAAAATGAGAAAATGGAAAACAAAAAATAGAAAATAAGAAAAACATCTGGATTTAAAACATCTAATTGTGGTTTAATTCATTTTCTGATTTTAAGGCTGAATTCTCTCTAACAGAACCAAGTCTGTTACTGTTATTAAAGCTGCAGTTACTACCACTCATTAGTCAAGAATTGTTCTTCCTGCCTCTGCTCTTATCCGGTTAATAGGTTTTTTTCCCGAATTACACCTTTTCAAAGGTAAAAGGTTTTCTACACATTTGTGCTACATAATGGGGCACTTAAGGACATGGTTTAGTGATGGACTTGGCAATGCTGGGTCAATGGCTGGACTCGATGATCTTGGAGGTCTTTTCCAACCTTAATGACTCTGTGATTTTATGATTCTATTCATGTCCCACAATAGATTATTACTCTGTTCAAACTCCAAGTGCCACTGCGGAATAATTTTTAAATAGTGACACTGGTCTGAGAGATGTGATAAAATCTTCCATTTCCTAAAGAAAATTTTTAAAATGCCCAAAGACAACCACAAAGTTTTGGGGATTCAATGCCGAAAGCAAAAGTGTTTTTTCCAGTGTCTATAAGGACTGAGCAGAACTTATGTTGAAGTTTCAGTCCACACTATAAGACAGTGAGAGAAAGTCCAAAAAACCACTGCAAGAAAGATCCAAGATCTAGACAATGTAATTATGAACAGAGATTGAAAGAGATGAGCTCGGTGAATCTAGAAAATTGAAGATCTGGGGAAATGGGAATAAATTCTCTGATACATGAAGCCTTGCTGCAAAAAGAAACAGAAAAACTGTTCTCCATGCCCACTGAGGATAGGTCAAGAAGTCATTGGCTTAAATTGGCTTGGATTGCTGGGAGAAGATTTAATTTAGATATGAAAAAACACTCTCTGGTATTAAGGTTTGTAAAGCACTTGTACAAACTACCTGAGAAGTCTTGGAATTTTGGCTGCTGGAAGTTTTCAAAACCAGATGGAATCACAAATCGTCAGTGGAAGTGTTTTGTGTGTGATGGTTGAGATGATTTGGGGATGGACCAAACAATCTCCTGAAACTTTTCCCAGCCCTACATATTCTGTGATTTGGACAATCAATTCTCTCTTCGGTGGGAAGGGTTGGGTTGATCAAGCCCATAAGAAATTCAAACCTATTCTGTTTTAAAATAAACATTTTTTAAAAGTCAGTGTTGTTTCAGACCTGGGTACATTTGACCCATCTTCTCTTCCCATCACCAAAAGTGGGTGCCAAAAGAGCACGGGGGAGATTCTTATGACCACTCTGCCAATCTCCAACTACTTTTAGTTCCGAGATTTCCTGGCCCTGTTGTGGTCCTTGCTGATTCCTTCCTCCAGCTCCCCACCCATATTTAAGCCCATAAAAATGTCCATTTCTATTTTTCATGACTGACACCGGCTGCATGAAGAACTTTCTTCTTTGTTTTATTTTAATTCCCATTACCTTCGTTTAAAGACACGAGTCCTTACACTAGAAGAAACCAAATTTTTGCTCGCACCCGCGCTTCCTGCCTTTAAGAGATTATTTATATCACTCAAGACCAGATAAGAGGATGATCTTATCCCAAGGCTGCTTATTTCCTTTAAAAACCTTTTATTAAACCTTTTTTTGGACATCCAAAATAATTTTATTTCCTGGGTTATTGACACCCTGTTAACCATTAAAAAACCCCAAGAATTCTATAAGGTGCAATTAACCAGAAGTGAAACCTTTTTACCTTTCTTCATCAAAGTTTCAGGTAATTCATCTGGTTCACATGTCAGGTTTGTAAGTTTGCAGTTCCCTGGATCTGTCCTGGATCCTCTCCAGTCTTCACATACCAGGGACACTTTAAGTGAAACATTGCACATTGTTGTTAATAATTCAGATATTTAATTTTTTATTTGCTCCAAAACTCTTGGGTAAATAAATCCAGCCTTGCTGTTTTGTCTGTGGTTATTCTCTCTTTTTAATCTGAACTTTTTTTTTCAGACAGGCTCTTTCCTGAATCCTCTCAAAGAGGGTCTGGGATGTTTATCACCCCTGTTTCTTCCATATCTTCTTTTTATTTCTAATATCAGTTTTACCCTCCTGTTCAACCATGCTGGCTCAATTTTTTCTCCACGAGCAAACCAGTGGCTTGTTTCCTACTCAACACCCTGACAGTACTGTCAACACCTGTAAGGATTTCATTCCTTTAACTTCCCTTTTTAACTTTCCTTTAAGAGCTTATTTCTACCCAGTCCTGCTGCTGGATTTGAACAGAGCTTTGGTGGATGCTCAGCTCCTTTGTTCCCATTGGGATGTTGATGCAAGGTACACTGCGAAATTGGCTGAAGGTTGCTGACTTCATGATGAGATTCTGGACTAGATTTTTATAGCAACCCAGGGGTTACGTATCTGCTTCTGGGATCAGTCACCAGCTGCTGCTTCAGACTCAGATGTGACCTTTGCTCAGTGTCCGTGGAGGGAGCTGAAATCACCTGGGATGCTGGTGGATGAGAAGTCGTGTCCTGGGCTGCCTCAGAACTGTGGCTGGCGTGTCAATGGAGGGGATTCTGCCCATCTACCCCACTCTGGTGAGACCCTACCTGCACTTCTGTTTCCAGCTCTGGGGACCTCGAGATAAGAAGGATGTGGACCTATTGGAACAAGTCCAGAGGAGGAGATGAAGGTGCCCAGAGAACTGGAGCACTACAGCACTACAGCACTCTCCTGCTGTAGAGACAGGCTGAGAGAGTTGGGATTGTTCAGCCCGACTGAGAAAAGAAAGGAGGCCTTAGAGCCCTTTCCAGTACCTGAAGGGAGCTCGTAGGAAAGGCTTTTTACCAGGGCCTGTTGCGATAGAACGAGGAGTATTTCTTTTATACTAAAAGATTAAACATTTAGACGGGATGTTTGGAAGAAATTCTTCCCATGAAGGTGGTGAGGCCCTTTTCTGGGGAACCTGGCACAGGTTCCCCAGAAAAGCTGTGACTACCTCATCCATGGAAGCATTCAGGGCCAGCTTAGACAGGGCTTGGAGCAACCCGGGATGGTGGAAACTGTCCCTGCCCATGGCAGGGGGGTTGAATGAGATGACCTTTAATGTCCCTCACAACCCAACCCATTCTATGATTTTATGATTCCACTTCCTGCCATTCCTACCTTTTGGGGTTTTTGGCGTCAGTCAGTACCTCTGTACAGGTGTATAGGAATGTTTATTGGCCCAAGGTTCCATCTTGGCTTGGAGTTTCAGTTCACAGAGATTCTTGTTGATGTGTTTTCCTCTCTCCTGCCAGCATATGGCTTTTTTGATACAGTGTCCCTTTGATTGTTTTCCCTCCACCGAGTTTTTGATCCGTGCATTTCCATCTCTTATTCAGGCTCAAAAAGGCCAGTTCCATCGCCTGCATTTCTGAGGTTTCCAGCATTTACATAGTAAAACATCTACTGCCACGTTAGCTCCTGTCTTGACAACCTTTTCAAATGTCAATCTTTTTGTTTTCCATTTTCACTTTGATTATTTACTTCCCATGACCTATTCTTCATTGAGAGGTACCTACATTTGTGTCTTCATCTTTAGAAATGTCATCCCAAACCATATGCTCTGCTTTGGCTTCCCTCACTCCCCACTCTAAAAGCTCCCTCCCACCCTCCCTGATTTTAAGTGACCGTGCCTCAGGTGAACTCTGTCCCTCCTGTACTGGATTTTGACACTCTACACGTGTCATATGAGCCTGAAATTGTCTTACATTCATACTCTGCCTCTCCACCAGTCTCCCTGAACCTGCAAGAGATAAGGAAGCACTTCAGAGAGCATCACCATAGAGATCCTTCTTTTTTGGTTTCTTTTCCAGGAGCCTAATTTTTGCTTCCCCACACAGGACCTCCCTGAATGTGTCATTGATGCCCGTTTGGGCTGTGACACAGGCTGCTCATCACGTGCCTCTTCTAATCTTCCATCTACCTCTACATCTTCTAATGATAAATGCCATCATCTTCTATTTCTTAATACCCTTAATAAGTGATAACTGCTTTCCTGATAGACCCTTCAAGAATCTTGATTTTGCTGTCCTCTTGCAAATGGTCGTTATTTCTTATTGATGGGGGTTTCTGTATGATTTCTCTGGAGGAAGTGGAGAAAAAATATTGCATGGCAATGGAACAAAAACCTTTCAATGTGATTTAAACTTTGTAACGACCTGGAAAGGAGACAAGGTAAGGGAGATTTAAGGATATCCCACTGCAAAGCCCAAGAACATATGCTTTAATTAAATTTAGCAGCCTAAATCAGCTCCTCCCCTCCCATCTGAATGGCTGGCAGATAGTCTGCAATCAGGAAAATATGCTTTCCTTTGCCCTTATTTATGTTGCTAAAATTCCTCCTAAAATTTCTCAGTGTCATGACTGCATATAGCAATAGTGGGAGCAAGAAATCAGACAACAAGATATCACCCAGACCCACACGGAGCACTTTGGCTAACAAGGTGATTGTAGTACAGGTTGCCAATATTGATTGGATCTCTGGTTGCTTTCTAGCACTGGAAATGAGAGCCAAATTAAGAGATTTTAGCAATTAGGTCCTGGTTCATGAAGAAGGTTGGGATGGTTACTCTGCAAAACTGTCTGAGAAAAGATTTCTTAAGGTTTTTTTTTATTCACCTGCATCCATAAATGCCAATGCTTTTCTTATTAGAGTCTTATAATATTTGGTGTTGGAAGGAATTGTGACGTCCCATCCTTAAGGGAAAGGGAGCACTCAAGATTTGTAGATGCTCCTGGGCAAAAGGAACAGCAATAGTCGGACAAAGTTTACAAAGTTTTATTAGTAAATTGCACCCTTGGCATAGAAATTGATATAAGTTACACCCTGACCTCCTGTATAAGCACTGGCAGTGGGTTCTGGATGAATGGGTAGAGTGGAAGAGAAGTAAAAGAGATGAATTAAAGAGGAGGAAAGGAAAGGGGAGGGAAAAGGAAAAGAAAGGAACCACCAGCGCTGTCTCCAGCGTTGATCCAGCTGATGGAGTCTCCAGAGTCCTGGGGTGCCCATGTGCCCAGGCTTCATGGGGGTACATTTTTATAGATAATTTTTCCCCACACTGGAGATAAATTTCTCCCTTTCTATGCAAATTAGTCGTCGTCCACAGCCACTTCTTCTAGACCTGTCTGGAAATAGGTCAGAGACTTCCGGGATCTTGGATGGTCTTGACCCCCCTTACACTGATTCTCAGCCTCACTCCTGTGCTTGGGCTTTGCTGAGTTGTGCTGGTGTCCAGGAGTCAGAACAAGGATGTTTGTCCCAAAAAGTGCTGCCCTACCTTTATGTAGCTCCTTCTTCCAGCCACAACAATCCTTGCCTGGCTCCACTGCTATGCAGCTATTGGTGTCTGAGAGATAAACATCAGCCCCCTTTATCTTCTAGGCTTCTACAGGGACCTTAAATATCTCATCTCCATGGGCAGGGACACCTTCCACTAGACCAGGTTCTTCAGAGCCCCATCCAGCCTGGTCTTTAACACCCCCAGGGATAGGGAGTCCAGGGATAGGAAATATTAAGTGTTAGATATCTAGAATTTTCTCTGGTGCATATCCAGAGATGCTGCTTTCTCTGCAGAGCTGAGCAATTCCTTCCCAACACTTCATGAGATGCAGGACTCTGGTTCTCTTCTCCAAAACCCCAGGGAAGCTCATCTCAAAAGCATGTTCTGGGTGCATGTAATGATCACCAATGACACAGTCCTGGCTGTCTGGTAATGCAAAATCTGTCCTTTCTGCAGTATAATAGAGATTATCGTCCTTGCGTAGGAAGTGGGTGGTTTGGACTCAAGTCTCACAGGTTGGGAAGTTTCCAATCCACCATTCCCATGTCCTAGAAAAATGTGCTAATCATGCAGCTGGGTTAAAGCTGCTTTCTATCCTGCTAGGCAGAGCTGTGCTTTTGTGTGGAAAAAGGGCCCTAAAGCTCCGTAAAGCCAATGAAGGAACAGCCAAAAAAGCGACGTGACATTGCAGCTCATGAAACAGGGGATCCTAGGCAACCTCTTGGGGGAGAGTGTCAAAAGGGTGTAAAAATATACTGCAGAGGACCTTTAAGGTTAAACAAAACACTCGTGTCTGACGTGATAAGAGGGAATTTGCTCGAATTTCCCTAATCCTCATATGGATGAGCTTTTTCCTAGAGGGTGTCTGATGAAATAATAGAGGTTACCTCCCTCGGTGGATGCCCTTTGTGATGTTGTTGAGCCTCATCCCTGCTCTTGAATAGATTGCCCAGGGGTTGGAAAATTACTTTGCCTTTCTTCTGAAAAAATGAGCTTTTACTAACTATTGTAGTGAGCTACAGCTGTCTGTTTCAGAGGAGAGGTTTTATCACCGATTCTTTTCAGCCTGAGCATCCTTTTTCAAAAAGGACATAAATGCTAAGTGCAAATAAACCCTGCTCTCGTTAGGACAGCTTTGTTCTTTGTGTTCTGTGAGTGGGAGAGATGAGCACAGGTCTGTGAAGTGCTTCTGACTGGAGAGGACACACAGCAGCTCTGAGACTGGCACGTTACACCTGGGTCTGTGCTGCGGTGTCTGGGCATCTTTAGTGCCTCCTCCCCACCTTTAATAAATTTACTTCCTTAAAATATCCTGGTTATTCAGCCATTTCAAAGCTGTCCTTGATGGCAGATCTCCAAAGAAGAGGCTGGATCGTGCAAAAGAGGCATCCACAAAGTAAAGCTTTCTCTGCTTCAAAGCTGAACAGATGTTCCAGTTTGTGGCCAGAAGGATGCTGCATTACAGGGAATCCCTGGATCCTGAGTTAGTTAAAGTTCTCTCTATCTAAAGCAGCGTGGCCAGCTGGTCGAGGGAGGTGATTCTCCCTCTCTGCTCTGGTGAGGCCCCACCTGGGGCACTCTGTGGTGGTGGGCTGACCCTGAATGGACACCAGGTGACCACCAAAGCTGCTCTGTCACTCCCCTTCTTCAACTGGTCAGGGGAGAGAAAATATAATGACTCATGGTTTGAGATAAAGACAGGGAGGTAAACACTCACCAAGCACCATCATGGGCAAAACAGACTCAACTTGGCAAATTCTAATTGAATTTATTACCAATGAAATCAGAGTACAATCGTGAGAAATAAACCCAAATCCTAAAAACACCTTCCCCCCACCCCTCCAGGCTCTGGGGTGACCTTAGAGCACCCTTCAGCATCTAAAGGAGCTCCAAAAGGGTTGGAGAAGCATTTTGAACAAGGGCATGGAGTGACAGGATGAGGGGGAATGGCTTCCCAATGTCAGAGGACAGGGTTAGATGAGGTATTTGGAAGAAATTCTTCCCTGGGAGGGTGCTGAGGCCCTGGCACAGGTTGCCCAGAGAAGCTGTGGCTGCCCCACTCCTGGAAGTGTCCAAGGCCAGGTTGGATGGAGCAAGCTGGTCTCATGGAAGGTGTCCCTGCCCATGGCAGAGGGATTGGAACTGGAGGATCTTTAAGGTCCTTTCCAACTCTAACTATTCCATGATCACTTGCAGTCAGTAGGAGAGATGAGGATGGTTAAGAAAGGACATGCTGGTCTTAGGCTGAGTAACAAGCTGAGGAGTTTTATTCTGCCTGCTTAAATTTCACCAACAGTTCAAATCATGATATAACTCATTAAGACAACACGTCTCAAAATTTTACACTACAATTGGTGTTGTTATGCTGTTGAATAGCACCTTCACCCTGGATCAGAAGTGGCTGCACTTCAGTACTGGATCAGCTGCATTCAAATCCTGGTCCAGCGTTAATGTGAAGTCAATGGAAGAACTTCTACTGAGTCAATAAACCCTGGATCAGTTTCCTACTTCAGTTCACAAAGTGCTTTTGAATAATGTATCCTGAAGGCTTTATATAAAATCGAAATTAGTGTTTTCATTTACTTGCATATCATCAGAGTGAAACTTTTTTTGGAAATTGTTTTACTTAGTTATTTATCTGTTTGGAGATTGGAGCTGAAGTCTATTGATCAGCCTGATTAAAGAATGTGAAATCAGTGTGAGGCTGGCACTCTAATTTTAATGAGTTAGTATATTCTTTTTATTTTTCTCAGGCAGATTTGATAAAATGAGATACAAATCTACACACCTGCAGGCCATTGAGATAATACACTGCTGGGATGGAGAAACGGAAAGAGGATACCTGCATTCATCAGCATGATAAATGCAAAAAGGGAGAATGATTAATTTTGGAAAATGTTTTTCATAGTCCACTACCTTAGGATATTAATGAATTGGTGCTTGAATGAGCCAGACCTCTTAATCTTAAAGTGATATAGTTTCAAACACAACAGAATTAAATGTGGGCCACTTGATCCATTTGTTGGGAGTATAGAATATCATAGAATATCCTGAGTTGAAAGGGACCCACAAGGATCATCAAGTCTAGTTCCTGGCCCTGCACAGGATGCCAAGAATCCCACCATGTGCCTGGGAGTGTTTTAAATGCCCCTGACTTAGTGTTCTGCTCTGTGTTATACTCTGGTCTCAGTGTGGGCTGCCACCAGAAATGCAGCTGGTCCTGCTCCTTCCACTTCCCAGCTGGCCCTGGCTGCACATTCCTGTGCCTTCCCACACTTTTCTGAGCAGTTGTGTAGGTGGGGGCAGCAGAAAGGATGGGAATCACTTCTAGCAGCAGCCTGGAGCTGGACCAAGTAAGAGTGACATGGAACCTGAACTCTGAATGGCACCATAGCCCCGTGTGGTTATGGAAACTTCAATAATTAGAAAGTCCTATGTGGTGCAGTGGTAACTTATTCCAGGAAAAATAAAAAGTGATACATTCACAAGTAAAAACAGTGATCGCTTTCTTTTTGTCTTCAAGGTGGTTCCTGCTACTGAAATAATTCATTGGCAATGAAGATGGTGAAGGGTCTGGAGGTGAAGCCATATGAAGAGTGGCTGAGGTCACTTGGCTTGTTCAGCTCGGAGAAGAGGAGGCTGAGGGGAGACCACATCGGGGTCTGCATCTTCCTCATGAGGGGCAGTGGAGGGACAGGCACTGATCTCTTCTCTCTGGTGACCTTACAGGGCCTGAGGGAATGGCCTGAAGTTGTGTCAGGGGAGGTTTAGGTTGGATATCAGGAAAAAGTTCTTTGGTTTAGCAATGGAACAGGCTGCCCAGAGAAGCGGTCACAGCCCCAAGCCTGACAGAGCTTAAGAAGCATTTGGACAATGCTCTCAGGCACAGGGTGGGATTCTTGGGGTGTTCTGTGCAAGGCCAGGAGTTGGACTCGATGATCCTTCTGGGTCCCTTTTAACTCAGGATGTTCTATGATTCTATTTTAAACATTTGAATAAGACTTTAGTGAAATATAAGCAGTAATATAATGGGAGAGGATGGAGGTGTGTCCTTTAGGCAGCAATTTCAAGGTTCAGTAAAAATCTGTCTCCTGGCAGGTGAAAAAAAAAATCAAACCAAAAACCACTACAGGTGTTTTGCAACCTGTGTTTTGCAAAGATGAGATTTATTAGGCTCCTCAAAAGGGGAACTGCTTCAACTGAAATCACCTTAAAAGAGAAGTGGGATTAAGCAGAGACCTTACAAAGAGCAAAAAGCTCAGAAGAAGAAACTGCATTTTGGAGCTCAGAAATTCAGGAATAGCACAAGCATTCCTAAAAGTGAATTCAGATTAATCCTCACAAGGAAAATTGAAATATGGAGCAAGGATTCTTCAGCACTTAAACATGAAAACAGGAAGAAAATGTGGAATAAGAAATACAGGGCAGACATTGAAGATAATGGAGCTACGACCCTGCAGTGTAAGGTCTGCTTCAGCTCTGTTTTCTGTAAGTACTCTGCTGCGGAACCTGGTAAGGAAAGACAAGATGATTAATGGGAAGAGGACTGTGGACATGGAAATTTCTATTGCCAAAGTGGGAACAAAACTCTCTAAACTAGTTTCATTTAGCCAGGGAGAAGGGAGGAGATACAAAGCCGGGTAATCAGCATCCTTGATATTTGAAAGAGCTGGCTCAGGAAATCAGTGCTCCATCTCAAAGCTCTTTAATAAATGTATGAAGTTGGGGGTGGCTCCATCTGTGTGTCAAATAATAAATATAGCGTCCATATATGACTGCAGAAAAGCAACCACCCAGCCCCAGAAATGTGCAAGCTTTAGAATAAATCTTCCCGAAAACAAAAATGAATGAATAATTAAAGAAAAGGAACGACCAAAGGAGGTGAAAATAAATCAAGATGGGAGGGAATACAGATTTATCAAAGGCTGTTTGTGTCTGATATCTTTCCTTAAAAAGGATAACCAATTCTTATGGATGAGAAAAATGCTTTAGACATAATCCACTTAGACTTCAATGAATATCAATATTGTGCCACATGGGATATTATTAACTGGAGAAAATGTGGATCATTTCCAAAATACTAATGTGATAAGTAACTAGTAAAGAGAAATGACCTGGGATTCTGAAGATAAGAGAACTTGCAGTTTGCAGGGCAGTTTTTAGTGGAGTTTCACAATGCTCTGTCTTCAGACTAATCTTATTTAATGTTGCCATTGATGACCCTGCCTTAAAAAATAGAGCTTTGCTAATGACTTTTGTAGACAGCACAAAGCTGGGAGGTACAGGCAATTCAGGAGAGGACTGGTGTATTAGTGAGGTGAATTGGATGGAGAACTGAAAAATGTAATGGGACAAAGAGTAAGGTCGTGTGCGTGGGGATTACTAACAAGAGAATCAGCTCTAAAGCTGGAGCGGTGGAAAATGAGGGAGTAAAAAGGGCACGTTGTGTTTGCTGATCACAGAACGATACAGCCCTGGAAAAGCAAACATCCCAGGGCTGCGTCAGCTGAGGGCTTCTCAGGAGAGGTCTTTGGTGAGACTGAAATGAGGCCTCTTACAGAGTGCAAAATCCTTGGCTGCCACAAACAACAAATGTGACTTCAAGCTGGTGCTGAAGGAGCAACCACCGGTGGCATGGAGAGGTTGCCAGGTAGGAAAACCTGGGAGTGTTTGTGTTTTATACAGCCTGGGATAGGGGCAGCTCAGGTGGAATATGATTATTTTTTAATATGAGTGAACTCCAGGAGCAGAGAAGGATTCTTTAAGAGGAGGGAGAACTGCGGTCGTAGAACCATATAATCATAGAAAGGCTTGGGTTGGAAGTGATGTTAAAGTTCCAAACCCACAGATGCCACCCACAGATCAGGATGCTCAGAGCCCTTATGCAAGAATGGTGCAAGAGTGATGCAAGAATAAATTGTTATATATTGGACATGGATTTATTTAGTCTGGAAAGCCATAAGAATTAAGATGGAAGGGTCTGGAACAGTGTCCCACTGCCAATAATAGAAATAAAAGACCTTATTTACAGGCAGATTTATGAGGTAGAAACTGGAAGATATCACCAGCTGTTGTACAGAACAGGTTTTGATTGCCCAGAAAAAGCCTGGATACTCTGAGCTCAGCTGTGTCACCTTCAGTCCCAAACTGGGATGATGCTGCACTGACAGTTCTGTGTCTCTGATAGAATCACAGAATCAAAGAATATCCTGAGCTGGAAGGGACCCACAAGGATCATTGAGTCCTGCACAGGACACCCCAAGAATCCCACCCTGTTCCTGAGAGCATTGTCCAAATATTTCCTGAACTCTGGCAGACTTGGGGCCTTTTCATTGTTCTCTGTTGCATGGTGCAAACCCATCTTAGAGGAGTCAGGGAGACTTTGAGGTCTACTGCTGGTTCCCAGCATGAAGGGTTCTCCTGGTCTTTAGGTAGAGGAGATAACCCTGAGGTTAAATGAGCTGAGCCATGCTCTCAAGGTGAATCTTTTTCTGTATGGAGAAACTTGGGAGCCCAGAGAGCTTCCTATTTTAGTTTAAACACTACCATCAGGCCAAAAATGAGCAAAGATGAATCAAAGCCACTTGGGAGGAAAACAACTTGGGGGTCTTGGTTGATGAGAATCTCAACATGACCTGGCAATTGTGCACCTGCAGCCCAGAAAGTCAACCCTGTCCTGGGCTGCTTCCAAAGCAGTGTGGGCAGCAGGTGAGGGGACAATTCTGTCCCTGTACTGTTCTGTCCTGAGACCACACCCGGAGAACGGCATCCAGGCCTGGGGTCCACAATAAGAAGGATGCAGATGTGCTGGGGCATGTCCAGAGGAGGCCACGAGGGCTGGAGCACTTCTGCTGTGAAAACAGGCTGAGAGAGTTGGAGTTGTTCAGTCTGGAGAAAAGAAAATTCCAGGCAGACCTTGGAGCCCCATCTGCTACCTAAAGGGACTACAAGAAAGTTTGGGAGGGAGTTTTCACAAGGGCATGGAGCAGCAGGACAAGGGGGAATGGCTTTACAGTGAAGGAGAGTAGATATAGATTTAAGGAATAAATTCTTCACTGGGAGGGTGGTGAGGCCCTGGCACAGGCTGCCCTGAGAAAATGGGGCTGCCCCATCCCTACAAGTGTCCAAGGCAAGGTGGGATGGGGCTTGGAGCAACCTGAGATAGTGGAAGGTGTCCCTGCCCATGGCAGGGGGTCAGGGACTGGACCTAGATGACTTTTAATGTCCCTCCCCACCCAAACCATTCCATGATTTTATCATTAATGACCAGACAAGGCCTATGTAAGGAAGGAAAAAAAATCTCTCATTTGTACTTTGTATTTCTACCTGCTGGATTGAAACTAAGCATTACAGGACTGCAGTTACAACTGGAGGACATTTCTGCAACAAGAGGGAAGGACATGTCCTTATCGAGCTGTCCTTTCACAGCTCCTCTGAGTAAATGTTTCAGCAGAACACGAAGTTTCTCGGTACAAGGCCAACCTGCTGTACTTGCACAAAACCATTTACATGCTCACTCACACCATGTATCCAGAGGAAATGTTCAGAACCAGGCAGTGACATTGCACAGAACCTTACTCAGCAGTGACATTGCACTCCCGTTCTTGTAAAGGATAATTTACACAGTTTACTGAGTGCATGAAATACAGTAGAAGGTTAAATGTCTCACCTAGAACCGAATACAACCTCCACATTGCCCTCCTGAAATTACAGCAATCCCTGCTATGATAAGGGGAAAACACATTTCTTTAAGGCTCTGAGTTTGCTCAACTGTAAAATAATGAACAATAACAGAGAACTTTAGAAAAGAAACTTTTTTCTCTTTTAGATAATTAAATATATATCTCCTTACACTGCAGTGTCTCATCCACATCAAAGATGTATTCCACAAGTTAGTTAAGAGCAATGTGCTGTTCCTTGCTCTTGACAGTTCATGCCAGTCAAGGAGTCCTCCTTATGTGGGATCAGCTGTGAGAGAACAAGGAGAGAGGCTTTCCCCCATTACAGAGATCAAAGTGTCGCTTTTGGAATCATTTTAACAAATACTTTGCCCTGTTACCAGGGGCACCTTGAGGGAAATTATCTCTCTTGTAGCTGCTGCAAGCTGGGTGCTGCCAGGTCACTGTGACCTGACAGACACAGCCATGGGGGAGTGAAGTGGGGGAGTGACAGCACAGTTATCCTGGGAAGATCTGAGAAGAGTTTATGGAGCACTCAGAAAAGCAGGATGTATTTTTAACATGGGCTGCGAAAAAGGAAAACGCTAAAAGGAAAAATAATAAATGTAACTTCTTATTTAGATATGATCAATTTTTTTTTTTTTCAGAAGCCCACACTCAAGTGACAGTTGGTGATATTAAAATCTGCTGTATTTAGGACATGTCATATGAAAAGAAGTGATCCACTGAACAGTCAGGCTGGAAACAATGAGGAATATCAGCCCTTGTTTGGAGGAAAAGGTCTGTGGAGGAGAAAACCGTCATAACTCCTTTGTATTCCCATAGTGACGGGAGAGGACAGCCCTTGCTGGTATCCATGGTGTGTGTAAGCAAGGAATATTCGTGATGCAGAAAAGGCTGAGAGCCACTATCACAGAGTTTTAGTAATTTAAAGGGAATGCTAGAAATTCAAAAATGATTCAAAAACTGTCCACACATCTATATTTATTCTCATTTTGGTGAGTCAAGCAGAGGGATGGTCTTCGGTGGGAGGACTTGAAGAGCTCAACTCTGTTTTCCCCTGGTTCAGCTCCAAAGTGGCACCTGGTTGCAAGCCAAGAATTCCCAGCAGAAGAGGAGAAAGAAGAGCAGAGGGTAGGGAGGGAATCAAGACCAACAGAGGACTGAGATTTAATGAAGGAACAGAGGGATGTGGTGAAGAAAGGAGAGATTTTTCCTCTTGTGGAATCGGGTGTAGTTCAGACTTGATGCTGCTGCAGAATTGAGACTAACACAGAACATACCTGTGGCCTTGGTAACTTTGAGCTGATCGTTGGAAGGCAGTGATGGACTCTTAAATTTAAACCATTAAAATAAAGCCAAATCAAAGCAGCTTCTGAGAATCCATTCAGAGAAAGCTCTCTCACTGTGCCAAGAGTAGCCTGCATGCCAGAGCTCTAAATAAACAGTCTAAATATACAGGTTCATAAATCTTGTGTGAGAAATTAAAACAAGGGAAAGGACATTGATTTATTATATGTTTGCTGGAAAGCTTAAGACTTCATCTTTCATTATAATAACAACGTCCTCCGTGCTCCGTAAGGGGGCAGAAGTGCTTGACTTCAATTGTGCTTGCCTTGGGTTTTTTTGTAATTATAAGGTGAGTAGGAAGTTTTCCCAGAACAGCAATCTTATCAGCTCCCCTTTTAGGTTGTTTCTAGATTCCCATTAAAAGTTCACAACTTAGTCCAAGTTTCCCAAAAAGACACTGACCTCTTGAACTTGCAATATGGCTCTTGTTTTGGGGAAAGGATTTTGTGGGAATTGCCATAAAAATCAGGAGAAGCATTTGAGAGCTCGGTGGTCAGGTTGTGACTGATGGACATCACAGAAGTGTTGTTTCTTATTAAGAGTTAATCATAGAATCATAGAATGTTTGGGGTTGGAAGAGATCTTCATAGATCATCCGGTTCCAACCCCCTGCCATGGGCAGAGACACCTTCCACTATCCCAGGTTGCTCCAAGCCCTGTCCAACCTGGCCTTGGACACTTCCAGGGTTGGGGCAGCCACAGCTTCTCTGAGCAACCTGTGCCAGGGCCTCCACACCCTCACAGCGAAGAATTTCTTCCGAATATCTGATCTACACTTGCCCTCTTTCACTTTAAAGCCATTAGGGAAGCCATTAATTCATCAACAGGAATTTTACACCAGATGCAGATACACCCCAATGTATTAAAAAGACATTTTATGGATAACTCCTAAAAATTTGGTGTTTTCTCTCTTTTTTTTCCTCTTTTTCTTTTTTTTTTTTTTTGCCCCTCACTGGTAGTACCTCCATAACCTCTAGACCTGAGTAGCCCCACTGTTTGTGTGCTATGTGGAGAGAAGGGGGTTAAATCCCTACGTCTCTGTGAACTACAGCCTTGCTGTCCTCTGCAGTGAACTAGGGCTTGTCATCTCTGAATTTGGGATGTACACTTATTTTCCAACTCTGTCACTTTTCATGATCTTTATCTCCCTAAAACTTTCATGATCCAGATGTTCCCTGCTGGCTTAGGTGGCTATGCTGGAAACCATCCCCACTTAGTGCTGCCTAATGCCTGTGACACAAATCTGTGTCCAGTAATCGGAGGAAGCAAATGGTATCTGCAGAGCATAGCTGGATTTAATTAGAAGAATAATAAATATCTCAGATTTTGGCACTCTACATCTCCATTGTGGTTCACTGCCTGTACAAACAGCTCCATGAGCAGCTATTCCTCCCCTAGGTACCTCAAGGTTGACTTCACCTGGATAATAGTACTCACTTCTAAGGCACTTAATAAGAAGAAATATTGTGTCAGGTTGGAGGAAGTCAAAGAAAAATTGTCTGGGGAAGGAATTTTCTTAATGTTGCTCGGTGTCAGCATCTGAGAGAAGTTTTAGCAAGACTATCTTCCGTGCTGTAAATAGCATCACGCTAGATTGATACCTTAAAACACCTGGCACAGCTGATTTTTTTGTTGTTGTTGTTTTTTCCAGATGGCTAAAGAAAATCTTCATGCCACTCATGGTCCGGATTTTCTGTCAAGTTGTTTTTCATTGGTTTTTTTTTGTTTTGTTTTGTTTTTTTCCTCAAGGCAGGGATGGGATTTGAAAAATCTCCCTTCTTAAACTGGCCTCCTCTTGCATAAATTGTTATAACTCACAAAAAAGACACTGAATACAAGGGATGGGCTTGAGCCAGCAACCAGCAGAAGGTGTTCAGGGCTTTAACTGGAGGGTTGTATCCTCCTCCATTGTATCTCAAAGGCAATACCAAACAGGATATTCTAGAAAAGACGCCTGTCTTGGAAAAAAAAAAAAAGTCTTCTATTTTTGTCCTCAACATTTTCTTTTATTCCCCTAAGGATTTCTTTTAAACCTGGATTGCTGAGAAAAAATCCTTATTTCCTTGCATTCCAGCTTGCCTGAACCCATTGTGAGACAAGGCTTCTGTTGACACGGGGGCAATGAACACAGGCATGACTGGGTTTGGGAGTGGGAGGATGAGACTGGCATTTCCCCATTAAAGTCCTTCAAATGGTCAAAGCAACAACTTTTTCTCCCATGGATTGTAGGCTGCCTCCTTGGTCCAGAAGCAGAAGTGGATCTGGGCTGGTGTGCCAAGTAACTCTACTTTCCACCTAAATTTTACTGCTGCCAAGCAGAGACCCTTAAACTTTGGACAGGTGCCATTGAGACTGATATCCCTGTCTTGGTGCAGACATGGACCTGATCATCAACATGCAAATAATTCCTTGCATTAGCTGACCTGGTGGCCCAGATGACTGTTCCATTTCTCGTGAGACCCACCAAGGACCACAGGTCATTGGCTTAGTAAATCCTGTGAGTCCCTCAGCAAAGGAGACCTTCCTCAAGGCAAAAAAAAGTCTCTACACAGAGACCTTGAAGGGCAGACACAGGAGGAGGGTCAGAATTTCCATCCCACTCACTGAGCACAGAGGGCCCTGGGAGAGCAAGAACATCACGATGGGCACTGGGCAGTGTCCGTCCCTGGGGTGGAGAACTCTACCCACATCCCATCTTTGCTTTGCTTCCTCACTGGAGAGGGGAAAAGAATTTCCCTAAGACTCTTAGAGATAAGCAGATGGGAAAACTTGGTTTCTAGGGAGTTAGGGGGTTCTTTTCTCCACACTCTCAGTCCCTGAGATGTCCCTGCTCCCCAGGGAAATGGTTATGGCTTCAAGTCTGCCAGAGTTCAAGAAGTGTTTGGACAGCACTCTCAGACCCATGGTGGGCTTCTTGGGGCCAGGAGCTATGCAGGGCCAGGAGCTGGACTCAACCCTTGTGTGTCCCTTCCAGCTCAGTTAGGCCAATGAGATGGAATTATCTTCTCTTTCCTTAGAGATGATTTCTAGGAGTGAAGCTTCAGAATTCCCTGGAGGTCAGTATGCCTTTTTTTGCTCCTGTCACTGGATAATAGAAAAGCCACAGACTTCAGTAAGCTGATGAATTTCAGCAGTGGCTGAAAAGGCACAGTACAAATACGGAGTCCACAGGTACTGAAAAACTCTGGAGAATAACAGTGAAAATGAGAAGAGGATGTGAAAACAACATGTGAAGAGAAAGTGAAACAGTTGGGTTTGTTTAGCCTAGAAAAGAGAAACCTAAAGGAAGCCAGGTGTGTGTTCTTCCAACAAAGGAGAGGGAGGCTATGGAGATCAATAGTTCTGTGCCCTTGGTGACTAAAACAACACAAAATCTGTTCCACTTCCAGCAAAGAAAAGAAATTAAATGCCGTAAAAGAAAATGAAGAGTGAATGTTGTCTGGAGAGGCTGTGAAAACTCCTTGGATGTTTACCAGGAGACCCGAGGCAAACAAGCTGTGGAGTGGTGTAGGTGTCCTTGATTCTGCCTTGGTGCAGAGGAGGGGGTTAAGACAGAGGTTCACAATTTGGGGATAAAGAATGTACCTGAGAAGGTGAGAAGCCCCAGAAAATTGCTTTCAGCCTTGTTCTTTGCTGCTTCTATGCCCAAAGTCTCTATTTTTGAAGCTGTAGGAAGAAAAACAAACACACACCACCTCCAGCCTCCTTTCTTTTAACCAATGCAAACAGCCAGACGAGAACAAAATAATTTCCAAGGGAATTTGGGAAGAAGAGTGAAGCAGAGAGGTTACTCGTCTACTCTAGAAAAGAAGGATAGCTCAATATTAAAAAGTCCAAAAGCTTCGGGAGTCGACGACCTTTAGGTCCATTGCATCCCTTGGAAATCCACTTCTGAATAAATATTGCCGGCTGACGCATGCTCTAATAAAAACGGCATATTGCAGTCATTTGCTGGTTGGTTCAGAGTCTTGTCAGCTCATTCACAGCACATTTACTGCCAAATCATTCCTTTAATCACAGAACAAGAAATGTTACACACGCCGAGCAAATCTCCCTCATTAGCTTGGGCGGGTTACCACTGCAGCCTGGGAGACCTCAGCTTCTATTTTCGGAGGAGGCCCTGTAACCCATTGTGTGTGTGAGTCATTGCTGTTGTGTCCAGGGCTCTGCCAGGGTGGAAGCTACAGCCTTGGACTCTCATAAAGCTGACTGTCTCCTTCTGAAGATGTCTTCACTATCCCTGCCCTGGGTCAGACATAGCTGTGTTTCATTTCGGCTGCGTGCAGCAATCCGTTGAATGGTGCTTTTTATTCCTAGAAGTCTTACGGAAATAATTAAAGTCCTGCTCAACCTCAGTGCAGTGTTGGGATTTGACCCTTTGTAATTGCGATACACCAGGGAAATTAAATAAGTAAAATTAGTAAATTAAGTAAAGCAAGTAAAAGAAATAAATAAGTAACATAAGTAAAATAAGAGGTATGGCTGCAAGTGTCCCTTGTGCCCACCATCCTCAGCCTGCTGAAGGACATGGAGATGTTGGAGCAACTCCAGAGGAGGCCCAAGGTGATTAAAGGGATGGGGAAACGCTCCTATGAGGAAAGACTGAGGGAATTGGGTTTTTTCAACCTGGGAAAGAGAAGGCTTTGGAGTACCTAATTGTGTCCCTCCAGTACCTCAAGGGAGCCTGCAAGAAGGATGGAGAAGGACTATTTACAAGAGCCTGGAGTGGCAGGACAAGGGGGAATGGCTTCAAACTGACAGAGAGTGGGTTTAGATGGGATAAGAGGAAGAAATTCCTCCCTGTGAGGGTGGTGAGGCCCTGGCACAGGTTGCGCAGAGAAGCTGTGGATGTCTCATACCTGGAGGTATTCAAGGCCAGGTTGGACAGGGCTTGGAGCAACCTGGGATAGTGGATGTTGTCCCTGCCCATGGCTGGGGGTTTGGAAAGAGATGATTTTCAAGCTCCCTTCCAACACAAACCATTCCATGTTTCTCACATCTCAAATTTTACTGTCAGCTCTTGCATGGGGAAAAATAATTCAAGTTGCCATTAATTTGTGAAAAAAAGTTAGGTAATGCCTGAGGACTTTACCCTGCATGAGCTGAGGGCTGTGGTTTAACACGACACATAAACAGAGTCTTTCCTGAATTAGGGCCCCTTGCAGATATTTGCAACCAGAAAAGCGAGAGCAGAAATTCCCGTTGACTTTCAGAGGCAGAAGCTGCAGATGCAATGTGCTCTTTTTTCTGGAAGACTCTGTCTGTGCTTGAAAATTAAATATACTTGGAAATTTTCTTGTGCAATGAGGTCAACTGGCACCTCCCAAGCTGCCTCCATGCTAGGATCTTGTTTAGATGCAAAATGCCAAGTGGGACTGGAATGCGTTGATGTCGGAGTGGAGCCTGGGAGGGCTTTGGAGAGCCCCAAAGGCACGCCAAGAGCCTCTCCAACCTTTTGCTGAGATAAATGGATCATGTTCTGCTGTCTGAGGATGTTCCCAGACAGTTCAATGTAGTGCTACACAGCCATCCAAAAATGCTGTCCCAAACTCACCTTCACCTTTACAACTCCCGCAAAGAGAATTTCTTGCCAGCACATGCCATTTCCTGGCAATTCAATCACTGTCATCCTGATTTTGTTTTGTTTTGTTTTTTTTTTTAACACCCCCTCTGTCATCTGAGGTCACCAAGTAAAAGGCCAGTCACTTATTTTATAGAATCACAAAATCCTAGAATGGTTTGAGTTGAAAGAGGCCTTGAAGATACTCTATTTCCAATCCCTCTGCCATAGCAATTTCATATTTAAACTGTCCAGGAAAACTCAAATCAAGAAAAAAAAAAAAAGAATTTTGAAGCTGCAGTGGTTAAATGCAATAAAAAACAAAGGTCTCTGTAGTTTGAGGTTATGCCATTGTGCCACTGGCCTTGGCTCATGTTAGTAAGTGTTATTGCACTATTCAGTCACTTTTGACCCTCCAGTCCAGGTCCCCATTTTCCATGTGAGTTAATTAGTTGCCTGGAAATCCAAAGGCAACTGAACTTATGCTTGAAATTCCTTTTTTCCCTATTTTTTTTTTCAAAGATGTTTATCTCTTATGGGTTTCTAGAAAATTTTCGTTTTAGAGAGCACAGATAGGCATTGATGTATATCAGAATGACTTATTCAGTGGTAAGATGATATCAGTAAGGAAAAAAATCTTGTGAAGCACGTAGTTCCATCTTCATAACTCACATTGTCTCTCTGCTCGTGCAGTATTTGCTGATCTTAAATGTTATCATCAGATCGATTCCCTTCTGCAAAAACATGGCTTTTTTTTAGCACCTGACAGTATTTTTGTTTCTCATCATGATTATTTCCCACATGGATATCAGCTTTATCTGGGGTCTGATTGCACATTTCTGCCAGGCTCTATGCCTTACACATTAAACCTTCCATCGCCCTGCTTGGATTCACTCATGGTCACTTCACTTGGCTGTGGAAATCTTGACCCAGGAAAGACCTGTGCGAATCCAGGTGCTACCACCACAACATCATCCTGTTGGATCTCTTTTATTCAAAGCCAGGAATTTCCATCCAAATTCGAGATCCAGGAGGGTTCAGAATGCCACATTCAGTCCTCAACCACAAGAGGCATTCAAATGAAAGTGTTTGGGTTGTTTGAATGATCTTTTGTACATAAGAGATATTAAAACTCCACAGATCAAAGGGTATATGATACATGTTCAGAACAGAATAGTTTTTATGATATCAGTGTATTTGCTTCTATTTTAGTTTGTTAAAGGGAATCATAGTTGGCATATGAGCTGGTTTGTTGACAGAAGGAGGAAAAAAAACATGAAGCCAAGCCAAACCATTCCACCTACAATATTAATTAGCTCCAGTATGAAGAAGTCATTCAGATTTTATCATTTTTTTCAAGTGTATTTTTATATACTGATTAGAAAAACAAGGACCAAACTACTGTTTATCAGCTCATTTAAGCCAGTTATATTATTAATATAATAAAAGTTTAGATGTCCTGTAATTTAAGTGTTCACATTCTCCATCCTGTTTGGGAATCAGACCCAAACCCTATTGAGTACAGAGACTTTTATTATCAAAATATTTTCAAGTGTCGAGATAAAATCCTGCCTCCTGTGAGATTCAAAAACAAATTATTACATACAAGCCTCATCTTCTATTGAATAAAATAAAAACAAAAACAGCAATTTCAATTTTGGGGAAAAGAGGCTGGAAGGTGGGACCTGAATTGATCTAAAAGCTGAAAAACAGAAATTGAAGAAGAATGTTTATATTTGTGGATTTTTTTTATCAGAGGGTTTTAGTCCTGTTGGATGAAAATCACAAATGTTTCCAGTCATTCCAGAGTTCCTCGGTGCCTTCCTCTACAGATCAGTCACCGGAGGAACTTGGCAATGACTGCAGGTGGTCTGCAAGGCTCTCTGGAATATGGCAAAGGACACACAGATGATCTCATCCCACTGTCATTGGAGCCAGGGACTCCAAAACGGAGCAGGACCTGCCGAGACAGACACAACCAAGGCTGCATCTGGGAATTAGTGCCTTGCTGAGATGCTCCTTGGCTTCCCTGATGCTCCTTGGCTTTTCTGGTACTTCAAGGGATCTGTCGGAAGCTGCTGCTGAACAGGAGTGTTTAAGGAGGTTCTACATCCTCAGAGCTCTCCCAAAGGAGCAGTGAATTGTGGTGGTCAGGGCCACTAAGATGATTGGATGGAACATGTTTCCTATGAGGAAAAGCTGAGGGGACTGGGATTGTTTGAACTGGAGATGAGAAGGCTCCAGAGAGACCTCACTGCAGTCTCTCAGTACCTAAAGGGGCTCCAAGAAAGCTGGAAAGGGACTTCTAACAAGGCCATGATAGGAAAGGGGAAATGGCTTTAAGCTGAAAGGGAGTGGGTTTAGATTGGATATTAGGAAGAAATTCTTCCCTATGGGGGTGGTGAGACCCTGGCACAGGTTGCCCAGAGGAGCTGTGGCTGCCTCACCCCTAGAAGTTTTCAAGGCCAGGTTGGATAAAGCTCTGAGCAACCTGGGATTAGTGGACGATGTTCCTGCCCATGGCAGGGGGTTGGAAAGAGATGGTCTTCAAGCTCCCTTCCAGTCCAAACCCTTTTATGATTCTGTGATGGAAATAGTTGGAAATATAGAGTCAAACCCTGAGGTGGGACTCTGGTGAGAAACATGGGTCCAAAACATCACACAGGTTGTGAGCCTTCTGCTAGTCCTCCAAGACAGAAGATAGTCGAGAATAAAAGACATTGTTGCAGGCTTAGGGAGTCTTTAGTTAGGGAAAAGACTTGAACTTGACTGACCATCCTGTTTTCCAGGGTTTATCCCTTATTTCTGAAAGACCTAAAGACAACAAGCTCTCCCTTTGTTGAAATAATCATGGAATCACAGAATGGTTTAGGTTGGAAGAAAACTTAAACATCATCTAGTTCCACCCCCCCTGCCATGGGAAGGGACACCTTCTATTTCATCCATTTCTTCTAGGTGAGTAAAAGATCAGCTTAATCTTCAACCACATTTTTGCAGGACAGAACTGAAGCAGAGTGACTGTTCATGGCACTTTTCGGTGCAAAACCTGCCTTGAGAAACCTTTTAACAGAAGTGAGCCCAAGCCTGGACAAATTAGTTTTAAGAAAAACCCATTTATGTTGCCCTCAGCAGTCCTGAGTTACACACTTGAAATAAAAATAATGGACTTTGCCTGTCAAAATGTGCTATTACCCCATAAAACTCTGCCTTTTCACTTTTTACTCAAGTAGAGAAATTGCATGCAAGGAAGCAGATGTGTGAAAGGCCCATTAGCAGCTCGGCAGGCAGCAGATACTCACCAGAGGTGCAGATCAGTCTCTTTGCACAGCTGCAGTGAGGTTATCTGTGGGTTAAAGCCTCCAGAGGTGATGGCAAGTGAGATCTTTCTGATGGGTCCTGTCTCTGGAAACATCCTCCCCCAGCCCAGAAGCTGCTGGGTCTTCATCCACGGTGTGGATGCAACATAAGATGCGTCTGATCTCAGCCTGGATCAGCAGGAACATCTCTGAACTACATCAAGAAGTGATCTTGGCTCAAATATTGGAGGAGGTCTGGATAAAAGCTCTGGGATGAACAGTTTGAGAAGGGGAGCAAAGGTGGGCAGGGCTCTGGAGCACAAGTCTAGTGAGGAGCAGCTGAAGAAGTTGGGGGTGGAGCTCAGCCTGGAGAAAAAGATGCTCACAGGGACCTTATTGCTCTCTACAACTCCCTGACAAGAGGGTGTAGCCAGGTTGGTCTCTTCTCCCAGGGAACAAGTGACAGGATGAGAGGAAATGGCCTCAAGTTGTTCTAGGAGAGGTTTAGATAAAAATATTATGATTTTTTTTGTGTTCTCATTGAAAGGGTTGTAAAGTATTGGAACAGGCTGTCCGGAGAAGTGGTGGATTCACCATCCCTGGACATGTTCAAAAAATGTGTGGATGTGGCCCCTGAGGACACAATTCAGTGGTGGACATGGTGATGGTGATGGGTTGATGTCTGTACTTGATGATCTTAAAAGTCTTTTCCAACCTTAATAGTTCCATAATTCTATGATTGAGAAAATTCTCCTTCCTTGACCATCACAAATAAGGCAACACGAAAACAAAGCAACTTATAAACAATTTTTATACAGGGCTTAAACACTTGAAATGTTTTCCCTAATGAAGATGTGAAGAAAATGAAACATTCTCGCTTTGATAGGAGCAACTCGTGTGCCGCAGTTGTATCTACAATCATCCCTATGGGTCATTAGACTGAAAGAACAAATTAAAATGAGTTCTTCTGAAAAATTCACCCATTGTTAAATAATATATCTTGGCAGAATAAAAGCATTGCATGTTTTGGGTGATATGCTAGCTCCGTTTTCAATCAAAAGAATCATTAAAGGCTTGGTTGAAAAGAGTGTATTTTCCTCTGTGGCCACTGGTGCTTTAAACCATGGAAATGTTAAAGCACTCCTGGCAGATGCTCATTCCTATACAGTAGAAAGAGAAGTGATCTATTGTCTGCTTAATTATTTTTAATAACAGAATGAAAATTCATTAGAAATGCTTGAAATTGCAGGAAGTATATTAAAGTCAATTGGCTTCACAACGTGTCGTCGTTTGCAGATGACAAAACTCACACTGACTTCCACAGGATGAGTGCTGCTGTCGGTCCTTGGTAATAGGGAAACAAGAAGCAAACAAAGTTCTTAGTCAGAGATAAAATCTCTTCTTAGACAAGCTGATATTTTTGTGCCCCTCGCTGCAAGAAAGACTTTGAGGGGCTGAAGCGTGTCCAGAGAAGGGAACGGAGCTGAGGAAGGGTCTGGAGAGCCAGGACTGGCTGAGAGAGCTGGGAAAGGGGCTCAGCCTGGAGAAAAGGAGGCTCATGGGGGACCTTCTCACCCTCCACAACTCCCTGACGGGAAGAAGGAGCCAGGTGGGGGTTGGGCTCTGCTCCCAGGAAACAAAGGACAGGATGAGAGGAGATGGCCTCAAGTTATTCCAGGGGAGGTTTAGATTGGATATTAGGATGAATGTTTCATCTGAAGGGTTGTAAAAAGATTGGAACAGGCTGCCCGGGGACGTGGTGGAGTCACCATCCCTGGAAGTGTTCAAAAAACGTGCACTTGAGGCCATGATTTAGTGCTGAATGTGGTGCTGCTGGGTTGACAGTTGGACTTGATTTTAAAGGTCTTTTCCAACCTCAACAGTTCTGTGATTCGGTGATATAACGGAGGAAAAAGAAAAATAAAGAAACAAAAAACCCCGTGAGCTTTTAGTGCACAAAGCCTTCAAATACAGAATAGAATCAGCAGTCTGCCAAGCTCAATAGAAGGGGGGAATCATTATTCAAGGTTAAATTCATTTATTTTTAACCAGTTTTTGGAAGAAAGGCTAGGAAGTGTCAGCAAAGCCAGAGTTATGTGGGAAGCAGCACAGATCGTAAAGTGGTTGGTATGTCCTGGACATAGGGAGAGGGTGTTCATAATTCATGGAAAATGCTGAAGGTTGAGTTCTAGAAAATTCCTAAACAGTGAAACTTTTAAAGATAGAGGCAGCAAATACGTCAAGTGGATATTCAACAGCATTACCAACCACACTTGTGAAATTTATCCCTAGGTTAGTTTTTTTTGAGAAAATTTTGGTTTTCAAGGCTCTTGCCTTTATTTTAGTTTTCGATTGCTAGAGAATTTCGCAGAAATGCTGCTTGGAGGACAATCATGAAAGGCATTTAGTGCAGCCTCCTGTCTGAAACAGGGCTGTTGCCAACGTTAGATCAAGTCACCAATGACTTCTCCCAGTCAAGTCTTCACATTTCTGTGACCTCTCTAGTGAGCAAGTTCAGTGCTTTTTTTTAGTGCAGAGATTGTTTTGAGGTTTATTGAGGGGCCATCCAATGATAGGACAGTAGGAAATAACTTTAAGCTGCAGCAGAGTAGGTTTAGATTGGATATTAGGAAGAAATTCTTCCCTGTGAGAGTGGTGAGGCCCTGGCACAGGTTGCCCAGAGAAGCTGTGGCTGCCCCATCCCTGGAAGTGTTCAAGACCAGGTTGGACGGGGCTTGGAGCAACGTGGGGTAGTGGAAGTTGTCACTGCCCATGGCAGGGGAGGGAACGAGATGATCTTGAAGGTCCCTTCCAGCCTAAACCATTTGATGATTTTCTTAGTTTAGTGCCCTCCTTAAATTTGCTGAGGGTGCTCTGTGTCACCACCCGGGACACTGAGGAAAGGGAAGGGTGATACCAGCCCTGGCTGTTCTTGTCACAAGTTGCCTGACAGACACTCAGCCCTTGATCCCTGTCCTTTGAACAAGGTGATCCAGCCAATTTTCAACCTACTTGACAGCCTGTTCTTCCACAGCTCCCTCCAAACGAGAATGCAGTGGGAGGTGATATCTGAAGTCATATTAAGCACAAGACATGACATTTACCAATCTTCTTTCACCCACCAGCCATCCAGTTCTGTCATAGAAGGCAATTAGGGCCCTCAATCACACTTTGCCCTTCCTGTTGAACTCCGTAATTTTTCCAGAGAGAGGAATGACTTGGGGTGACTTATCGTTTCTAATATTTTCCTCATTACAGTATTTATTGTTGTTGTTTCTGTGTTTTACTTCCTTTTGGTGATTTCTTTTAAGATCAGCTTTTTCAGTCATCAGGGATCTTCGCATATCGCTTATTTTTCAGTCACATCGACCAGGCCTTGACTGCTGAACAGGATATCTTGATGACCTTTCTTCATCCTTCAAAAGGAGTTTAAAATTTACAGGACATATTTCACCACATGGTTCTTGAAACCAGGAAAACGTTTACACACATCCCCAAAGTGTGTTTTTTTCATGATTTATGATACATTTTGATGTGTTTGCCTGCCATAAACCCCTTCTTTTGCATGTTAGGGGAAAGTTGCTTGATTTAATTTTCTAAGCTCTTTAAAGAAGACAAAAGTGAGGACAGACTTTCTCACTAAGTCACTCTTAATGTGTCTTTTGAGATGTATTCAAAGTCTATCAGATTTTTATGGTTCAACATTAAAGCTTAGAATTGCACTGAACTTTAGACAGAACATAGGAACTAAAAGAAAACTTATAAATTGTTAAGAAAAATTGGTTATATATTTGTATCTTATCTACAATGAGTGTGATAGCAAAACAGGAAATAAATAAATAAATAAATTCCATTCAGCAACATAAACTGCTTCTGAAATACCCAACGTTTGTTTTTCATGGAACGCTGTGTTCTTAATCTAATTTATTGATGTTCTTTATAAAAAAAAAATAAAGTTTGCTGTTTCAGGATGTCATAAACATTATGAAATAAGTGGGATCAGCAAAAGGATAGAATGAAGTGAAAGATCAAGTGGAGTGTGTTTACATGCCTCAAGAAACAGCCGCTCAGAACTGATCACATGTTTTTTCTTCGAAGAACCTTTTTAAATATTGTGGAATTTGATTTATTCACAGCAGCTACAAAAAGCATCTTTTCTTTGTGCAAGGAAACAAGTTCCTGAAGCTGATAAATACTTCTTCTATTAAAGTTAAATCCATCATCTCTGTAAAAAAAAATAGTAATAGATTCTGAAATTAATGTTTTATGAAATATCTTAGAGACTTTTTGTTATTTAGAAAAACAAAGCTTGTAATAATTCTGTGGTCTTTTTGAAGGCAATATAAGGTTCACTTTAGAGGAAGATGCCTGATACTTTAACAGAAGCAGTTTTCCCCTAAAATACCTCTTGTAACAAAATATTGTCCTTTATTCTATGAGCTTTGCCTGGAGCATTGATTAGAACACGTAATTACAGACCATCTTTGCTGAAATCATTTTTCAAAGCAGGCTCCACAGGGGCTGAGACCAATAGTTCACACACAAATGTGGAAATGGGGAAGGGAGGGTGGTACCTGAGGAGCAGCTCTCTGAAATCATCCAGGTGGGCTCTGTTGGGTCTGTATCTTGCCATGCACAAGTAACAGGAGATAGGACAAGAGGAAATGGCCTCAGATTGCTCCAGAGGAGGGTTAGGTTGGACATTAGGAAACATTTCTTCCCTGAAAGGGTTGTCAGATGTAGGAACAGGCTGCCCAAGCCAGTGGTGGTGTCACCATTCCTAGAGGGATTTAAAACACTTGTGAATGTGGAACTAGGGAACAAGGGTTAGTGGTGGCCATGGCAGTGCTGGGTTAATGGTTGGACTTGATGATCTTAAAGGACTTTTCCAGTCTAAATGATTCTGTGATTCCATTTTAGCACCTTGGCTGCCAAATCACAAGCCCTGGGGCCATTCCTTACCCAGGGTTAACTGGGACGAGCCTCTGATACTGAACTGGGCAGGTGCTCTTTGTTCACTGGAGTTTGTGCACATCAGGTTCATAAACTGGTGAGAAGGGAATGGAAAGGAAAACCCAAGTTTTTTTATGGGAAAACTCTCCTGGGATAAAAAATGCCTGTGGAGCTGAGATGAGATGATTCAGCACTTCAGACACTTCAGCTTTCTCTCCAAATACCTGATTCTCCAGAATATAAAATTAAAACAAAGAAACTCAAAGGGACAAACAAGTGTGGAGTAGGAATAAGTTGGTCAGAAATTCTGGAAAAGGAAAACCCATGGGAAGGGGTTGTTGTGTAACAGAACAGACTCATGACAAGAAACAAGCTGCCAACACATGAAAATAAAATATTTTTGTTATAGATCAACTTCCTAAGAGTCTTCTGTGTCCTAGGAAATATTACTGAAGTGTGCAACCAGGCCTCTCATTTCTTCTGCCTGTATCTCATATCTTGTCTTGAACAAACTCCCTGCTGTCTCCCCTGCCTCTAACTTTGACTTATACTGGGTTGTCCAAAGGATTTTCAATCACTTAAAAAGTGCTGAGTTTTTTTGGAACAGCTCACTTTTTAGGTGACTGATGTGAAGTATCCTAAATTGATGCTGTTTTAGGAACATGGGACATCGAAAGTGATTTACATAGTTAGCAATATAATTCCAATTCTTTTCTATAGCTCATTTTTTTCCATTCTTGGCTTGTCTTAGAAGGTACAAATAAATCCCTTTTTTTTAGCATACGAGATCAACTATTTTACTGGATCCAAAGTTGTCTGTAACAGGTCACGGAAAACAACAGCTCCTGAGCATTTTTTGATGTTTTTATACCAATTAATGTTTTCCAGACATTTTTCTAGGAACCGGATAGGTAAGGAATCTCATAAACAAGCAGTGGCATGCTCAGAAAATAGAAGAGGGGTCCTGATCCTCAGGAATGTCTCATCTGGATGCAGAAGGACGGATTGTAAAGACAATTGTCAAACAGTCCAGTCGAGCAAGGCAACAGCGACTGGCAATGACAATATCGGAGTAGTTAAGTGGTGCTCATGCATAGAATCATAGAATGGGTTGGAAAAGGGACCTTAAAGATCATCTAATTCCAGTCCTCTTCCATGGGCAGGGACATCTTCCACTATCTCAGGTTGCTCCAAGCCCTGTCCAACCTTGGACACCTCCAGGGATGGGAATTCCACAGCTTCTCTGGGCAACCTGTGCCAGGGCCTCACCCTTCCCTCACAGGGAAGAATTTATTCCCAATATCCCATCTAAACCTACATTTCCCCTTGTTCTGTCACTCCAGGTTCTTGTAAAAAGTTCCTCTCTATCTTTCCTGTCAGCTCTCTTCAGGTACTGGAAGGCTGCCATTAGGTCATCTTGAAGCCTTCTCTTCTTCAGGCTGAACAATCCCAATTCTCTCAGCCTTTCCTCCCAGCAGAGCTGCTCCATCCCTCTGATCACCCTGGTGCCTCCTCTGGTCTCCTTCCACCAGCTCCACGTCCTTCTTGTGCTGGGACCCCAGAGCTGATGCAGCTCTGCAGGTGGGCTCTGACCAGAACAGAGCAGAGGAGCAGAATCCCCTCCCTTGACCTCCTGCCCACACTCCTTTGGATGTAGCCCAGGACAGCAGAGCCGAAGGTAAGAAAACTTGATAAAAATTACAATTTCCAAGCCATCTGCAGTATTTTGGTGTCCCTCATGTCCTCCTCCATGTTATTGTCCTCTGGAGTCAATGTCATCTTCTTCTTCCTCCTTCCCTACCTTCTCCCATCTTCCCAAATGCTGAGACGTTGCTTCTGCCAGTATTTTCTGAGGTTTGTTTGTTTGTTTTGTAACAATGAAATAAAGCCCTCTGAAATCCCATTTTTTCTGCAGTTGTTGTAACTGCCTTCATTAATGATACTTCTCTTTGTTAGGAGGAGCTGATTTATTTAATTGTATTGGCCAGGAATGTATCTGGAAGGAAAATAAACTGTGAGAAATAGACCTTATCATGCCCTGCACGTCTGAATTTCAAACTGATTTTACTGGAAGCTACATTATGGGGACAAAGCTGAGGCACTGTCGTTCTTCTGCACCTCAAAGACACAGCAAACCTTGACAATCCTCCAGGAGAAACTCTGGAGCTTAGCTGTGTGTCCACTGAAATTCAAGGAAATGCCTTTCCTTTCCTTTCTGGCTTCAAACTTTGGAGTTCATAGAAATGTTAGGCAAAGTCTTTTGCTTTGAAATGATCTTCCCCTCACAAAGCTGGGAGTCACCTTGGGTAGCCAGACTCAGGCATTCAGCTTTAGCACATAGCTACAGGACATTTGTGTGCTCTGGGAGAAGAGCTGAGCAGACTAAAGGTATTAAAGATGGTCCCACTGGCTGTCCATTTCTGCTTGTCAGAAACTGCAAATCCCACTGGAAAACGTCTCTCTCTGCTTTAACTTTAAAAAATACAGTAAAAAAAGAGTGGCTGCTTAAAGATGTAAGGCAGATTGGAGGAATCCCAGCAAGGGCTGACACAAAATAAGGCAGAAGCACTGAAAGCATTCCATCCGGGGTGAATTTCATCTGGGGTCAACAAGATGATCTCCAGAATGAGAGTGGAGTTCAAACATTCCAAATCATCTCTGGCCAATGGAGAATGCTGGTGATGGTGCTGCTGAGTCTTGTGCCACTGAGAGATTTCCATTTCTGCGAGTAATTAACTTGGGATAATTGGTAATTGCGGAAGGCAATTTGCCAGCAAATCTGAGGGTGTCATTCTCCAGCTGTGGCCTGGGCTGCATCCAAAACAGGGTGGCCAGCTGGCCAAACGAGGAGATTCTGTCCCTCTACCCTAGTGAAACCCCACCTGGAGCTGTGTCCCGCTCTGGGACCACCACAGGAAGACTTGGACCAGTCCAGCAGAGGTCATTAAGATGATTTAGAGGAATGGAGCACCTCTGCTCTGGAGACAGGCTGAAAGAGTTGGGATTGTTCAGCCTGGAGAAGAGAAGGTTCTGGGGAGACCTTGGAGCCCCTTCCATTAGTTGGAAAGAGCTGGAAAGGGATTTTCTCTGAAAGGGCTTGCTGTGACAGGAAAAGGGGGAATGGCTTTAAGCTGAAAGAGAGGAGATTTAGATGGGATATTAGGAGGAAATTACTGTGAGGGTGGTGAGGACCTGGCACAGGTTGCCCAGAGGAGCTGTGGCTGCCCCATCCCTGGAAGTGTCCAAGGCCAGGCTGGACAGTGGAAGGTGTCCCTGCCCATGGCAGGGGGGGGAATGGGATGATCTTGAAGGTCCCTTCCAACACAAACCATTCCATGATTCTATAAGTCTCCAAAAACACAATCCAAGGTCTTTGGTTTCATACTCCTCTGCCTCCAGCCCCCTCTTAGCACAAACACCCACCCCTTGGGTGAGCCTTTTCTTCTAGAAAGGAATTTCTGCACTTTTATGGGCAGAGGGTTTGTGGTTAGAAGGGAGAAATGGGTTACGTTAATTCTCATAGGATTTCTACATGAGAAAACTGCGTGGGAGTCTCATGCAGGGTGCTGGATAATACATTCCACACTTAGGAACTGATCTAGAGCCACATTAAGTTTCGACCAGTGACTGAGGAATATTTGATCCTGGTTTCACAAATGGATCTTCAATAGGAAGTTTAAGTCCAAAGGGCAAAATTCCCAAAAGTAGACAGAAGGTTGGGTTTGAAATTGTGATCTTAACCTCTTAAAGATAACTTTCTGTAATTCAATTCTGGGTCCTGCCAACTTCTTATTAATGAAATCAACATTAATTAATGTTGCTTTTACCATGTTCTTAGCATTACCATGACTTTCAGCCATGACTTTTACTACTGATACATTGCAAAATTATCATTCGAAACCGGTAAATACCAAAATTAGTCAGTAAGAAGCTGTACCAGAGCCACACAAAAAGTGATTCACCTGTTTCGCAGTGACTCAAATACAAATAATTTGGAATTTTTTCATGGAAAGATTGTTTCCAATAACAGTGTTATATGGGCGAATGAGTCTTGACTAACCCTAGTTGTGGTGTGTCAGTGATGAAGCAATGACTAAATTCAGGGAATATTTAAAATTGCAGCTTATAGATTCACTATTTTCTCTATTTTCTTTCCAGCTGACCACCACGTCACCATGTGAGCTTTGTGTTTATTCCTGGGCGATGTCTGCATCATCCAGCACAAGAGTTAAAGAAGTTCTGGTGAGTTAAATGTCCCCACAACCAGACCCCAAGGACCTTCCCCTCCCAGCTGAGCATGAGATTGGCAGTTCCATTATCTTCTAATTTACTTATTTACTTTACTTAAAATTGATCTGGAACCTTGACCAAGATTTATAAAGCTTGTCAGTGTGACCAAAAGTGAAATGGGTAATGTGTAGCAGGGATGAAGAATAAGCAAAAAGACAATCAGTAGGTAAAAAACTAAAAGCAAATTAAATTAAAATAAAAATTGGCTAGTCCCACTTATGGTGTCTGCAGTGTCCTGCACGCCAACACCTCTGTCTAAGTTTGAACCTCCAGAGATATTAATATTGTGCTAATAATAACCAGCTCTGTATCTCTGTGTATTCTACATATGCGTAAGATGTTCATTGCTAATTTGTCTTCAGGAAGGTCTGAAATCCTCTCTGAAGATTTAAATGTCTTACAAGTTTTATTTTTACATTGAAGTTGCCGAAGGTGAGCCCAGTTTCACCACCCACGCATGCACTGAAAAAAAAAAGCTTCAAATTTGCTGGAGAAGGTCCTCCAATCCCCACCCACAGCAGGATGGTATTTTAAATTTTCCCAGAAGAGTTGGTTATGGCGAGACCCTTAAATTACCACCTACATCCACACACCCACGGGTAGATGCACTTGGGTTCTTGTAACGTGGAGCCCTGGAAAATTGACTTTTTAAGAGATCTAGATGCGGGTTTCTTCGTGTTTGTTGACAGAGCAAAGGTGAGAAATACAAATCCATTTGCAAGCTCTGCACAGAGGAGTTTTCACCACCAGAAAACGGTGTCTGAACACAGGCTGGAGTTCATCTTCAAGCTTGCACATCTGTAACTTTCTTTCTTTGGATTCAGCCTGGAAATTAAGTGAATTTTCTGTGCTGCTGCTGTCTTATACCATGGTGATGTTTCAGTCTGGGTGGAGGTTCTGCTTATCTATTTAAAAAGGAAAAGAAATCACTCAGATTCATATTGAGCCTGTTGACAGAGCATTTCAGCAGGGGGAAGGTGAGTGAGCAGAGGTCCCTGCAAGACCAGCACCATCCCTTCTTGCCAGGCAGGGATGCAGAGGCACGGGAGGGATGAATGCCGTGACTGATTAATGCTCACTGCCTCTTGCCAGGAAAGAGTTAGGAAGAGATGTTAAATCTCCCCATTAGCAGTTTCCTGTCTCAAGTACTCAAGTACTTCTGCATATTTTATCCCCTCCTGTCTCTCTGGGACACTCCAGTCGCTTTCTTTCCACTGAGCTCTGATCTGCTCCCAGAATGTGATCCTGTATGTCTCTGCACTCTCTCCCACCCTGTTTTGGACCCAGGTCACCTTTGAGGCTTCTTGCCAGAACACCACAATAAAAGGATATAAAGCTGATAGAGAGCATCCAAAGGAGGTCATGAAGATGGTGAAGGAGGGGAAGCCACAGGAGAAGTGGCTGAGGTCACTTGGTTTTTTCAGCCTGGAGGAGACTGAGGGGGATATCATTGAAGTTCTTCAACATCCTCACAAGGGGAAGCAGCAGGGCAGGTACAGATCTCTGCTCTCTGCTGAACAGTTGCAGGGTCTGAGCTGTGTCAGGGGAAGCTGAGGTTGGATATTAGGAAAAAGTTCTTCCCCCAGAGGGTGGTTGGACACTGGAACAGGCTCCTCAGGGAAGTGGTCGCAGCACCAAGCCTGGCAGAGATTAAGAAGTGTTTATACAACACTCTCAGGCTCATGGTGGGATTCTTGGGGTTGTGCAGGGCCAGGATTTGGACTTTGATGGTCCTCATGGGTCCCTTCCAATTCAGGGGATTCTCTGATCCTAGGAATCACATGACTCTGTCTTCCTAAACAACACAGTTATTTTCCTGGACCTCCTCACTGCATCTCTGCAGAGTTGCAGGGATTCTGGCTAGAAAGGCCCAATTTCTAAAAGCAAATGAGGTCATTAACATCCCAGCTGAGATTCTCAGTACACAAAAAGCCGGGGCAGTGAGGGATATTCAACATCCTTTTAACACTGGTACATTTTGTGTTGGTATTTCAAAACTCATGGCTGGATCTTATGTTCACAAATGGAAATAGCATGATGAATTTTAAAAAAAGTAAAAAGCATAGAATCATAGAATATCCTGCTTTGGAAGGGACCCACAAGGATCATCAAAATCCAGCTCCTGGTCCTGCACAGGATAACCTCAAGAATCCCACCATGTGCCCGAGAGCATTGTCCAAATGCTTTTTGGGATGTGGCTGCAGTTGAACAGGAGAGACCTTGGCTGTATCAGGACTCATTGCTTTGCTGTACTTGTATTACACACCTTTTCTTTCCCCTCATGTTTCAAATTAAAAGTGAAAAACTGATTACAAGAATATAGAAATTGCTATAAAAAAAGCAGTGACAGTGTGTCCCCAGGTTCTAGGTCTGAGATTTGTCCTCATGGTGTGGTTCTCAACAGCTGAACAGAGTATTAGAGATGTCGTACGCTGCTCTGTTTTCCCAATGGTGGGTGTGCAAAAATGCCCAGAGAACATCTGTGGATGGAGTTCAGCTTCTCTTCTCCACTGCAAGGAGGTCCAAAAAGTCAATCAGAGATGGATGGAGAGAGGAACTCCTGCCACTCTTGGCAGCAGCTATGGAGAGGAATCAGTGATTCAGGAACTGCCTTTAAGACAGCAAGATGCAGTAGCATGAGCCTTAAAACTAGAATGTGGTTGAAAGGGACCTTTCATATGCCAGGTCTGCCAGCTTGGGAAGGGGACCTGAACTCCTTGAGCAGTCATCTCACCCCAATGCATCCAGAACTGACTTGAGGTTCATGGTTCCATGGCTTGGTTGAGGTCCTGTAATGTCCATCTCAGCGTATCCCTTACCTAGTCCTTGGTGGCACTTTAGAGCTTGGCCAGGCCATGCTCGTGAGGGACATCATGTAACAGCATTAGTGACAAGGTGTCTGTGAGAACAGACATCCCCATGAGTAGAAACTAATTAGGCTTCTTGGTCTGGGGTTGATTAATGAGCCTCCAGGGGGGAGCGAACGTTGTGCTCCAGGACTTGATGAGGTTAGAAAAAAACTCAGTGAAGTTTGAAGCCAAAAAGGCTGATACCTTTCGAATGCTAAACAAAGAAGTATCCATCTGATCTTGAATTCCTCACTGGAGGGGAAAATTCAGAGGAAAAAGTGGGATGATGGAATTGTCTAGGAGTTAGTGGTTCTGAGCTGTCAGGCTGTGCCTGAGCGACTGCTGGGTAAATGTGACCTTTCCTTTGCTCCCTGTTCCCCCAAATCACTCCTACCTCCTCAGAGGTGACAAAATAATATCCAGCAGCCAGTTTCTCACCTCTTCAGGCTATGACTGACACTGTAAGGAACTGAGGGAATACATCTTGAGGGTTTTTTCCTCTTTTGATTTGAGCCAGGAACAGCAGATCCCCACCATGCAAGTGATTCGGAGTCATGGAAATCTTTGCTGTTCTTGTTCCTGCTGTGTTCCCCACTCGTATGAAATGGCCTCTGGACTAGAAAATGCACAGGATGGGGGATTTCTTCCATCTCTGGGAGAAAGTGGCAGTAGAAGTTCCATCTCTCAGTGAAATCAGCCAAATTGATCAGATTTTGACTTGAAGTGGCCCAGGTTGTGGACAGATGCACCTTCTCTTATCTCTGGGTTTTACCTTCAATTAATGACTGAGAAAAGGATGCTCATAAGCACCCAGCATATGTCTACCTTTTCAACTGCTCAGTCTGAGCCCACATAATAAACTAGGAAGCTCCAGATGGGGCATGAGATCTTTTTTGGGGGAGGACCCAGGATGTTTGGTGACTCAGAATATTACTACGACCCCTCTGAGCCTGAGCTAATGCCAAGGAGCAGCCAGGAGGGAAATGAAAAGGTGGTAACTACATCCACAATAATCTCTAAATTAGCACTGACCCCTCAGGAAAGAGGTCTTGGAGTCACTGCAGATAACGCTTTTCTGTGTCATCTCAGTGGTCAGCACAAGCAAAATATGTGAATAAAATCCTGGAATTTACCAGGAAATGGATGGAAAACAGAACTTCTCTTTAAAAGTGTGTTTGTAGATAAATCCCTGGTGAACCTAAATCTGGAGCACTGTGTGGACTTCCATTCATGCCATATAAAAAAACATGTGGTAGAGTTAAAAAAGTAAAAGAAGGATGATCAGAGATGTGGAGTAGTTTTAATATAAGGAATGGCTAAATAGTGATTCTCACTGCAGCTGAGAGTCATTCTGTGCACCAGCAGCCATCTACAAAGTGATGACGAGGAGAAAAAGGCTGAGTAAGGAAAGGTTATTCATTATTTCTCATCCCGTGACAACCCAGGGACACTAATGAAGTGATCAGATAGCAGGTTTAAAGTGAACATAAGAAACTTCCTTTACACACATCCTGGAACTTGTCCTGGGAGTTAGAAATATAATGTTTTTCGGAAAGAGTTTAGAAAAATCAGGAGAGAAAAGTCTCAGGGATAGCAACTTAAAACCAAACAGTGCTCATTTTGGCTGGGATACAGTTAATGTTCTTCATAGTAGCAAGTATGGGCTTATGGTTTGGATTTGTGATGCAAAAAGTGTTGATAATATAGAGATATTTTAGATATTGCTGAGCAATTCCTGCACAGCCTTTTTCTGCTCCCCACCCCACCAGCGAGTGGGCGGGGGGTCCACAAGTGTTTGGGAGGGGACACAGCCAGGACAGCTGATCCCAAACAACCCGAGGGAGATTCCAGACCGTGTGACATCATGCTCAGCATATAAAGGGGTGAAAAACAAAGAAGGGGGGGACATTCAGGGTGATGGAGTTTGCCTTCCCAAGTCACTGTTGCGTGTTCCGGTGCCCAAATTTCCTGGGGATGGCTGAACACCTGCCTGTCCATGGAAAACGGGGAATGAATTCCTTGTTTTCCTTTCCTTGCCGGCATGGTATTTCCTTTACCTATTAAACTGGGGTTTTTTTCCCAATGCTCTCTTTTTCTCACTTTCACCCTTCTGATGCCTTCTCCCACCAGGGCAGAGTGAGTGAGTGGCTGGGTGGCACCCAGGGTGGGGCTGGAAGAGCTCAAGACAACACCAGGTTTGAATGGGATCTTCTGGACTGAATTTATGGCTGTCATTGCTGTTCAGCTATTAATTGGCCACCCCCGTGTTTGCCCAGTGCTTGTTGGTGGCTGCTCTTTTCTTCCACTGCTCGCTGTGGTGCTGCTCTGCTCCTCATCTGCCTGTGCTGGGAATGCTCTGATAACAGCAGCAGGGATGTGCCTGCCCTGGCAGATGGCCAGGGAGTCACTGCTGTCTCTGTGCTGCTTTACTGGACAGGCTGGAACTCCAGGGTGAGTCCAAGTCAAAGGAAACATGACCTGTGGACGAGTCCATGAGAGAACAGAACACCCTGAAACATCTGTGGCTGTGATTGTGCCACGCCAGAGCGAGTTCTTCGTGAAGGGTCTGAGACGGGGGTTTTGTCTGTGCCACACCTCCAAAAGGATTTTGGCCAAAAAATAAGTCCAGGTTGGAGAAGGCACATCTCAAAGCATTGGTGGCTGTGCATGGGGTCACACTGGAGCTCCTCAAAGCTTGTGGCCATGGATAAGGCCGTGGTGGAGCAGGTACATCCCTAGATGGACCTCAGCCTGTGGTGGAACAGGTTTTCTTCCAAAGGGACTGTGGCTGTGGATAAATCTATGCCATGGAGAGACTATGGCTGATGGATAAGGTTCCAGCTGGAGCAGGTACATTCCTCAGGGACTGCAGTCTGTGGATAAATCCAAGCAGGGTTAAGAGCAAAGACAGGAGTTGATTGCAATATTAAACTTTATAACCTGACTTAAGAGGACCAGGGGTGGAGATTGTAATGGAAGTACCTTAAAATTATTGTAACCCGTGTTTTGGGCTGCATGTTTTTAGGAATTATTCTGGCAGGAAGTGCCTGAATCAGTGGAGGACGAGCTTTATAAGCAGCAAGTGCAGCAGTGACCTGACCTGAACTGGGTTTGGTGCCCAAAAACTCCACACCACACACCACCTTTCCTTTCCTGAGGGACCACCATCACAGCTGGAGCCCAAAGTCATGGACTAAATTAATTCCACGGACATTTGTGGGTATTTGTGGGCATTTTATGGGTGTTATATGAACATTTTACAGGATTGATCCGTAGATTGGAGGAATGATATCTATGTATTATATGAAATGATGGGAAGGGGAGTGGAGGGTAACACAATGTGTTTGATAATGCTGGACCTGAACTTGTCATAAATGCTATGGAATAATGGGTGGAGAAGGTGCTGCTTTTGGCTGTTAATTTAATTTTCTTCATAGTAGCTGATGTGGGGCTATGGTTTGGATTTGTGCAGAGCCCTGCTCTCCTGGACATGGCTGAACTCCTGCCTGCCCATGGGAAGTGAGGAATGAGTTCCTTCTCTTGCTTTGCTTGCACCTGTGTGGCTTTCGCTTCAGCTACTAAACTGTCTGTATCCCAACTCACAAGTTTTCTCACTTTTGCCTTTCCAGTTCTCTACCCCTTCCCACTGGAGAGGAGGAAATGAGCAGCTCTGTGCCATTTAGTTGCTGGCTGGGGTTAAACAATGTCACTGATTGAGAATAATCTGGCAAAACCACTAAGAAATGGTGAAATTCCCTTTATATCCTCTTTCTTACTTTCCCCCCGAAGTGCCATTATCAGTAGGTCTGTGACTGGGCAAGGAAGATTCAGGTCTTGACCATGGTGACAAATTTATAGCAAGGAAACCAATGTTCCTACACTCACCCTATAGCCTGGCTTCCTTCCACCATGGCCTTAGTCAGGAAGTTTAACTTCTGTAATTTCCTAATTAATTTCAGGGCTGGGAACAACTGTTCAGACATCAGCTCTCTGAAAAAAAAAAAAAAAAAGAAATAAACCCACATCTGGAGGCTGTAATGAATCACAGCCTGCCCCCAAATCAACACATTGTGCTGTCATGAAAAAGATGAACACTGTTCTAGGCTGTGTAACCTGCCAGAGATGCTCTGCTCACCCCTGGGAACACCTCAGGTGGAGGAGATTATGTAAAGTGGGGCACTCCATTTCCAGAAAGATTTGTCCTACTTCAGGAATACCTAGTGGGAACCAAAAGAGTAGCCAACAGGGAAAAACTACCTGTGGGGAAATATTAAAATCATTATCTCCTTCAGAGGCCTGAGCAGAATACAGCAGTGCTGTTCAAATCCGTGAAGGGTTGTTTTATCACGGGTGGAAATCCATGGGAAAAGTTTAAGATGCTTTGGGGAAGAGGGGTGTTGGGTTGTTTTAGCAGCTGAGGGAGCTGGAGGGGCTCAGCCTGGAGAAAAGGAGGCTCAGGGGGGAACCTTGTGTCTCTCCACAACTCCCTGACAGGAGGGAGCAGCCAGATGGGGGTCAGGCTCTGCTTCCAGGGAACAGGAAAAGGGGAAACAGCCTCAAATTGTGCCAGGGGAGGTTCAGGTTGGACATCAGGAAGAATTTCTTTATGGAAAGGGTAGTCAAGCTTTGGAAGGGGCTGCCCAGGGAGGTTTGGAGTCCCCATCCCTGGAGGTGTCCAAGGAAGGCCTGGATGTGGCACTCAGTGCTCTGGGCGGGGTGACAAGGTGGGGATGGGTCAAAAGTTGGGCTCAGCCTAAGAGATCTTTTCCAAACTAAAGCATTTTGTGATTCTGTGATATTAGGAGAGATTTTCCAAGGGTCAGGACTGCAAAACACTGAGATTAATTGCCTGCAACATCTCCATCATGGGAAGCCTTGAAAAAAACCAACCAGTTTAAACAAAGATCCATCAACAGTGACCTAGAAATACTGTGTCTTGCTTTGGGACAGGAAAATAAACTATGCAACCTCCTGAGTTCTCTCCCAGACCTATGAATTTGTAATGCTGTCACAAACCTCTCCTGTAGGCTTGATAATTTGTGTGAAAACACTTTGGGTGTCTTGAATTAATTACAGAGCCCTTTACTAGGTTGTGGATTGGGACTGGCAAAGTCATTCCAGCAAGGTCCATGAAACACAACTATTTTAGCTTTCTATTCCTACAGAGACATCGTCATTTCTCTTCCCTGCAGTAGGGTTCAAGAAGAATTCAGGCTTTGCTGGGTTTTTAGGGTAGAAATTGGAGGAGCGACACAAGTAATTTAATCCTTTTTTCCTTAATCACAGCTGGCAGGAGCACTGGGTGCAGTTTCACTGTCCTGGCTTCTGTTTTTCCAGAACAGGGTGGGTCACCCGTGAGGAGCTGTTTTGGGGGATTAGAGAGGAGAAGGTTCTGCCACAGAGGTGGTGGCAGAGGTTTCTCAGAGTAACACAGCTTGGGAGGCAGCACGAATGGATGTGTGGATGAACTCAGCCACTGTAGAGCAGGACTGGGCTCTTCCAAACTCTCCAGACGGGGAATCCAGCCCTGTTCTTCAAAAGCTTGTGTCCCCATCAAAGCTGAAAGGCAAAATCTGCTCTTACCTCACTTTGTACCACTAAAAATGCCTTTTAATCCCCCTTTGCCGTGGGTGGCCTGGAGGCACAAACGTTTGTGGTGCAGGGCTGGAATGAGCTGCCCTCTGTCACTCACTGATCACCACTGCAAACCCCAAATGCCACCACCGAGTGACACCTGGGGCAGCATTTGGCTCACGCTGGTGCTCCTTCAGCTCACAGCTGCTGGAGGAAGGAGGCACGAGCAGGACCTTCACATCTCTGCCTTACCGTGGGGATGAACATCTCCCAGATGCCTGCCCTGGCTGTATGAGATGTAAATGTCAGCCCTGTTTGTGACTGAAATCAGCAAGGAATGGATTGGAGATGGCTGGGAGAATCAGCCGGGAGATCTGTGTGCTTTCTGTAGCTGATATTGCTGGGGCAACGCCTTGTACATAAAAACTAAGTGAAAAGAATGTCATCTTGTTTATTTATCAGATTATCTCTCAGTGCAGCTGGCAAATATTTGCTGCAGCTTGTAAGGAGCAGTCAGTAAAAGTTTCTACAGAGTCTGGAAATTCTCTCTTTCTCAGGCAAAAACATCTGGCTGGAGAAAGTTTTCTTTCTCCCTGCTGCTTACAGAGTTTTTGGTGTGGTTGTCTGGGATGTTCTCGGTGAGTTTGTCACCAGATGAGCAGATTGTTTACTCTACTCACTGCCTTCAGCTTGTGTTGTCAGGCAGAGCTGCTGTAGGCCCCTCTCCTTGAGTCTCTGCTGATTCTTCTGTCTTGCATTGGCTTTCTGGCACGAATGAAAAGCAACAGGGAACACGTGGGAAAACAGTTCCCTGAGGAGACCTGCCAGAAGGAGGTTCAGGATTCACCTGGGCTCTGAACATCACCAAAAGACTGGAGCATCTCTCTGATGAGTACAGGCTGAGAGAGCTGGGCCTGTCCAGCCCTGAGAAAAGACAGCTGAGAGAGGAGCTTATCAATGCCTAAAATATCTACAGGGAGGGCTCAGAGGATGGACCAGGCTCTGCTCTGCGGGGCCCAGCAATGGCACAAGAGGAACAGGCAGGAACTGATGTCCAGGAAGTTCCGCCTGGACATGAGGAAGAACTTCTTCCCTGTGCAGTGACCGAGCACGGAATAGAGACCAGAGAGGGTGTGGAGTCTCCCTCACTGGGGATATTCCAGAACCATCTGGAGACACAATCCCGTGCCATGTGCTCTGGGATGGTCTTGCTTGAGTAGAGGTTGGACCAGGTGACCCCACTGTGATCCCTTCCAGCCTGACCCATTCTGTGATTCTGTGACTTCTGTGAAAACCCGTTCATGAGCTGTTTGGCTTTGTACTCCATTTGAGAGGCGGAATAAATGCCTACAGCAGTTCCTCTATGTCCTTCTCTATCCCCTTCCTCCAGACTGCGTGAAAACACTCCAAAAATTGAGCAAGGACCACCCAGATGCTCTGTGTGGAATGTTTCGTGCTGTGACATCGGATGCAATCCAAGGTCTCTCGGTGCTGCGGCACCAGAGACGGCAACTTGTGTTTCCACTGCACAGGAATGGGGAAGGAGATCATTTCAGCACAGCTGTTGTTGGCTCTTGGTCCCTGACAGCCTGGGATGGGTTCTCATCCAAAATGTACCCCATACTGTATTTTAATTAAACTGAACAAACAAACCAATCATGAAGCCATCCAGCAGAGCTAACTTTGCTTTGTGGCTGAGCTGGACTCTGCACCACTACGAGGAGGGAAACTGGATTTTGGCACAGCTCCTGCTGTCTAAATTCTCCCAGCCAAGAACTGGGATGTACTTTCTTACAATAAAAAGTTGCTGGGGAGAAAAACCCAAAACAGCACAACAATCCACAAAGAAAATGGCTTCAGGACTGTTCTCTTCTTGCCCGTATTTATTCAAGCTGTCTTCCTCTCTCTGCAAATTTGGCAAACAGAGTCTGGCATCCCAGCTCAGGGGACACCTGTTAAATAAATAGGCTCAGTCTCTAACTGCTGCATTCATGGCAGAGTTTCCTGGTTCCCTTAGGCAGCTAATTTTTGTTGATTATCATACAGTACAGAGGGATTGTTTGTGCCTCTGCGTCCCATCCCGGCTCTGCCGCTTGTGACGGGCATGGCCGCGTGACTCAGGCCCGCTGCCTGCGTGGAATAAAGAATGATTTCATCCTAAGATTCCATGACTTTTTAATGTGGAACACGGCACAGGGAGAAGCAGCCAGGTGGGGTTCTTTTGGAGGTGAACTGAGCCCCTGTTGATTTGTTTGGTTTTCGCATACCAACGCCGTTCTGAAGGAACCTGAGAGCTGGAGCGAGGCTTCACTGAGAGCAGAAGTTGTTGTTGCCTGAGGCAGAGAGACAAATAAGCTTCCTAGGAGGCAACAAATGGACTGGGAAGCCCTCAGAGAAGGGCTGAGCAACAGAAGGCATTGAGGCTGATGGTTTTTGTACTGAGGGCTTCAGGATACTCAGAGGAATTTGAAGTTGTGGGCTTCTCCTCCCTGGCACTGTTCAGGGCCAGGTTGGATGGGGCTTTGAACAAACTGGTCTAGTGGAAGATGTCCCTGCCCATGGCAGGAGGATGGAATGAGATGATCTTTAAGGTCCCTTCCAACCAAACCATTTATTGATTCTGTGATTCTATAAATTGAACTCTCCCAGGAAATGCCTGCACACAGAAGGAGACCTTCATACAACACACAGGCAACATGGAGAAAAGGAGCATGGGGCCACACCAGTGTGGTGCTTTACATCATCTTGGGTCTATTTATCCTGAGATGGGCCTCAAAACTTACATACAGTGCTGGTCCAGGACGTTTTCAGAGGAGAATTCATTCCTCACCAACTACAAATACAGGCAGAAAGAGCTCATGCTCTATTCCCTTGGCCACACAGTCTGGTTGTGTGGCAGAGCCACCTCCAGCAACCCAGAAAGTTCTCTGTGTAGAGGTGCTAGGGTTCATGAGCTTATTAATGGTGGGTTTAATTCTTGAAATCATAGGAACATAGAATGGTTCGGGTTGGAAGGGACCTTCAACACCACCTTGTTACAACCCCCATGCCATGGTCAGGGACACCTTCCACTATCCCAGGTAGCTCCAAGTCTCATCCAACCTGGCCTTGAACACTTCCAGGGATTGGGAGTCCACAGTGTCATTGGACAACCTCTTCCAATCTCCCACCACCCTTGCAGTGAAGAATTTCTTCCTAATATCTAATGTAACTCTACCTTCCTTCAACTTAGAGCCTTAAATTGTAAAAGTTTAAGGGTTTAGGAGCACAAGAACATCATTATGGTTCCTTTAACTTGACTTCTCAATGTCTTTACTGAAGTGTCTTGATTGGACTTGGGCTGAAGACTAAAACTGTAGGCTTCAAAACAGAGAGGAAGACTCACACTTTCAATGCTGATGGGCACAGCTGGGACTTCAGGCTTTGGTGCCCACCAGCTCTCCCTGAGGTCTGAAGCTTTAGCAATGAACTTCAAAACTCAATAATCAATGGATGGTGTTGTGTAGTCTGGAGAAAAGGAGGTTTCAGGGCAACCTCATTGTTCTCCACAACTCCCTGACATGAAGGTGGAGCCAGGTAGGGGTCAGTCTCTTCTCCCAGGTAACAAGTGCTAGGGCAAGAGGAAATTATGTCAAAGTCCACCTGGTGAAATTTAGATTGGATATTACAAAAGATTTCTTCACCAAAAAGGTGATCAGGCTTTGGAACAGGTTGCCCAGGGCAGTGATGGAATCACCATCCCTGGAAGTGTTCAAAAGCCATGGAGATGTTTAACTTGGGGACGTGGTTCAGCAGTGAGCATGGCAGTGCTGGGTTAATGGTTGGACTCGATGGTCTCAGAGGTCTTTTCAGCCTTCATGATTTTATGCTTCTATTCTGTTTCTTGCCAAGTTTGGGAAGCAGATGGCTCTGCTCAGATTGGCTTCTTTCTTCTCCATGTCTTGTAGTCTCCATTTCAAATCCTGCCTCTTCCCTGCCCAAATGGGGTATCCCAGTACTGCCATCCTTGTTGTAGGCAAGGCATAAGTTGCATGTGGAGGAACCACCCTTTGTTAAACCAAGAAATACATTGAAAATGGAAGAAAGTTGTGTTCACACGCACACTTTTTGTCAGCCAGATCTGGTCTGCCCTCCTGAAAAGGCTGGGATCTAGAAAGGGGTGGCTTCACTACAAATGTTGAATTAAGGGTGGGATTTCTGCCAAGGATTTAACTGAGAGGAGCAGCCCATCTATTTCTGTGTGTTTTGGACTCCTGTATGAAGTTGGAATCTTGAGGGATTCTCCATACTGGCTAGAAAGATTCACAGTTTATTTCTGAGCATAGAATAAACTGAGTCTATCTATAGATTTGGCTCAAAACTGGAACTCCCTGGGAATTCCACTGAAAAAATCCCCTCTGTTTTCTTTTTAGAGATAATTATTCTGAGATAGAATGAAACTCTAACCTCCTGTGGAATGGGAACTCTCACACTCAGTTCAGAGGAAGTTGTGAAGGGATTCCCTTTAAATCTTTTTCAAGCATGTCTGAAACTCTCTGAGGAGCCTGAAACCCAACCTGCCAGCTCTGGAAAAGATGGGAACCCAACCAGTCCTGAGAATCCTGAATAAAAGCCAAATACAATGTTGCAGAAAATTGGGGCAAAACTGATTATTTTTTCCCAGAGTAAAACAGTTGATGTTCTATAAACTCAATTTTCTCAGATAAAATAAATTCTTGTGAAAATATCATATATATTCTAAACCAGTGTACATTAAATGGAAATGATGCTGCTATTTCATGTGTAGAATCATAGACTGTTTTGGATTGCAAGGAACTTTCAAGATCATCCAGTTCCAACACCCTGCCAGGGGCAGGGACACCTTCCACTAGACCAGGTTGTTCCAAGCCCCATCCAACCTGCTCTTGGACGCTTCCAGGGATGGGGAGTCCACAATCCCTCCGGGTAAAGATATATGTGAAGATTGTTCAATCTCACTGAAGAGGACATCCAGCTTTCCAAAAGAAACTACTAAAAATTCTTAGCCCTGACATCCACGATTGCATCAAACAGACAGAAGAAGCAGAAAAAACCCTCACTTTTTATGTCCATGCATGTGTTGAATGAGACATTAATCTGATTCCTTCCATGGCTTTACCAAACCATCCCTAAAACAGATGCACACCCTGGCAGTAGGTCTTGCATAACACATTTAGCTGCCTAAAAGAGGCCTGCAGGTTTTCTTGCAACACCCAAACATGGATGATCCGATCCCTCTTTTCTTCCAATCTCCTTTATCCCTCCAGATTTTGAGGTTGTGCCTCTGCAGACCTTCTCAGTCTGAGCCCATTCCTGTTTCTCAGCCTGCTCTGCAGTGGGGAACAGCAGGAGCAGACACAATGCTTTAATGAACCCACGATGCTGGGTTCATTAATAATTGTCTCCACTCAGGGTTTCCCTGGCCAGACATCCAAGACTGCATTTCCTATTTTAGCAGGACTCTGCTTGCCTGGCTGAACATGTTTTGCAAGGCACAATCCCGTTTCCTGTCTGTTGTTGTCATTCTTTGTTAAAACCTGATCTCGCAATGAGACAAATCTAAACACGTTGTACTGGGATAAACCCAGCTTGCCTGGGTTCAGCCTCAGCTGCGAGGAGCAGGAGCGAGTCCCTATTCTTCTTGTCTTCATGACTGATCAAAAAAGATAAATTCTCAGCTCTAGCTGCAAGACAGAGTCTTAAAATGCCATTACACCCTGGGTCTTTGCTTTGCTTGAGGTCTATCAGTGGATCAGTTACGGTGTACCTGAGTAGCAGCTGAAATCCCTGTTTTAAAAATATTTGCTGTGCAGCCTCGACAGAAACTCAGGTACCAGGAATTCTTTTCTCCATTCTCTCAAAGCTGCCCAATTCTCCTTCACTGTGATTTTTCCTCTTTAATCATTCATTTTCATAGAATCATAGAATGTTTTGGGTTGAAGGGAGCTTAAAGATCATCTAGTTCCAGCCCCCCCTGCCACAGCAGGGACACCCTCCACTAGGTTTTAATGGGAGTTGATTTTTTCATTCACATTGATTTTAATGTGCATGTCAACAAGTTACACACACTTTTGATTCAACACCTAAAAAACAATATATCTTAATCTGCTTATTTTATTGGTGTCATTTGTCTTAATTCTGGCAGGGGTAATATTGCTTACAAGGATTTTGAAATACGATAAACTAATTTTATTTACTGTACACCTGGTAAGTCTAAAATATAACCGCGCTTTTTTTTTCCATCTTATTACAAGAAAGACACATCTGGATAACTAGAACTTATTGAGTCATCTCTTCATTTTAATATCTGCCACTCATGCTGTATATGCAGAATAATTTAAATAGCAGTAATTACCTAGAAAACATCTTTGTGTTGGAATAATTTGCAATTTGCAGCACCGTTTGGCTGCCTCTCCTGAATGAAGAATTGTGGAGGTTTTTGGGTATTAAGTAACCACATAGGAGCAGAAACTTCAGGCAATTGCTAGACATGCCCATTATTCAGTAGGGTTGTGTCTTGCTTTGCTTCATCTTAAGTTTTACACACTGAAAATTGGCATAATTTCTTTGCTGGAGTGAGATCAAAAGTCAGGTTGTGCTCATGAACACCAGTGACAGAAGATAAGAAAAGGGGTAAGGCATGAAACGTAACCAAGGAATATTGACCAAGCACTGGTTCACATCCAGATTTGGGATTCTATTCCCAGCTGTGCTCAGACACATCACTGGACTGCACAGATGAGGAAGTTTTTGGAAGCCACTCATTTAAGAGTACGTTATTTAAGCTCTTTATTGACTTCTTCTGAACCTATTCAGGTGAGAAAAGTTACTCCAGAGTTCACCAGCTCAGGCTTTGATGTCGCTGCAGGTTTTCTTTGAGCACTGTTGAGCAGGAATGTCCTTCTTCAAAGCCTGCAGATGTTTTGGGAATCTGTCCATCCAACCTTTCTTCCACATCACTGCAGGGGTGGATGAAGCACTCCAAGGATGTGCTTTACTTCTTTTTGATCCCTTTGGAAGCTGGATAGTGAAAGACCCTCCAAGCATGTGAGCTGTTGTTAGCACCGGGGTCTTTCCACTGCAGGGTTTGTATCACTCCATGTCACCCAGCTGCTGCTGCTTCCACATGGATGACTCAAGAAGCTGTAAAATAACTGGATATCTACCCTGAGATTCTCTCCTTTCTACACTTTCACAGTACAGCCTAATTTTAGCTGCTGCTTCCACACCAAATCATGCGGATTTTAGAGTCATTGGCTGCTCTGGATCATTTAAATGTGCCCCAAAAGTAGAGGGGGGCAGAGGAAACACTTCCAAATAGATGGAAGAGGTATCAGGTGTATCAGGAGTGGGTGTTCTGTTCTCAGCAAGGAAAAGAAGATGCTAAGGGATGGAAAGATTGATTTTTGAGACTGGGGGGAGCAGGGACATTGAGAAGTGGGATATTAAATCTAAGCTGTTCTCGTTACTGGTCCATCATGAGCATGGTTCTTTAGCCTTGAAAAGATGCAAATGAGAGGGGACCTCATCTCTTCTGTCAGTGTCTGCAGGGAGGGCTCAGAGCATGTCCCAGGCTCTGCTCAGTGGGGCCCAGCAATGGCACAAGAGGCAACGGGCAGGAACTGATGCCCAGGAAGTGCTACAAGGACATGAGGAAGAGCTTCTTTCCTGTGCCTCCAAGGTCAGCTGAAGGTTGTGAAGGTGGTTTGGTCCCGTGGAGTCAGACCAGAGAGACACAGAACTGGGTGGGAAGGGACCTTAAAGATCATCTCGTTCCAACCCCCTGACATAGGCAAGGACACCTTCCACTAGACCAGAGTGCTCCAAGCCTCATCCAACCTGGCCTTGGTCACTTCCAGGGATGGGGCAACCACGGGTTCTCTGGGCACCCTGTGCCAGGGCCTCCCCACCCACTCAGAGAAGAATTTCATCCCAATATCCATGCTCTCACTTCAAAGTGTTTAGATTTCATTGAGGAACTCCATGATTGCCCATTTCTGGACTTGTTTAAATTTTTCAGTTAACCAAAACTGTCAACAACCTTGTGAGGCTCAAGTCTGACACCTGAAATCTTTCATATTTTATAATGATCTGGCCTGGGGCAACAGAGGAGGACAAGACAACCTTCCTTCAGCTACCCTTTCCTCTGAACATCCCAAAGAACAGCTCACGTCAGGAGTGTTTCCATGGTTTCAGTGTCTTGAACAGACTGTGTGTGGTTCCATCCCATGCATTACTCATGACAGACTCTGATGTTGGGGTGATTCAGGTGGGCTTTGGGAACTGGGAGTGATTATCTGGAATGAATTTTTGTCCTGTTCCAATGTGCATTTTGAAGCAGAGAGTCACTGGGAGAAGATAAAGCACGAAGGAAGCAGAAACGTCATTCCCAAGAGCAGGACAAAAATGATGGGAAAGCTTTGAGGGGCTCTACAATTGCAGTGTTCACCCCACAGTTGTGGGAAGAGCAGGTGGCAGGTTGGGGTTAAATACTTGCAACTTGAAGGTTTTCCGTACTCAGGTAGGAAACTCTGGCTGAAACAAATGGCCAAGGTGTGATGATGTATCCAGGAACTGCTCCTCGTCCTTCGTATGTGTAATGGAATAAATGAAGGGCATGGAATTGCAGGACATATATTCGTTTCTAAGATCTGCTGGAAATGGAAAGATTTTTTTCCCAAGAAATGGCTCAAAAATATCCCCTGAACATGCTTAATTTCCCCTAAGCAAGCAGTTCTACAGGTCTCCTTCTGGCCTTCTAGATACTGTATTTTTGTTTGGTTTGGGTTTTTGGGGGGTTTGGGGTTTTTTTTTTTGCTGTGTGTGGGGGGTTATTGTCTATTTTTCCATACAATGTTAAGAACATTTCAGTGACAGGTTTTTACAGGACCTTCTGTGCGTTCCAGACCATGAACTTCTTCCTTCTTTAGATTTCAGCTCAGAAAAGATCTTTGAAAAAATATTTTTGAGAGAAATTTTTTGTAGCTACAGTTCCTTTTTTTCCCAGAAAAAAAAAAACCAAAACTGAAACACCAATGAAACAAAAATGCTTATCTCAAATCCCACCACCTGCTTAAGAGTTTTTCAACGAAGGGCCATTACTTTTTGAGCAGTACAATTTTTAGCTGTTGTAATAGCATCAAGTGGCTTCTTGTTGTCATGGAGAATGAATTCACTCGCCTAGACTTGGATACTCTGACGTAAAAAGACCCCGAAAACATTTTTCTCCCGGATATCAAGAGACCATCGGCAACTTGAGTTGCAGCAGGCTCCAAGGCAGGGAGAAAATGCTGCTGTGCCCTGAGTTCCCCTCTTGGATAGGTCCAGTTTTGTATAAGCATAAACCAAAGGAAGATAATAGATGTCCAAGGACAAAGTCCATCTTTTGTAATGGTCTGGGGTTTAAAAATAAGCTGCCCAAAGCAAAAGTAGTCAGAATTTGCAGTCGTTTTCTAAGTTAAGCCCTTACTGTGATGGTTGGTTTGTTGACACCTCTGAGGCTCACTGCAAGCTCAGATGGAAATATCGTGGAATCATGGAATGGTTTGGGTTGGAAGAGACCTTAAGGATCATCTCATTCCAATGCCCTGCCATGGTCAGGGACACCTTCCACTATCCCAGGTTGCTCCAAGCCCTGTCCAACCTGGCCTTGAACACTTCCAGGGATGGGGATCCACAGCTTCTCTGGGCAACCTCTGCCAGGGCCTCACCAGCCTCACAGGGAAGAATTTCATCCTAATATCTAATTTAAAATAATACAATAATGAAATGATATTATATTAAAATATGATAATATTATAAAAATATAATAATGTAATTAATAATAAAATAATGTAAATAAATTAAATAATAATAAAATAATCCTAATACCTAATCTAAAATACCTCCATAAGAGATGTCTAATATGCATTTTGAGGATTCTCCCTCACACCTGTTGGCATTAAAATTGGATATGGCCTTGCTGATGTTGTTGGGAATGGAAGATGCCAGATTGAGAGACAGCTGCAGGTTGCACACCAAGTATTGAGATCAAACTATTTGGCCTTCAGCAATCCAGTATTTCTTTTATGTGGCCTGAAAACACTCCTCTCTTTCTTAGTCAAGTTAGTAGGGGCAGAAAATTTTCTCTGATTGAGGTTGGAGCTTTGTGACCTGATTTTGGTACCACACACAAAGCACTGGTGTTTGTGGGTTTCCTCCCTGGATGGATACAACTGAACACTTGACTTCAGTAAAGTATAAGCAAGAGGGAGAGTTGATTTCCTGCTGCATCTCCTGATCTGAGTGGCTCCATGTAATCTTAAATAACCATCTGTTGATTCTTTTTCTCCTGAAGATTGATAGATGTGATTCATGGCCCTGTCAAAACAGAGCTGCTCCCTGAAAAAAAATGTGAGAGCTTTTGTGAGAGAAAAAGAATCACAAAATCATAGAATGGTTTGGGTTGAAAGGGATCCTAAAGATCATCCATTTACAACCCCCTGGGGTGTCTTCCAAAGCAAAGAAGGAAAAAGTAGCAGATAGATCCTGACCTTCTATATATTTTACAGGGAAATTTGGGCAGTCTTGCCATGACCACTGGAGTCTTATCGCAGTTTTCTGGGAGATTTTCCTTTATTTCCTTGAGCTACTCATCTGAAAAAGAGTTGCACACAGTTATTGCAGCTGAGGTTGGCAGTGCATTGCAGGACTTCTTCAAGACCCTGGGGGGAGGGTCTTTGGACCAGATTTAAATTAGATATCAGGAAGAAATTCTTCCCTGTGGAGGTGGTAAGGCCCTGGCAAAGATTGCCTGGGGAAGCTGTGGTCTCCCATCCCTGGAAGTGACCGAGGCCAGGTCAGATGGGGCTTGGAGCAACCTGGGATGGTGGAAGGTGTCCCTGCCCATGGCAGAGGGCTGGAAAGAGATGATCTTTTAAGATCTCTTCCAACACACACCATTCTATTTCTATGATTCCAAAGGAAAAGAAAGTCAGATTTCCCATAGCAATCCCAGAAGATTCCTGTGCCTGAGATCTCAATAAGGTGTGAAAAAAAATTCCCCTTTTGCTGGAATCTGGTCAGAGGCCATCATTTCAGTCATATGGAGTGCTTGAGCTGGAACTCCCAAGCATCAGCTTCCCCTCTGACACCTCTCAGAGATTTCCCCTGGAACTTTATGCAAGAGATTTCAACTGACCTCTGCAAGCATTTCTCTCATTTCTAGAATTGAAAGAATACTTTCTGAAATCACTGAAATGTTACAAAAGTGAAATTGCAAAAGAAAATTGAAAGAGGAAATTGAAAGGTAAAACCGAAAAGTAAAGCTGAAATATTTTCTTTTCTTTAAAAAAACCCAACAAACAAACCACAGAACAAACAACAAAAACCAGGAAAAACCTGCACAAGTTAAATTCTGCTGAAAGTAACTTTTTTGCAGCTGAAGCCCATGATGTCTCTGTTTACTCCCAGAATGGGTGGAGGATAAGCAACAGCCGGATAATCTGGAAATTAAAGAAAGAAAAGTCAACAAGTTGAAATGATGTATTGTAGTCATTAGTAACAGCGCTGCAATAACCCAGCTTTCAGCACATTTCGAAATGCCCATCTCTTTGTGCACTTTCTTATGATAAGAATAATTTCCCTACCTGTTCTCCCAAATCCCTTTAAACAGTGCTGGGGCAATGTTGTTCTACTTCCCCTGAGGGGAATCTTGCATTATTACTGAAGCGGGAACAATATGAGGTTTTTATAGAAGCAAATCTCACCAGCACTTTTTTCCTGCGGAAGATGCTCTGACCATTATTCGTGCCTCTGTTTGCCAAAGCTTTTCCCTGCCCTGCTGTGTGGAGCTGGTCTGGAATCCCTGCACCGACAACAAGAAGGGCCCTGGTAACACAGAATCACAGAATGGGTCAGGCTGGAAGGGACCACAGTGGGGTCATCTGGTTCAACATCCCTGCTCAAACAGGGTGATCCCGGAGCACAGGGCACAGGATTGCATCCGGGCACTTCTTGAATATCCCCAGTGAGGGAGACTCCACAGTATCTCTGGGCAACCTGAGGGAAGTCTTGGTTGTACTTTGTTTTTGTCATCCATACTTACCCCACCTTCCACCTCTTCAGACAGGTCTGCTACCAAGTGAAGACTTTATTTGAACCTCTGGTCACGTCACGAAGCAGAAGTTATGATGAACAGCTCTTCTTTCAAGGATTCCTGGGGTCCAGCCTGAAAAAGTCCTAATATAACCTGTCTCAAGCGGCTAAATTTGTAGGGAATAAATTTATATGTAACTTTAGCAGGCTTCATGGAAGGATTTTCTACTTGTCTTGGTTAAAGAGTTGGGAGCATTCAGGTTTTTTTCTGTAACACTCCCTGGCGTGGAGAGGAAACATCTCTGAGACGCTTTAGGAGAAACGCTCTGGGATCTGGTACATCACACACATTGAAAGGAGCTGCAAACTCATGATACCAAATTACTGCTGTCAGCTGGGCAGGCTGTAAACTGCTCGATTGGACTGCAAGGCTCAAACACCCACCTTTAAATAAGGCTGCACCAGCAGAGAAAACAAGAAGGAATGGTTGGACCAGAATGGATCATGTTTCAGCTCTCTCCCCAGGGGAACAGTGAGGGGGCAGTGAATTCTGTCCAGAAAGTCTCACATTTTGGGAAAGGGCCTCAATTTGCTCCAGGGAAGGTTTAAATTGGATAATGGGAAAAATTTCTTCACTGGAAGGGTGGTCGAGTGTTGGAACAGGCTGCCCAGGGCAGTGGAGGAATCCCCATCCCTGGAAGTGTTCAAAACAGGTGAAGATGTGGTATTTAGGGACAGGGTTTAGTGATGGACCATGGTTTAGTGATTGGTTAATGATCTTGGAGGTCTTTTCCAACCTTAATAATTCCATAATTCTACAAAATTCCTTCACCCTGCTGGGGAAGTCTCTGCCTGCCTTGCTGTCACCCTTGTGTTTCATCCCACTTTCCCTTGTGGATCAGCCCAGACTTGGAGCTTCCTGACACCACCCATGAAGAATTTTTGATTGCTGGGTAATAAAACATTGGGTGGAATTCACTGGCATTAGATCCAAGCATTGCAGATGAAGAAAACAGCAGTTCCAACTCTGTGCCTGGTGATGGGCTCTGAGCTGATTATTGCTACCCAGGAATGGCATTTGGGTCTTATAATGAACAGTTGAATGAAATTATGAGCTCATTGTTCTGTAGCAATCAAAAGAGGAAATTGAATGTTAAGGATTATTAAGGAGGGAATAGAAAACCAAACAGAAATCATCGTAATGCCACCGAAGAAATGCATTTTGGACCTGCAGCTTGAATATTGTGTCTGGTGCTTGTCCTCCCCTCTCAAAAGGCCTTAGTGATCGTGGAAAAGGCTCTGAGAAGATGCCAGAAGGATGATAAGGAACAGCTGCAGCAGTACAGGAAAGGATTAGATAGATGTGCACATTTCAGTCTTGAAAAAGACATTTTGGGGAGGGTTTTTTTCAGGCTGAAGTCATGATGGGTGTGGAGCAGGGATGGAGAAATGGAGCACGTTTTTCACAGGCAGTGTGTGGTGGAGCTGTGGCGTTCCTTGCCATGGGATGGGGCTGTTTCTGGGGGAAAAAATAATGGAAAAAAACCTGTTGAAGTTTATTAATACACTGTTTAGTATCAGAGCCTGGCTGCCTTGCTCTTGCACTCTGTAACCACTCTCAGTCGAAACACGGCCTGAAATTGTTTTTTGATCAGACACGGTATTTTTATTTTAATGTACTCTTATTTAAGGTTTTCCTGCTGAATTCTTACAGATTTACACAGCCACAGCTGACTTTATTAGGTAGGAAAGGAGAGGAAAGTCTTGTTGAAATCACAAAAATTATTTATTTGGTAAACAGCAGGAAACAGAAATGCCATGGAAAAGTCCCAACACGAGGACAGAAGTGCACAAATGGCTTCTAAAACTGCAGTTATTGCTGTGAGAAGACATCATCCAATCTATGGGTGATAAATAGGGGAGAGAAGAGTCAATGAGAATGTCAGAGCAAGCTTCTCCCATGAAAAGCTCCAAGGAATTGGTAATGCCTGTAATATGAATGGGTGCCAGGCCTCTGCAGCACAGCCAGCTGCAGGCAGAACAACCTATTCAAATAAAATTCCTCTCTTTTCTCACTTTGCACTCTGTTAATAATAAAAACAATCATTCAGGTTGACTTGGACAGGCTTAGAACCACTGAAGCAAAGATTTAATAGGGTTCAAACAAGTCTAGATTTAAAAAAAAAAGGTGCTTTTTCTGCAGTGTGCTCAAGGCTGTACTGAGGGTTCACACTTTTAATAACATCTTACATGTATGGAAAGGTGGGGGAAGAGGAATTTCCTGGATCACTGTGTCAGCTTCTCGCCTGAGCCATCACACCTTAAAAACCAGGCAAAGGATCTCCTTTTCACTTGCTCCCTCTTTTAGTTTCTCTTCCGTTTCCATTTGGATGCGTCCCTCTGGAATGTGAGTTGGCAGAGCTCAGGGACTGGGCGTTTTCTCGAGTTGGTGTGAAAGGGCATCAGCACCTCTTTCCCTCACCTGAAATAAAGGTCAGTGAGTCACAGTTTGTCCGAGGAGGCTGTCAGGGACACAGATTACCGGGTTAGTGGATCTCTGTTTCCATGTGCATGCACACGGATAACCTGAAAGGAAGACAGATCTGAGAGGTTTCTTGCTAAATTATCCCCTCTTTGATGAGATGATGCTTTTCAGCTTGATTTGCAGTTGCGGATCTGGAGTTTGCAAACAATAAGCATCAAGTGTCAGACAGCAAATTAATCTTCTGCTGAAATATATTGCTAAGTGGGAAACGCTTATTTTTCCCTTTATTTTACACTGTTTTATGTCTCTTGCAATTTGCAGATGGCAGCTCTCGTAGCTTTCCTTGCTCGTGGCTCTAAAACCAAAGAGTTAAAATTATAATCTCCTTTAATTTCATAAGTGAATCAACCAGCAGATAAAGTAAAATTTTTAAAAAAAAAAAGGAGAGGAAAACAAGATATGCTTCTGGCAACAGAGTTGTGCTGTGGTGGATTTGAGTTAGATGGGAAAGTGTTCTGGCTTCCTTTGAGCAATGACTTTGCAAACCCTCCTCTTGGGGGAAATAATATTTTCTTTGTGCTTTTATGGAGCTTTTCATCCATCAGTTTATGAAGGAATAAGTACAAAGTATTGTTAATGAGGATGGCTGGGACTCATTTGTAGACTAGACATTTAACAGAAAAATTAGAGAGCAAGTTCTGTGCTGGGAAGAATTTACAACGTCGGAAGGCAACAAAGATGAGGGATGGGAGGTGACAGAATCCAGCAGTAGGAAACAAACAGTGGTGGCATAAATTCTCCATCCACACAGCAACGATCACACTCACTTTGTTCATTTATTGACATGCCCTCAAGGACTACGGAGCTTTCCAGTAGGGCCTTAAAAATGAAGGAGCTGGGAATGGGAGGTTTAGGGAGGAGATCTGCAGTGAGACACAGAGGGGACAAGCAAAACCATTTCAACATTGCTGCCACCACCAACTGCAGCCCAAGGTGATGTCCCCACGGCAGATGTTCCAACCGCCCTTCCAGAAGACAAACTCCTGCTTTTTGATCCATTTGCCTGAGTTATGTCTGGCTTGTTGATCTCAGTTTATGCTCACTGAGTCCACAGATGCAGATTGTACAGATCAAGCTCTCTGCCAGCAGGAGGAGGCGATGGATTTTTTTCCCGTGTCAATGTCTACCAATGTAACCACGTCTTTGCCAGGGCTGAGAGAAGTAAAATGGACGTGTGAGGGCAGATAAGTTCTGTGTGGGTGTGGAAAGAAGCCAGCTGAAGTGAGCTGGACTTGCTTAGGGCAGGATTTGGATGAGTAAACAGAGGTGTCTATTCTGGAAGCTCCAATATCTGAGGCCATCAGTGCTGGCTCCCTTTAAGGTCAAGGAAGAGTGAGTCAGCAGAGCCAGGGGTTTTTAGGACATTGATCATCTCATCCCCATCTTTATTTGATCAGACAAAACCTGCCCCGTGTGTCAAGTGGGATGAATCCCACCTCAGGCCAAGCCTTTGCAGCAGGTTGTACCAAAGAGACCTGCTCAGGTACAGACACTGCCGTATTTTTTTCTGGGAAAACTGAATTGATTTTAGGGTATAAAACCCTCACTGAGCTCCCTGCTACCACAGACACACTCCTGGCTGTAGCCACATGAGATAATTCAATGATATTTTGGAAAAGTCTTCCTGAGCTGCGATAGAAACTGTATTGACGTGTGGCTTGTGCCTAGGATGAGATTTTATTTTGATAGCACAGGCGATTTTAACCAAAATTTTCAGGTTGGAAAGGAAAGCCTATCACTTGTTTATGCATGGAAAACCTTTAAATTAGAAAGCCACCTCTTTTTTTTCTAGTTTCTTGATTGTGTGAACAAATAATTAAATGAAAATGTTCCCTTGAATGACATGAGGGAAGTGATAGGGACTGGTTGGGTGACCACAGCAAGGTCATAGGAGTATTTTCTCCACCGGCACAGTTCTGTCCTAGATCTCGAAGCTCCTCTCACCAGCAGTGCTGGGGGGCTTTGGGGCTGTTTACAGAAGGCTGGTAGGACATTTGGGAGTGTATCAGGAAGGCTGGCAGACCTCTCCTAATGGAGCTTTGTTGTTTGTGCCTATCCCTTTGTTTATTTTTTTCCCATGCTTAACTGTATTTAGGGTCTGAACTTAGATTTCAGACTCTAAATACAGTTTATTTCATGTCTCACAATCAGCTGGCACAATCAACACCTGGGATGACCAATTCCAGTGGCTCTACGCTCAAAATTACATCCTCAACCTGTATCACCCACTGCAGAGTCATTTTCAATAACATCTGTCAACTCAAGAGGCCCAGAAAACCTCTGAGCCAGCAGCCACTTGCAAACCTCAGCACTGGTTACTTAAAATAGTAGGAATCTATTCTAGTAGTAAAATTCTAATCACTGTGATTGTGGATCTGATGGTTTCCACCATCTCCTCTGGAGCTTCCCAGATTTACTTCTCTGATGTCAAGGTGCGTGATTGGACTGATCTAAATATAGATGAATAGTTCATGTTCCATTATCTACCAGAGAGTTACTGAATGATTTCCTTATGTTTTTTTATGGTGTCTTCATGCCTGAAACTCCTTTAGTTTACATGAGTCCTGCTACCTCCACGTAACCAAGCATCACAAACTCCAAACTCGATGCAGATTAACTTTCCCAAGGTCACTGAGATCATTTTAGGCCAGGAGTGAAATTCAGAATGTCCTACAAACTCAATGGACAATTATCCACTGGCCCAATCATTTTCTATGTTTTAACCTTTAAATACAAGCTTCCAATTTGCGGAAGAAAATATCAAACAAAACCAAGCACGGCCAAACTTTGTCAGTAACATAGAAGTGCTGACTCACATTTTTTTTCAGTGAAAACTCGGTTTAATCATTTTGTTTTGCAGGAACGGGGTGTAATTAGAGAACCAGTGAGCATGTAACTCTGAATTTATTATGCAAGCAGCTATGAAAATGACTGTCTTCAGCACAAAATGATTGAATGTCATTAAGAAGAGTGAATCCAAGGGTGAGCCCCCAGTGGGATGCCCTCGCGTGGGGAAGCGTAATTGGATAAAGTAGCATGGGGCCATGAAAACCCAATTTGCCTCTCTCTGATGCTTGCATGGACTTCCTCCCCAAAATCTTCATCAGCTGTGGAACTGAAAAGTCAAATGAGGCAGATCAATCATTGGGATGAGCTCCGCCATATGTAGGAAAGCTGTTCTGGTGCAAAACAAAGCAAAAAGCACTTAAAGCCACATATTGATGATAATATGTCCTTCTGCAGCCACCAGCTCCTTTTGGCTGTTTGGGCCTTGTTGAATGAGTTGAGCACCGGTGAAGATAATGGAATCTGTACACTTGGGAATTACAGATTCTTTTACTGAGTCACCTTCCAGCATCTCCTCCACCACTGCAGGAATCTGAGATAGCAGAGGTCCCCGAGCAGGCCTGGTCCCCAGAGCCAGGGGAGCAGAGACCCCACGAGCTCAGCTGCAGGGACTGGTTTTGAGTGCACTCGTAAGCCCAGTTTGCTGGGATTTTCTGTGATTGAGCCTGAACCAGAGTGAACATGGAAACAATACGGTCTGATAGCTACCACAGCCAGCTGACAGGTGGGACTGTGCTGAAAGAACCACAGATCTGAGCCTTATGCTCTGAAAATCAGCATTTCCTTTGATTATGTGAGTTGAAGGACGTAGCCGCTGCTGTCCAGAGATGAGCATCGACTTGTTTCTATCCTTGCAAGTTCCGTAATTCACAGACATCTGAAGGAATAAGTCTGAATAGTTATTAGGATAAATAAATAATTACTTTTCTTGAAGGAAACCATCCCATGTTGTAATGAATCCCCTGTTTTGAGGAAGTAATTGTTTTGGTTATTGCTATTGGAAAAAGATGGTTCACCGCAGCCTGGAAGCTGCATTGCAGTTGTTTGAGATTTTTGCATTACTGATTTCCATGTTTATCCGGGGATTTACTCTTAACCGTACATGGCCTTGTGAATGATAGGAGAAGAGGTAATGGCTTTAATCCAAAAGAGTTCAGGTTTACATTTACAGATTGGATATTAGGAAGAAATTCTTGACTGTGAGGGTGGTGAGGGTCTGATGCAGGTTTCTCGGAGAAGCTGTGGCTGCCTCATCCCTGGAAGTGTCCCAGGCCAGGCTGGAGGGCTTGGAGCAACCTGGGACAGAGGAAGGTGTCCCTGCCCATGGCAGGGGGTTGGAATGAGATGATCTCGGTGATCTTGATCTCCTTCTATGAATGCATTTCTGGGGGCTTATCTCTGCTCCTATGCAAACATTTCAATATTGGTGTGTTTGCACTCTCACACTCAAGTGTGCATTGATGCTTGTGAGCCAAAGTACGCGAGCTCTTCGTCTGCGGAGTCTAATTTACTGCTGAAAATAATAAGGTGCTTTTCACCAGCACATAAATTCACTGCCTGCTTGTTGCCTCTCCTGCAGAGTGAGGACACAGACACTTGTTAGTTTGAGCTACTGCTCCAAACTGTCAAATTTCTCCCTGGCCAAGCAGAAGGCAAACAAAGCGCCTCCTGAAACTGCTGCTTTTTCTGAACCTGGGCAAAATGTTTTAGCTGATTTAGGGCATTGATTATGCAGGGCTGGGGGCACCTTGTACCTTCATTTTATATCACTGCTGTCTTATCTCCCCTCCGCTACCTGCTCCTGCTTCCTTCTCCTGCAAGTCTTTGCCTGCCCAGGAAATATCAGGTGGAAAAAGCTTTGCTGAAGGCAGGTGAGGAAAGAGCAAAGATAGGCCCTCCCTGGACAACAAGTTTGGGTGTTATTTCATACTCCTCTTTAAGCCATATACTTAAAAGTGCAAGGTCAGTGTTTCCCCAGTCCTATAATAATCTGGAATCAGATCGGTTTTCTAAAGACTTTTTATTTGAGATATGAGAAAGTTGCCTGAGACCCTGCCTGTAAAGAACAGAGTTATTACCTTTGTGGAGAGAGCAGCTGGAGCATAATTGATGTTCAGCAATATGATAAAACTGGTAGAGTATTAAGCTCTTTGGGGAAGGGTTTGTCCTTTAGCAGGATGTTGATATAGTGTCTGGATGCTGCTGCAGTCTGAATGCAATGAATTAATATAAAAGCAATGAGAGGCAATAGACTTTTTTCAAGCGGAGTATACTGAAAGAATATTTCTGGGTTCCAGTTTGCTCCTGTAATTACTAATTGTAGTAATTCTGGCATAGAATATTGTCCAGTGGAAGGTGCTCTACCCACGACAGGAAGATTGGAACCGAATGATGTTTGAGGTCCCTTCCAACGCAAACCATTCTATAATTTCATGATTTCATTATTTTATGAAGCAGGTACCTTCAATACTAAAGTGTAGCTTTATAAAGGTATCAAATGAGCTTGGCATCAATTTTTTTTTAAAATTTTAAATTAAATACATAAATTTAAAAAAATAAAACACATTAAAAAAAAGGTATCAAATGAGCTGTCCAGGAGGGTATCATTTCCATAGAAGGAAAATTGGTTGCAGCGGTGCAATAGAGAAAATAAATAATGTCCTCCGGAGGGGAAAACCACATCTCGATAATCAACAAGAATTCATTGCAAAGGGCTGTGAGATGAAGTCATGGTGGATTTATTCTGATTACCAAAAAAAAAAAAAAAAAGAGAAAGCCTTGAGGTAATGTTGTGCATAAGACTATTACGAGTCTGTGTGGCCTTGGGAAAAGAGTTGCAGTCCTGTCATGTGCTCAAAGATGTTTAAGAGACCTCATTTTCCATGAAGCCAGGCTGGGAGAACTGGGATTGTTCAGCCTGGACAAGAGAAGGCTCCAAGGAGATCTTAGAGCCACTTCCAGTGCCTAAAGGGGCTCCAAGAGACCTGGGGAGGGATTTTGGACAAGGGCCTGGAGGGACAGGACAAGGGGGAATGGCTTTAAGGTGAAGAAGGGCAGACTTAGATTACATATTGGGAAGAAATTCTTCCTGGTGAGGGTGGTAAGGCCCTGGCACAGGTTTCTCTGAGAAGCTGGGGCTGCCGCATCACTGGAAATGTCCAAGGCCAGGTAGGACGGGGCTTGGAGCAACCTGGGCTAGTGGAAGGTGTCCCTGTCCATAGCAGATGGTCTTGGTTCTTTCCAACCCAAACCCTTCCATGGTTCTGTGATTCTTGCTGTGAGTGTGCCCAGTTGTGAGTGCTGTGTTAACAAGGGGTGGGTTTCCAGAAGGTGGATACAAAAATAGGTACCGGCAATGTGACAAAATTTGCGGTTGTTCAAGTTGGGCATGACGAGAAAACTGCAAAGAGCAGCAGAAGTTTGAACACTTTGCTGAATAAATGCCTGTTCAGTAAAAAAAGAAGCTCCTCTTTACATATTTTTGGTAAACAAACAAGCAAATGAGCTTTCACACTTAAAGCTACTGCACTCTGATTTATGAAAGATGATCGTAGCTGGCAAATATCAACAGATAAAAGTTTGGAAGATCTCATATGGGATTGTCTGGAGCAATAATTCTCATTAAAGTTGCAGTTAATTTGAAAATTTAGCAGCAACAAATGACATTTTAAAAACTATTTTCTGTCACAGGCACTTTCACAGGATGGAGGTAATTTAGAAAACAAATTTTATTGGATATTTTTAGTGGGAAACTCTTTATGGGGAAAAAAGTTGGATCATTTTTAGCAGATAATTATGATATCAGGATATTCAACTGTTGGTATTCAAGGAAACACATAGACTGGAAGAGATATATCTCCTAGGGAACCCACTAAAAATACCTTTAGGATTATTAATGTTATAGATAAAGAAAATTAAAAGAGCAGTGACAGAATGAGAGCAGGTGGTGAAAAAAGAGACCCATTCCCTGGTGTCTTCTATAAAAGATTTAGGAAATGACCAATTTCTGTGGTAGATGAGACTATGTGGGTCTGTCAGGCCCTCAAATGTTCTCCTCTCTGTGATTACCAGCTTTAATCTCTGCATTGCCTGGGCTCCCACCCCCAGCCAGAGCACAAACTGTGCAAAGCAGCCAAAATGGGTGTAATGACATCTTTCACTGCTTTTTTAAGCTCCACAGAAACCCCCATTCCCATCCTCTTCCCTCTCATTTCATTTTCCAGCCCCCAGAAAAGAAGCTCTGGCAACAACAGGGTCATCTCAGGTTCGTTGTTTTACACTTTTAGAAGGCCAAGCATCAAACGGCCAAGACACCGTGAAGGCAATTTTCTGGCACTTAATTCTTACATAATCCTGGAATGGTTTGTGTTGGAAGAGACCTTCAAGATCATCTCATTCCACCCCCCTGCCACGGTCAGGGACACTTTCCAGTAGACCAGGTTGCTCCAAGCCCTGTCCAACCTGGCCTTGAGCATTTCCATGGAGTCCACAACCTCTCTGGCCAAGCTGTGCCAGTATTTCACCACCCTTATAATAAATAATTTCTTCCTAAAATCTACTGTAAATCTTCATTCCTTCATTTCAAAGATATTCCTCTTTGTCATATTACACGTTGTTGTGGAAAGTCCCTCCCCATCCTTCCTGTAAGCCCCCCTTAGGCACTGGAAAGTGCTCTAAGGCCTCTTTCTTCTCCCTGCTCTCCCCTAATCAGCCTTTGCCAATGCTCCACATATTTTGAAGTGAGATGCTCGGAACTACGGCTGGTTTAGAGACCTTTCTAGGGCTCAAAAACCGGATGAGAATCTGTGGGCAAAGTTGAGTGGGTGAGTCTTGCAAGCTTTGCTCCTGCGTGGGTACCTTGGCAGGTTCCTGGATGTTCCCCTTGGATGCACACATTCACTGTGACAGCGTGACAAGAATCGTCCCTCTGCGGGTACCCGCTTCTTCACATCCGTCTTCACCACGCTTCCTTATCTTCCTCAGGAAAATGTCATTTGAGACACTATCCAGGGCCTTTCAACTGCCAGCTCATAACCTCTGCTGCTTCTCTCCTGCTCCCAAGACCCATCATCCTGTCCTGGGAACACAGCGGTGATTGTCTGACATAATTGGTTCTGATAAACTGAAGATTTGGAACTCACGCAGGAACCAGGACAATAACACCAGTCTGGGAAATAAGCAGGGATGAGGGGAAAGAGAAAGGGAATTCAAGTACCAAATGCAGGCTGAAACAGTGGAAACTTGTGGCCAGATAAGTCTGGAAGGTTACTACACAGGCTGTCTTATAGAGACCACCACCAGATCTCATGGAGGAGCCATTTATGACACTCTGATAGCTTCTGGGGACTTGTTTTTCTTCTGCTTGTTAGAAGACCTCACCTGAGGAAAGCTTGAACAGAAATGAAGATAAATCAGGATGGTTTCCTATGGAAAGGTGACCTTAAAATGATTTCTCTGATCATCCAGCCTTAACAGTTCTTCCTCCCTCCTCAGCATTTGCAGGGCTCCACAGCAGTTTTGCCATTAGGGCCATTATTCTCACAAGAGATGCCCCCAAATTATTTTCCTTCTGGGCATACCCCACTTTTATTTAGAGACAGGAGTCCTGAGTCAGATAACACCTCACTTTGCCAACTACTCCCTCACTCTCCAAACACAGACACCCCCCCAGCCATCAATCCTACAGCTTCCCCCGCCTCCACCAACCAATCCTCTTGCCAAGAGCAAGAAGAGCTTCCCTGTTCCCGAAATCCTGCCACTCTAATTTAGCAGGTTTCTCACAAAGTCTAGACATTTCCTGAATTGCATGCAAAAAGCTTCAGCTCCACTTCAGCTCCATTAATCCTGCAACTCCAGGCCCACCAAGGCTGATGCTTCTCCAGCGGCTCTGGGTGAATTACAGTTTAAATGACAACCGTCCAACTTCTTGGCAGTGGCTCTGTGCCCTTCGTTCCTGTATTTTTCTGGATGGAAGGAGAGAAATGATAAATCCCTCTGAAGCTTCTGTCTGTCCCATTACAGCAGAAATTAACTGGGCTGGGAGAGTTCAGTGCAAATTGGATGGTTTATACCACAGTTAGTTGATAGCATCCCCTTGCAAGCCAGTAAAAACTCTGCTCTGAGACTCTCAGGGTGTCTCTGTTGGCTGTGTCATAGATGGAGAAGATGAAAGAGGGCTAATGGAGCAGTTAGAAAGTCTTTTGGTGCCTCATTTACTTTCTACAGAGCCTTCCTTGGCATTAAGTTCAGTCTTGCTTCCAGAGTCCTAAATAGAGCTATTTGCAATATTTTCTTTTAAAGTTTTCTTTTAGATAAAACCAACTTTTTTCCTCAAACAAACACAAAACACTACTGTTTGTAATTTTCACGTTTTCCTGGTTTTAGTGATATCTGGAGAAACCTTTTGAAAAATCTATCAGCATTCAATATGCATTTTACCTATTCTTTTCTTCTTCCCGAATTTCTCTTTGCCTGTGCCGAAAGATAAAAAAAAAATTAAAATAAAGAGGAGCAAGAGGGAAACGAGACATCAATAAATTCCTATTCATATTCACCACTCTGAAAGCAAGAACTGAATTAAGTCTTTTTTGCCACAATATTACATTGGGAGTTCACGGTCAGTGGCTTATCCAGACATGGAGGGAACAATCTCCAGGGCTGGGCTGCTCTTCTTCACAGAACATTTCACTGAATAATTTTGTTATTATTTATCCACTATTTATCCATTTTTACTAATGCTTTTTTTGTTGGTGTACATGTTGTCTAGATCAGGTGGAGAAATCACCCCTCTGTATCCCTCTAAAACTCCTCTTTTCCCCACTGAGGATTAGCGGTTATTGATTATCTATTTCATCTGTTTGCCATGTGTTTTACCAATATCTCCATCTGCTGATTTTATCATCACTGCTACATCAAATGCTTTGGGAAGGTTTGTTCCTCTGCAGAAGAATGCACAAGGGAGCTTTGCTAGCCCAGATCAGTTTAATTCCACTTCATCAGCCGTGTGACATCCACACTCCCATGCTTTCTGCATTTTTTCCCACATTTAAAGGCTTCACAGAAGCTGACCCCAAATGTAATGCAGCCATTTGCCCCTGTCTTTCAGAATTTCAGGGTGCAAATCACTCTGCCTAAACATTCAATGTATTTCTGTCAGCAGATATGCATTAAAATGCTCTTGGTTTCTGAAGAGCTTCAAAGGCTTTGACACCCAAAGGTGATATTAATTTTCCGCCGTTACTGTTATTCCAAAGGGATAAAAAGAAACCCTCACTGTACACTTTTTCTTAGACATCATAAGCCATCTCTATCTATCATTGGGTCACATATCACTGCTATTTTTCCCTTTCTATCCCAAAGTGCGTGGCCTTTTAATTGATGCCTCCGTTTTTTTTCCTGGATGGCTTCTCAGCACTTCAGATATCATTATTCAGCTCCGTTGTTATCACTTTCCTTTTTCATCATAAGTTATTACACTGCTTTTGAGTCTCTAATCAGCATTTTTCAGGTCGGTCACAATGAGGGGTTTATTGTGTTTTACTGAACATCTTGTGCAATAGCGGTGGCTTTTACAGTGCTGTGTCATTGGGAGGGAAAAAAATAGGCTGTTACCTAACTTGTCCTGCAGTTAGGATTGCTCCTGACTCCCTGCTTTTAGTCTCTGCTGGATTTCTGTCTCGGACTTCTCCAAAGAGAGGTTCTGGGGATGTTCTGCAAAGACACTCAAGTTGGGCTTTTCACCGCAACTCTTTTTCCACATGAGCTCAATTCCCCACCAGGAACACTTGTGCAGAGCACCCAGGACTGGTTTTTCTCACACATTTCTTGCATATCATCAACACCAGAAAGACTTGGACCTGTTGGAATGAGTCCAGGAGAGGCTACTAACTTGATTGCAGGGCTGGAGCGCCTTTAATATGAAGACAGGCTGAGAGAGCTGGGGCTGCTCAACCTGGAGAAGAGAAGGCTTCAGGGAGACCTTGGAGCCCCTTCCAGGGCCTAAAGGGAGCCTACAGGAAGGCTGGAGAGGGATTTATGACAAGGGCATGGAGTGACAGGACAAGGGGAAATAGCCTTAAGCTGAAACAGTGTGGATTTAGATTGGATATTGGGAAGGAATTCTTCCCTGTGAGGGTGGTGAGGCCCTGGCACAGGTTGCCCAGAGAAGCTGTGGCTGCCCCATCCCTGGAAGTGTCCAAAGGCAGGTTTGGAGCAACCTGGGACAGTGGGAGATGTCCCTGCCCATGGCAGGGGATTGGAATTAAATGATCTTGAAGGTCCCTTCCAACCCAAACCATTCTTTGATTCGATGATTCTATGACCTTCCCCACTAAAAGGCTTCCTGACAGGACTTTTCTCAGGACAAATCCTGAGAAATTAAACCCATTTTCATGTTTCTTCCCTTCTGAGCGAAGTCTTGATTTCTGTGCCAGTCTATAACCCACAGTGGCCATTAGGATTCTCCAACCTCTGTCTTCCATATTGCTAATAAGGCTTTTAAGCAGATTGATCTGACATTGATTCACATTGCGATCCAAGTGACAGCTCCTTGTGACTCACAAGTACCTTATATCCCAAAGCAGGACATGCTGCTATTAAGGCACTGGATTTAGATTCTGGAAGTCTGGCGCTTGTCCATCTCTCTCTCATTTATCTTCTTGCTGTGTTTGCACAGGGGATTTTTTTCCTTTGAACTATTTCTCCTTTGGTACAGCATGGACAAGGTCACTGCCCTCCCACAGGGAAGAATTTTTAGGTCATACTAATTAAATTTCCTGTGGGCGCTGCGTTACCTCTGGCCACATGAAGATATCCACACTGAGGAGTTTCTGGTTGGCTGAGCTGGTTGCCAGTCTGGAGTTGATTCTGTGTATCGCAAAACAAGATATTTCTTTATCCCTTGATTTCTCAGGAAATGGCAAATATGAATTTTTGTCATCTCAGGTACTTGCGTGAGGCACCTCCTCCAGTCACTAAAGGGACCAGAGCTGGGAGGTATCCATCAGTCTTCTGCCATGATTGTTGCCTCAGTCACCAAGAGAGGGCAAATGCTGCGAATTCTGTGTACAGTGAACTACTTTAAAATCCCAGTAGCTTGATTTTTCTATCTGGTTTAAAAAAAAAGAAAAAAAAAGGGCAAAATAACCTCTTGGATTGTAGTACTTAATTAAAGACATTATTAGTGCTTTTTACCAAAACTGAAGTTTATTGAGACCTCTCTGTGGGTGCACACCAGCCTGGATAAAGGTTATCCTTTGTTTTCTATGCTCCCACCGATTTTAAACTCAGCAGTCCTCTTACAGACAATATCAATTAATATCATGAGCAATGCTTTGTGTGAGACTATTTGAAATGTCAAGTCATTAACTGGCATATTAAATCTGAAAATTTCCCTTCACCCAATAATTTTATAATTCTATCAAAGAAAGCAAATTTTCATTCTGTAATTCCTTTCACCCCTTTACATCCATCTTCTGCTGCTCTCATCTCAAAAGGTGACACATTTTATGGTGTTGTTATGTCCCTCATCCCACACTTCTGTGCATGGGATGCTCTCACCAGAAAGGCTGGAGTCATCCTGGCCACAAAATAATCAGGGTGGCAAGTTTATGAGTGAAACTGTCCCCTTCTTCCTTCCCACTCCCACATTCCAAGGAGTTTTCTGCTCTGAGCTGGCTCTCCTGCTCTTTGGCTGTTTGGATGGGGAAGGAGGAAGACCTCTGAAGGATGAGGAGTTGTGGCCATTAGAAAATGCACTAAGATCATTCCAATTCTACTTGTGTTCAAGGCCAGGCTGGATCAGGTCCTGGTTAACCTGGTCTAGTGGAAGGCGTCCCTGCTCATGGAAGGGGACTGGAACTCGATGATCTTGAAGGTCCCCTCCGACCCAAACCACTCCATGATTCTATAATTCTGGAATTCTACTTTGAACATCAAAGTAAACCTGCAGAGTGATCTGAAGTGGGGATTTCCACATGGGATTCTTCCACAGAGTGAAAGACCACGTCCTCGCTGCCAAAACCCGGACCTTTAGGCTCAGACTCTCTAAAGAGAGCAGGAAGCAAACTCCCAGTAGATTTATCCTAATTATAGTAAAGCCTTCCAGGGCAGGTGGCCTTGCTCTGTTCATGCCATCAGGAAAAATGAGTAGAGATGGTTTAGTCAATGCGTGATCATCCCACAGAAACTTGCAGCTACTGTTGGGAGTTGGTGGGACTCAACGATCTTGGAGGTCTTTTCCAATCTTGAAGATTCCATGATTCTACAATGATTCTGTGAAATGTCTTTGATGAGATGTTGTGAGTCCAGCTCTGGTTTGGATTTTCACTGAGAGAGGGCAGTTGTGGAAATGGAAACTGGGACCCTTATCTCTGCTTCTCTACAGAGGTGGCACTGTCTCTTTGTTGGCACAATATCAGATTTCCAGATTCTAAATGTAGATGGCTTGGTGGAGAATCACAGAATCATGGAATGGTTTAGGTTGGAACAAACCTTAGAGATCACCTCATTCCAGCCTCCCTGCCACAGGCAGGGAACCTTCCCCTAGACCTTGGTACTCAGAATTTGAGCCAATTACTCAGAAACATGATTTAAAGAGGTCTGTCAGACCTGTTCCAGTGGATCAGCCTGTCCATCAGCCCCATTCCCCTGTGCGTGACAGCTGGAGCTTATGAACACTTAGGCTAAGAGCATGAAATGGGAGTTATAAAGAGGTAATTTCTTACATTTCCTGGCTTGGAGTACATCTGATTAAATAAACATCTTCATCAAAACGAATGGGGAATAAATTGAGTCAGTAAATGGACAGCTAGTCAACACAGACAGTGGAATTTAGGACATGATTCATTGGATCATGAAGCAGATTTATAAAAAAAGGTCAGGTGACTCACTCCTTAAAAGTGCCTATATCTCTTCATTAATTATAGAGACAACTTGCTTTGACATGTTCAGTCTCGATTCTGTAGACATCTACAGCTACATGGCTTGAGCCAAACTCAAGCTGTGTGATAAAATCCTGCCATGGAGAGCTCATGTGATAAAATCCTGTCCTTCTGAGCATATCCCTGAACGGATTTTTTTTTTTTCCTACCCCCGAAGTCTTTAAAAAGTCTGCACTTGTTCACCTCTCCCCACTCATTTCAGAAACTGAGAACTTTGGGTTATCTTTCCGTAGACTTTCAAAACGAACAGCACAAAATTGTCATTTAATTAATAACTTGCCACCATCAGCAAGAGTTAGTTTGAGCAGAGAGCAATTCATTTTGGAATTGGATATTTCTGTTGCAAACAAGGCAGCAGTGAGCGTGATCTACGGTGCTTGTAAATTTTACCAGTAATAATTTTTGGTATTCTTTGAAAATCAATTCCAAATTCTATTAGTTTACTCCCCTCGTCCCCCTCCCTCACCATTCAGATTTAGATCATGGTACTTAGAATAGTCTTAATCCATTACCTGAATAATTCCAATTATCATTTCATACTACTTTACATCCTTTAATTTTACTGCTATTTTTTTTACCTCCTCAGTTTCAAGACAGAATCATTGCCATGGCCCATTAAATGCAAAAATGGATGTTCAGTAACATTTCAAGTATGGGCTAACCCAACTTTTACATGTGTGTTTGTACAGCTACCTCCATCTATCTTTCCCACCTGTCCTTCTGTCTGGTCCTGACAATTCCTCTCTGCTGAAGGCATGTGAGGAGTTTGCAGGTGGAGGCGATTATTGGGAGGAAGGATTTCGGACAAGCACCACTCCACCTGCTCTGCTTTCCCTCAACAGGGGACCAGCCATGCGTGAAGAATGATAATTACCTACTGTAAATCAAGAAGAGTCAGTTTGATGTACTGAATTTTTATCACCCTTCTCTCTGCCTTCTTTTTTTCCCCCTTTTCTTTTGGCAGGATTAATATTCATGCGTATGGGTATGGAGACAAGCAGAGGGAGAAAAAGTCTTTTCAGTAAAATTGCAAGAAATTGTGGTTGTTGGTTATAACAAGGTGCTTCCAGGACCTCAGAAGGGATCAGGGCTGTACTTCTGTACATCCTAAAGTATCCCAGAACATTTCTAGTCTGAACAAGAAGGACAAAGAACAGTTTTACACCTGTTTAGCAGGTGGTTTTTAATAAGTTTAAGCTGGTACTACAGAGGCAATTGGTGCCACAGTGAATGAGTGGATTCTCATCTTTTTACTCTTGAACAAGGTCTTCAATGACAAGAACACTGTTGAAAACTATCTCCCAAAACTGTTTAAAATGGAATCACAGAATGGTTTGGATTGGAAGGGAACTTAGAGATCATCTTGCTCCAACCCCCCCACCATGTGCAGGGATATCTGCCACTAGACCTGGCTGGTCAATGCCCAATCCAGCCTGGCCTTGAACATCTGCAGGGATGGGACATAACTGATGACACACACATTAGGGACCATTTGAACAAAGCTGTTCCGATAAAATTTGAAAAATCCAGCTTGTGTTTGTGGGGGTATTTCTGCCTTGTCCTTGCTCAAGTCCCGCCATCATTCCAGAGTTTGGCCCACTTCTGTGGTATCAGTGATTTTCAAAAGGTGAGCTACTGAATACAAAGATGATGTGTACCTGACCCTACTTTTATTTATTTACTTACTTCACATATATATTTGTGATAATGGGTCAGAAGGCTTTATTTTATTTGTTTTTCCAAAAGGAAAAGGTGTTTCATTTGTTACCACTCATTTTCAAACTCCCTGACCACTTGCTTTTGAGGTATGGATCTCCCCTCTGCCAATTCCACCCACAAATCTGTATTCCAGTGCCTGCCCCAAGCACTGAAATTGCTCATTCAGAAACCTCCAATGGCCTTTCCCAAGCCAAAGCTAAGATCAGAACTCCATTTGCTCTTTACTCATCAGGGACTCTCCTTGTTCTCTTTTAATTTCCACAATTGCTGTCCTCTATGCCTCCCATGGCTCTTGTGAGGGATTCTCCTTATCCTCCAGCTGTCTGGGTCTTCCCACCAGCTCATGGCCCTGTTCCTGTCATCTGCCCTTTCAATTTCCATCTCTGTGCAGCTGCTTCAAGAATTTCTCTTTCATCAGATGTCTCTTGAGGTGAGATTGGTTTTGCCTGGTTTTGTACACGTTCAAGAGACACTTCTGCATCTGAGCTACTGATGAAAATTCTTTTTGTGCATGACGGGAATTAACAGGTACTTTTGGAACACAGTTCTTCAGACATACTTCAGGGTCTCCCTAAGGAGGTGGTGAGAAGCCCTGAGAAATATTTGTGCCTCTCCAGTGGCTGAAGGGATTCTCAGTGTCGAACTGAGAGGAGATAAGTCTGTAGGGCAGAAATCAGAAGTTAAATGAGATGAATGTTAACCCTTCTGTCCAAAACAGTAACACAGGCAGTCTCACTCTGGCATCTCCTTGTGGCTGACTGTATTGGTTTGGCACGGCCTGGTTTTGGGTAGCAGGGGGGCCGCAAAGGTGGCTCCTGGGAGGAAGCTGCTGGAAGCTTCCCACCATGTCCAGCAGAGCCAATGGCTGATGGCTCTGAAGATGGACATGCTGCTGGCCAGAACCGGGCCAATGAGAGAGGCTGGAAACGCCTCTGTGATGACATATTTAAGAAGAAAATCAAAACAAAGTCACAAGATTTTTGCTTCTAGTCAGAGAAGAGGAGGAGATGAGAACATGTGAGGGAAAACAACATGGAGACACCAAGGTCAGTGGAGAAGGAGGGGCAGGAGCTGCTCCAGGCGCCAGAGCCAAGATTCCTCTGCAGGCCGTGGTGCAGACCATGGTGAAGCAGCTGTGCCCCTGCAGCCCTTGGGGATCCATGGGGATGCAGAGATCCACCCACAGCCCGTGGGGGACGTGCCCACACTGGAGCGGGTGGATGCCTGGAGGAGGCTGTGATCCAGTGGGAGACCCAGTGGAAAGAGAGGGCCCTGCTTCCAGGCTGGAGCAGCCTGTCCTTGGAGGGCTGCACCCTGTGGGAAGAGAGACCCACGTCGCAGCAGTTTTGGGAGGTCTGTCTGACCATGTGAGGGGCTCCCGCTGCAGCAGGTGTGGTTTGGCTGCTGCTCTTGAGAGTGGACCCACGCTGGGAAGTTCACAGAGAACTGTCTGCTGTGGGAGGGACCCCACGGCCTCACAGGGAAAGACTCTTCTCCCGGAGCAGCGGAAGGAAATCTCCGTGATGGACTGACCAAAACCCCCCTGCCCTGCCTCCCTGTGTTGTCGGTGGGAAGGAGGGAGGGCCTGGTGGGGAGAGGGGAAGGTGTTTTAAGGGCTTATGTTATTTCTCATTACCCTCCTCTGATTCTGTTAGTAATAAATTTCACTTAGTAATTAAGGTTGATCCTGTTTTGCCCCTGAAATATTTCTCCTGCTCTCCTTATCTCACCCATGAAGCCTCCATTAACCCTTTTTCCTCTTTTCCCTCCTTTTGCCCAGCTGTGGTAGGGGAGGGTGAGCGAGCGACTCTTGTGGGTGCCTGGCGTTGGGCCAGTGCCAAACCACAACACTGACCTCAAATTGGTCTAATATGTCCAAAAGAAAGCTTTAAATATCCCTCTTCACTGCAGGTATCAACATCCTGCAGCTCCTCCAGATTCAAAACATGAGCATCATCACCATCTTGGACCTTGCAGGTCCTCACATCACAGGACCTCAGTTCTCCTATGGAATTTCTCTTTTTCATATACACAGGGACTATGCTGCACATCCCTGCAAGTCCCACCATGTGTCAAAGGATGTCACATTTGATTCGCTCCTTTTACTCTTCACCTTTGGGATATCCCTTCCTGAAATAGCAGGAAGATGCTGAAACATGGAGAAGGGGTGTTGAGGAGGACAAAATAGCCTAAGAAGGGTCAGGGGCTGTTAAATGAGGTACAACACTGACCACTTGTGTTAGACTGTTTCTGGATCAGAGCTGGACATCTTTACAGAGCCTTCTCATTATTGTTGTTTCATTTTAGGGCTCTGACGTAGCACTGGACGTGTGGCAATTTAATCACAGAGAACACCCATAAATTCTCCTGAGCACTCATTCAGCCTTCTGTTGCTCATGAAGCAAAATGATTGACAGCACCTTTTATCTGCCTCAATCTGTAAACACTCATCGCTCCACTGCAGTATTGCTTCCCTTTCCTTCCTGAACACGCTACGTAAGCAAAAAAAGAAAAAAGTAAAGCGAAAAAATCAAATTTAAAAAAGTATTAAAAAAATATAAAACCTCTCTTTTTGGTCAACACAGTGTCCTGTTTTGAACAGAAAAAAATCTGATAAAAAAAGAGAAGTGTACAATGCAGACCCAGAAGAAAATATTATCATTCATCTGCTTGAGCAGAGTTTGAGTCAGAGCTTGTTTCTTGTGTGGCTTTCAGCTGATGAAGACAGAGCAGTGTGAAATGGCTCCACTTTCTGTTGGCACGTGGGGTGGGCAGAAACCCACCTGAACAACAAGAGGTTTTTGTTGCATTAATTCCCTTGGCATTGAATCATAAAATCATGGAATGGTTTGGGTTGGAAGGCACCTTGGAGATCATTTGTTTCAAATCCCCTGCCATGGGCAGGATGCCACTCACTAGATCAGGTTGCTCAGGGCTCCATCCAACCTGACTCTCACAGGGTTGGGGCATCCACAACTTCTCTGGGCAACCTGCGCCAGGGACTCACCACCTTCACAGGGATGAATTTCTTTCTAATATCCAATCTAAATCTGCTGTCTTTCAGTTTAAAACCATTGTCCCTTGTCCCACCCCTCCACTTGTCCCACTCCACCCCTTGTCCAAAGTCCTTCTCCAGCTCTCCTGGAGGCCCTTTAGGCACTGGAAGGGACTCTAAGGTCTCCCTGGAGCCTTCTCTTCTCTAAGTGAACATCCCCAGCTCTCCCAGACTAGCTCCAGAGCAGAGGAGCTCCAAACCTCTGATCATCTTCATGGCCTCCTCTGGATCTGCTCCAACAGCTCCACGTCTTTCTTGTGTTGAGGACTCAGATCTGGACTCATCAGAAGTAGTTGGAGTGTGAGAATACTTCTTCCACAAAGTATTTGTCCCCAAAAGACACCCAAATATCCAAATGAACGTATCTATATCTAATCTATATCTATATCTATATCATCTATATCTATATCTATATCTATATCATCTATATCTATATCTATATCATCTATATCTATAGCTATATCTAGATCATCTATATCTATATCTATATCATCTATATCTATAGCTATATCATCTATATCTATGTCTATGTCTATATCTATATCTATATATCTGTATCTATATATCTATATATATGTGTATAAATTTATATCAGTACAAAGGGAGGGAAAGCCAGGCCTTAGGAGATACAGACCTGTGGCTGCTGTCCTGGTTCATGACACCTGCCTGCCTCTCAGGTCTCTCTCCATGCCCTGTTCCATTTTCTTGCATTGAAAAGTCAATCTGTTTCCCCTTCGCTCCCTCCTTCAGCTCTGCTGGCCATGTGAAATTGCTTTCAGAGCTTGCTGCAGGGTGAAAGTGCTTTGGAGCTTTGGAAAACAGGCAGGCAGCAGAGCACCGAGAATTTAGCAGAACAAAGGAGGAGAACAAACAAACCCATTTTCATATTTGCTGCTAAATGTCTTCCAGCCTCCAGCCCTGTTATTCTTCCTCTTAGAATTAGAAAAACCCTGTTAGCAGAAAGTGCATTTGCTCTTTGACAGTTACCAGCGTATTATTTAGATGGATACAGCAATTCTCTTCTCCCCTTAATAATAACCACTTTGCATTTATATAGCAGTTATATATGTATTTAGATATATAATTCTGCAGTACATCGTTAAACTGGGGTTTGCAGGAAGCTCTCAAGGAAAGTGAATGTTGTATTCAAGAGCACTGATACTCAGTGATCGAGCAGATCTTGGATCTCAGACCTACAGATAGCAGCTCTGCAAAGAATCACCTGCCAAAAGAAGCTGAAGGAGCACTTAAATGCCTCTTCATCTCTAACACAGCCAGAATCAATCAAATCTACTTCCCAAGGCAGTGATCCACAGGATTAAAAAAATCAAAAGTCAAACACAAAACATTCATACGGAGGATTGAAAAGCGTTTTTGTAGGAGCGTTTCACTGAATCAAAAAATGGTTTGGATTGGAAGGGACCTTTAAGACCATGAAATTTCAAGGTTTTTTGCCATAGGCAGAGACACCTTCCACTAGACCAGGCTTCTCCAAGCCCTGTCCAACCTGGCTTTGAACAATTCCAGGGCTAGGGCAGCACTGGGTGCAGTGGAAAATAGGACTTTAGGATTTTGTAGCTACAATAGGACTTGTGAAAGGTGAAAATGCCTTCTTGACAGGTGGATAAAATAAAAATCAGTATGGAAGTCCCATACACTGCTTTAATCCAGCTCATGCCTCACTCAACAGTCTCTAAATCTCCTCCAGTGACAGCCCAAGCCTCTGCATGGAAATTATTTTTCCCTTTGAAAAACTAATCCCAAAGAGATTTGATTTGGTTGTGACCAAAATATTACTGTGCTGAATTGTTCGAGAAAGAAATGTAAACCATATATTCTAAACATGCATAGAATTTGCACAACCACACACATACGATGGAAATTAAATTCTTCCCTGTGAGGATGGTGAGGCCCTGGCACAGAGAAGCTGTGGATGGAAGTGTTCAAGGCCAGGTTGGATGGGTCTTGGAGTAACCTGGTCTAGTGGAAGGTGTCCCTGCCCTCATTAACCAGGATCTTCTTCACATCCGTAAAATTTCTGTGCTTTGGGAATATTTTCAGTGTATTCACCAGAAAATCTTGGATGCTCTGCATTCAGGAAGAGTTCATGTGTCTGGGGCCGGATTCTTCAATGTGGTGAGCCTCTCTAGTTTCCAGCAAGCTGTGAATACTGTCCATGGCCAACTTTGTCTTCTTCTCCTAGATTTTTTGGGAATTTCACTTGTTCCAAAAATATCAAAACTTGGCAAGATGCTGCTCTGAAAGTTGTTTCTTCTCCCATTGGCTTCTCTCCGACTGCAGCAACCACCTTCCCTCCCGCCCTTTCAGTTTGCTCCTGGTTCCATCCTGAGCATTATCCAAGGGAAGCGCTTTCAGGTCTGATCTAATCCTTTTTCACACCCAGGAGCTTCATCACACCTGGCAGGTGCTGGGAATCCGGCCAGGTCGGGAGGTACCAGGGATGGATCAAGGCTCTCCCAGAAGTGCAATTGTGCAGCTGAAAGAGCTGTGTGAGGCCCTGAGCATGGCGGCATTCATGTGTTACCATTAACGCTCCATCCTGCCCGTTTGAGGCTGTTTCCCCTTGATTACCTCTTTAAATCAATACTAATGGATTTTCTCTGAGTTAATTTTTTTTTTTTTCTCTCTCTACTTTCAGTCCTTTCCCACCACCCATCTCCACCACTCTCCATCTCTGGAATCCTTGCCAGCTCCCCTCCCTTGCATCAAAGCTCTGTGTTCATCATAGGACTGTAATTTATACAGTTTCTCCTGCTCGCTTTGCTTAATTGTCTCATTTGTAATATTCCATCCTTTTTCCTTTTCAGTTCATTCAGAATACCCAGACTGGATAAAATAAATATGTATTTTTAATTTTAAGCAGCCTAATTTAATTTGGCGAGTGCAGGATGAGTATTAATCAGGACTGCTTCTGAATCCAAGGCACATCAAGTCTCAGCCATGAAAACAGCATGTGTGGCTCAGAGTCACATCCCTCCTGTCACTTTTCTACAGTGTGCAAAGCTCTGAAATTCTCTGTCTGAAATGCAGGTATTCAGAAGAGTTCCCAAACCTCCCAGGGGTGATTAATAACCAAGGAGAAGTGGAGGCAGACTGGAAGACAGAGGGCTCTGACAAGGGTTTTACTCAAGGTCAAGAAACACCCAGTTTTCAGAGGAGGCTGTAGCAGCTCCATTTAGTGTAAACCTTGTTTCCCAAGTGTCTCTCATGGACCATTTGCTATCCCCACCAGTCCTTGTGTCATCTTCATCACTGGCTTTATCCCACCCACTTGAAATAAGCCCCCAGACTGTTTTTCTCACCGTACCACTACCTGTGAATCCCCACCAAAAGCTGGCTGTGACTTTACAATCAGAATCATTTAGGCTGGAAAAGACCTCTAAGGTCATCAAGCTATTTCAAGGGACTTTCAGTTTACAACAGGCTCAAAGTTTTATTCTAACTTGGTATCAAGACATTTTTTAGGTGTTTCTCACTATCTTTCATCTACATGTGAGAGTTCAGAGTATTCAGTGCACGTCCGAGGGGGGTTTAAACTCTTCTGGCTGTTCTCTTGGTGACTGACCCTTCACCCCATTGTGTAAAGGCGCTCCAGGTCTTCAAATCACATCAGTCCTAGGCCAAAAACATCCAAATATTGGTGTCTGGAGGGTCTTTAGTGGCCAGGTGCATTCCTACCCCATCCCAAAAATTCTCTTTACAACTGGCAGTAATGAAGGAACTGCCCTCTGCAGAAGTCTTGGTGGAAAATTCATAATGAGAATATGAGGGAGTCTGAGGGAAACAGAGCTCTCTTCTCAAAATGTTTATTTCTCTATCCAACAACCCTGAAGGTTAATTCAGCCTTCCCTCATTTCTGCTGATGCAAGAAGTGGGGAAGATGCTAAAGCTGAGGGGCAGGATCAGGGCTCAGGTACCCAAATTATGATCATTTGAAGACTTTTCTTTATCAGGATGTATTCTGCTTTTCCCCCCTCCCTGCTTCCGTGCTTCCTTTGCCTTCCCAGCAGTAGATCCCAGAACTGATTTCCCAGCTAAAACATACACCCCTGAGATGTTTCCAACCAGTTTCCCGAGGTGTCCCTCCTGTCATTCCTGGTGTGTCTGAGAACACAGGGTCTGAAATAGTCTGGGAAGTGTCAGATTCACAACACAAGCTGGAATGATGCACCTGCATCCAGTGCCCGATCCCTTTAGGAACTTCAGGTGGGCTTTGCAGCACTCAGGTGGGGGCTGCTCCAAAAGCCTTTTCCTGGACATTTGTGTGCCCATTGCCCAGGGATTCACACACAGCTGCTGAGCTGCAATACCTTGTCTGTGTTTACCCAGCTTTGCACTAAACCTGTACAATTTCATGTCCGTGCATGATCCAGTGAGACAAGCAGAAATTCATTTTAGAAGTTACAACATTTCTGTTTGCCAGAAAGTGGCAAAGAACTCCCTCTGGAGACAACCCTCTTTTCTCCCCACCCTCTGCTGCCCAGGACTCCCCCAAGCTCTTTTATTGTGAACTGTGCACCATTATCAGCAGGTAGTAGGAGTAGCCACCATTAAACGATGTAAAGATAAACTCAGGGAACCACTTCAGCTCGCAATAATAGTGCCCATAATTTTTAGGGCTGCATAAATGGTGCTGCATGTTTTTGGAACATCAGTTCTTATCGTGTTATCTCTGTGCATTTTATTTAAGCATTTTACTTTCTCTTTTTATTTGATGTTATTTTACCATGCTGAAAGCACCTGTAGCACGAAGGAGTGGAGGTATCTGAATTCTTTGGCTCCCTCCTGTGAAAATGACTCCTGAAGTGTGTAGTGGATTTGGGAGCCCTCAGTTTCAGAGGGCCCCTCTCCCTGCTGCAATGAATCCGAGTGAAAATGTTGTTCTAAAGGCAATTTTTTGCCCTTGTGTTGTTTCAAATATTTTAGGAGCTAGGATGGAAGAACACTCACTCTTCTGTTGGTTCCATTTGGAAGGGGAGTTGATTTTAGGTAGATTCCCCTCTCTTCTGTGTCCTGTTGGAATGTTTTGGGAGAGGAACACATCCAGCTCTCTGCCAGGATTCAGGAGTGTTTGGGGTTTGATAAATCACTGTCAGACAAACACTGGGGGTCTGAAGTGTTCCTGGTAGGGGTTATTGAGGATTGCAGCTATGCAATCCCAGAACATCGGCCTCTAGAGGGATTACTCCCAGAGGTGATTTCAGGAGAGTTTCTACTCTACCCTGGGAGAGAGCCCCAGCAGAAATAATTCTTGGAGCTTTTTTTCCCTTTGATGTTGTGCACAGGTGTCCATCCACAGGGAGGCAGCAGGGAAGAGCTGCACTCAGGGTCTGCATTGCCCCCCCTCTATCCCAAGGATCTCTTGTTCCTGGGAAGCACTGATCCTGACTTTGCTCATCTTTAGTCAATTCCAATTTTCCCAGTCAAGGCAATGCATTTATCTCTTTTATTCACCTCCACATAGCATCTCCATCAGAAGAGATTGTAACTCAGGCTGTGTTTGGGAGAAGGACACCTCTCCATGTGGGAACAAAAATATTCACAGGATCACATTTACTGGAAGAGAACACACATGTTAAAGGATGCCTTGGAAAGGTTGCAGCCAGCAAGTGGGTGGAGTAAAACCTCAGAGAGAGACCTACAATGAGGCCAAGACTGACAATTCCTTCTCAGGTTGAGGGATCTTCTTCCCTAGATTCTTGGGCCACTGTGAGTGGGCTGGCAGACCCCAGGGGAGAAGATTGTGTGATTATCTCCTCATCCACTACCTCATAACAGCCCCCACGTCCTGTTTCCATCCCTGAGGATGAGATGGACACTACCTTCTTAGGCCAATGCTGAGGGACAAGGACAAAGCACTGGGAACAGTTTCTGGATCACTTATCTCAGTGAAAGCTGAAGGGAATCTGGGAAGGTTCCTTGCAGGATTAAAAGAGGAATTACAGACATGGGTTACCCAAAGGGTCAGAGGGAACAGAAATGGGCAGTGGGTTAAATAGTGTCCAAAGGTTCTCATTTTTAGCTTTTCCTTCTCTTTTTCTCCTCCAGAACATGGACACGGTGTTCTTGGTTTAGAGACACATCAATTACACTTGGAATGGCCTTGACCATCACTGACTGTGTGTCTGTGGGGATGAGTGTAGAGCTCTACTTCTTTATTTTCTGCTTATCAATTCAATCACCGCCGAAGTTCACAAATAAGAGATGGGACTGCATCAATACAGCAATTTATTGCTTAAAATAACAAACAAGGCATCAGTCTCGGAGGTTGTGAGATTTAGTAACAAGTCACCATAACAAGGGATAGTCACAAGATTCAAAGTTACATGGCAGTTTATAACTTTCTAGTCCAATAAGCAATTAACATGAAACTTAGTTTTGACTTTATGACCTATCACCTGTATTACTTTTTACTGCAATGCGACTGTCTCTTAACCAATAATTCTTTAGGTCATGTGCACACGTATACTTCTATTGTAACATCTAAATTCTTAGCTTAAACTCTAAAATCACATTACCATACTTAAAACCCTTCACCATAACACCCAATACATATTCTTACTTATAACTATAGAAACACAGGTTTGTAATTCTCTTGCTTAAGATCTGGGTCTCTGTTATTACACCAGCCCAAGCTTCTTCCATAGTTGTAAATCAAATTCTCCATGAGCTGCAGAAGTTTTTGCTCCTCTGTTTCCTACAGGTGAGACAAAGCACAACAAAGTAGGGCAGAGCTGTGGCTGGCCAGAGCTGGCATGGCCACCGTTGTATCCATTCAGAGAGAGCGTGCCATGAGGACAAGCCCACCCAGCCCTAATGCCCACTTGGCAAACTCCTGGCCATGCTGAAACACCTTCAAATCAGCTCAGACAGCAGGAGGACCATTGTAATTGAGAATCTTTGATGGCTGCAGGTTTGATAGTAACCAGGTTTGAAGGATATTCCGTAGCTCCCAACTGTGTCCGTGCCCAACCATGAACATGGGGACCACTGCAGTTCTTTTAGAGATGGTTCCAAAGGGATCTGTGGTGGCTGGAACCCCAAATTTATGGGCCATGGCACTGGGGAGCACACACAGAGGTTGCCACTAGATATGGGCTTATAACAGCCCACAAAACCTTTTCCATCAGTTCAGGAAATTTCTGAGTTGCAGTGGTCAGTGTGACATCTGGGGACAAGGGGTGGCTGATCTGGGCTGGCACGGGTGACATGAAACAGCATTCACATGAAAAAAAAAAGAAAAAAAAAAACCAAAACCAAACCAGAAAAAGAGACCTTTTTTCCCCTCCTCTGAGTATTTTCTGCAGGGCAGTGTGACCTCAGTGCTCTACTTTACAGACTGCAATAATGGACACATTTTATTGAGTCTGTGGGCAACCTGCCATCAGTTTGGTCTGGAGGTCTGAAGTCAAAGGGCAGAGATGGCAAGTATCCCTTATTTTGTTTACTTCCAGGGACACATCTTTGCACTACAGGGACACTATTTATTTCCTCATGCTCATGGGGAGCTGAACTAGAACTTGGATTTTTTAAATAGCTTTCTCTAAATAAACTTTCTAAAGCCCTAGCCCAGAAAAGGCTGCTATGTCCATGTATTTTGACGAGACTCTTACTAATTCCACAGAGCCCTAAGGAGGGAAACCTATTTAAAAACATTCGTTAAGAGGGCTGTGACTAATCTGAGCTGACCTAATTAACCCAAAATGTCCTGTGTGGAAATTGTTGTGGATGCTGAATAAAAGGCCCGGGCTGAATGCACATAAATTTTCCGTCTGCACTTTCATTCCCAAGGAAGCAGTCAGTTCTTTAAGTGTTATTTCTGGATTGGTATTCAGAGCCTACACCTTGCCAGTGGCTTCTTCCTGCAAGGAAGCTAAATGCTTTCACCTCACTGTGGGGAAAAAATAAAAAGTGGCACACTTGACAGCAGCAAATTCTTTTTATGCTTGGTAATGTAAGCAGATTTCATCTACCTGTGATGTCTTCACAGGAAACACCTGCCCTCAGCTAATTGGGAGAGATCCAGTCAGTGCAGTCAGCGGAGCATTGCAGAGCTGTGTACAATTCCTTTTGTCATTAGGAATAGTCATCCCAAAATAAAGTGGGTCAGTTGGACCCTGGAGTATCTTCTTTATTTTTTTTCCCACTGGACTGTACAGGGAACCTCCAGGCAATGAGCTGTGGTGTAGATGATTCTATGATAGGCTTTGCAGGACTGGTGAGATGAATCCTGCCCTGAATCTCAGGGCTCGGTGCCTGCTGGGCTCTCAAGATGATGCTCACACCGGAGAAGGCCGCAGTGTTACTGGGTAGGGAGGAATCTTGTCCACGAGGAAGGTTTTTGCACCTCGACAGCAGAAGATCAGGGAGGTGAGAAGCAAGACAGCGTTTAACAAACTGCACAGCACCTTTTATGTGCACAGGGAACTGCTGGAGTCAACAGAGATGTGCAAAAACAGCCTGAGGAAGTGACTTTCCTAATGTTACACGTGAGGGATGCCGAGAAAAACGCCCTGGGGAAGATATAAAAGACCTTGGCCCACCGGTTTGGCAGAGAGGTCAGAAAGGGGAGGTTGTGGATTTAAAGCCAGGGTGAATCTGCAAAACCAAGGCACAGTTTGGATGGGTGGATCAGAGACAAATCCAGTCTGGAGCTGATGGACATTCAGAGCCTTTATGGCAGTTGAGGAAATGGTGTTTGCCGGAGACATCGAGGAAGGAACCAACAGAAAATGCTGTGTTGGCTTGCTGGTGTTTTGAGTTTTAAGCTGGAGCATTCAGGAGAAGAAGGAAGGCAGAGAATCATAGAAACGTAGAATTGTTTGGGTTGGAAAGGACCCTAAAAATCATCCAACCATACAAACCATTCCAACCCCTGAGAGGGGGACAGTCTGTAGCACAGATATGAGCAGACGACAGGACGTTTATGGGTCAATGCCAAGGGGAAAGGATGAGATTTCCATCTGGAATGCAGCTGGCAAAGATGAGGATTTTTATGGGACCCTTGCATAACAGTGATGGATAAATGTGCATCTGCAGGTTAATTTTCCTGGAGAAAAGCAGTGAGAAGGGGTCTGGAGACCCATCATCAAAAAAAATTTTAAAAAAGAAGTTAAGATCAGATTCTAGAAACTGAGAAGAAACAAAATCTTAAAACTAGAAAAGATCTTAACCATGTAATTGTAAACAGTGCCAAGAAAGTAGACAGATGATAAAGAACAACAAATAGGCAGTCCCAGACCTATCCATTCCAAAAAGGTACAGGACACACCAAGTTTAGAGTATGCACATGAACTTGGACCAGCACTTCTTTTTTTCGGGAGAAATTACTGACCAGGACAAATTGACAACACTGCTTTCAGGCTCTCTGGCAGAAAGTGCAGGCTGAAATTACTTTTTTTTTTTTTTTAAAGAAATAATATCCCTGTTTTTCTAATCACTGACTAGAGGCATTTGCAGTGTTGGGCTGTCCCTCCCTGGTGTAGGACAAGATGATGAATGATGCTTGTTTGAGCAGGACACAGTGGAGGAGACACTCTGCCGGTATCGATGCATCGCTGGTGCAGCCCTGCAGCGACAGTTCCCGAATATTTTGGGTCAGATACTCTTGAATCATAAAGTTATCTCGCTCCTTCAGGGCGATGCTTTTACAGGGGCATCACCCACAGATAAGAGGACTTTATCCCACAGCTAAACCGTCGTATTTATAGATGAGGCTTGATCCCAGTCTGCAGATACCACTCCACATCTGAGCTGGGCATGTGTGAGTCAGGCTTCCTGGAGTTAATTTTTCCCTTCGGGGAGAAAATCACAGAGGATTCCTGAAAAGAAATCCCATTCCTCATTGTGGAGTGACAGGGATGGGAAAGAGAATTGGGGGTAAACTCTACTATCTTGATTTTACATGAGCTTAATTTTTACCCCTCCGAAGCTGACTGGATAAAAACACCGGTCAAAGAAGTCAGGAGGATGAGATTCTGGGTTAAAAAGTATCACACACACCACTGAGTACAGCACTGCCAGGTGTCATGTGTGAGGTGGGATGAGTTAAGAGAGAAATCTGGGCACAGTATAAGGATCAGAAGTGAAGCAGCACTTCTTCAAAAGATACCAACCACCCCATCCTTCCCCTGTTTCAGTGTGGAAACAGCATCTGCATGGGCTGGAGGGATACCAGGGAGAGGAGGGCAGTCCCATGTCACGGGCCAAAGCAGGGGACAAAGACAGGCTTCCTCTTTTCACACCTTTATCCTTTTTGTTTGACAATAGCCCGTTTAATCTGTGCTTGGGACAGAATAATAAAAGTAATGCTTAATTAAATAATATTAACACAATTATTTTCTAGTAATAATCATGAAACAACAGCAATAATAATAACAACGGCAACAGACTTCTTTAGTGTTTGTGAGAAAATGGGAGGTCCTAAGCCATAATTTCCACTTACAAGCAAATATACCATTTTTTTCTTGGTTTTTTTCTTTCTTTTCTTAATGTCAAGACAGCCTGCTGTTAGAAAGCCTGGTCTATTTTGCTGTTTTGAGGAGGTGCAGTAGTTGTGTGATTGTATCACAGCTGTCCAGTGCTCACCTCTCCTTCGGGGTGCAAACTGTCACCTTTGCAGAGAGACCATAATGTAATTGGTGGTGATTGTATACTGAAAATACATTGGTCTTTTCTTTAAAAGGATTGCTAAAGGCGCGGAAACGGAGCTGTGCATAACCTGTGTTTCATCTCTCTGCTCCTTGCTGGCCGGGGACTTCAGCCTGTCAAAAAGCCTAAACACATCCCAGTGTGGGGAGCTGAATAATGTAACTGCAACTCCCAGCAACACTGTCAGGAGGCCTGGAAATGCCTCTTTCTGGGTTCCTTGTTTGGAACAGCATCTCATCATCCAGTTTTTTTTCCAGGTGACATGAGGTGAAGCTGCTGGAAAAAAAAAGTGAGTAACTGGTGTTTACCAAAGGCAGGATAAACTGGCAAGGTTTTTATGCAATCAGATGAACTTTCCCCTTTTATCTCTTCTCTCCTCTTCCTTTTCCTTTCCTCTCTTGCCTCCCTTCTCCGTCTCTTCCCTACTCTTTTCCAAGGCTAGTGTGGGCGAAGGTTGGCTGCTCACTGAGGTCAGCCACCCACCGGCGAGGACCAAAAGAACAAAACCTTACACTTGAAGCAATTTGGGGCAGGAAGTGTTTATTCAGTGTCTCCCATCCAGGATGTCACAGAGCGAGGCCCTGACCTGGTTGAGACTGTCATGAGTAATATATAAATCAGTATTAATCATCGTGAGCAGCAGCCACCTTGGGATGAAAAAATGATTCATTACTCCAATCTGCTGAATTATTCACTCTTCTGGTGCAAAAATGGCATGAAATATGAGCTCTGAGGATGTGGAGGCTTTTATCATGATAGGGATTTCATTCTGGTACCAGAGGTAAACTACAGCTGGCGTAAAAAAGAAAAAAAATTCTGCTTGAAATTTGTGATGAAAAATGTGGGAGTATTTTTACCAAATAATGCAATTTATTAAAGATATCACTTCTTTTGTCTACACTTTTTTTTTTTGCATTCTAACACAGAAACAGCTTGTTTAAGTCTTTGCCATCCAAAATCATACTCATCACCCTACAAGATAAAAAGAATTAAAAATATTTTAAAAGTTGAAATTTCAGTTTTGTAAATGATGAGTTGTTTGGGTTTTTTTCAAAATGATAAGTAAATATTTACTGAACATAAGAGATTGTCTCTAAAATGAAGCATTTTTCAATTGACTGTATGAGCTTCTGGGAATGAGGGTTTCTTCAAAGTTATTGACAAATGATGTGAATAGGAAACTCTGGGTGAAGTTCAATGAGGTGAATAGCAGGGAGCACATGAGTTAAAGTTAGTATCTCCCTCAATGGTCTCCAAACAAAGATTCTGAAGAAATCTGCCATTTGCTCAGAAAATTAAACTGCACCCCATGTTATGATCTGGCCAGTGAGAGCATGAAGCACGGAAAAATATTTTGAGAGATTCCTTTTTGAGTATAAATTTTTACCTAAATATCCCTTTCAGTTTGCCACTGTGGATCTCATGGCAGCACCTTAATTTCTGGAATGATTCTTTGTCCTGATCCTGTTATTCTGGTTGTTGGTGGTGGTGATTGTACCTTCATGTGTCCTGCGGAGCAAAAAAAAGAGAAGAGAGTTCCACAGAGTGAGACATGTAATTTAATGCAAATCAAAGAGGCAATCTCATTCTGAGAGATCAAAACAAACACTGTGAATACCTTTTCTCTGCCAGTCCCTTTTCAATAGCTGGAGCAGTGGCAAAGATGACAGCTACCAGTGCTATCAGCTCTGCTATCTCATACAGAGAGGTTACTTGAGCTCTGAAGACAGATTTATTTTGAGTAAATTATTGCATTTCCATCATCTGATTCTTGGACCATAATAGTCATAATAATAATTCTGGCCATTTGATATCTATTCCTAATTCTAATATCATCTTTCTTGAGGGCACTTTTGGCTAAACAATATTGGTTTTACTGCCTGTGTAGGAAATAAAACCACAGTACAAAAAGAGCGACGTAAATTAAATAAACCGAACCAATAAAGTACTTTAAAATCTTTGCCTCATTGGAAGTATTTAGGGATGTGAATGAATTAGGATATTGGTCTTCCTTTTCCATCCCAGTCTTTCCAAAGACTGCCAGCAGGGGATACACCTTCAAGAATGTTAATGAATGCCAGCCTAATGAGATCCCATTAATATTATTAAATTACCCAGAAAACACTATTCATCACTGTAAACTCATTTAGCAGTGAGGAAACTCACCTAAATTACTGTAGGGTCCTTGGCAGTTACCCAAACCCTGTGATGAGCAAGGCACGTTCCTGACGGTTCACTGACACTGAGGCTGTTTTCTGGAGCTCCCCAGCACCCCATCCTCACAATGGACCTTGGGAGGATCGTTTTGTCTTGAGGAAAAGTTGTGTGGAGAGAGGAGATCCACTTCCAAGATGATGGAAAGGAATGGGTGTCCCATTGCCCTTTCTACTCTGCCAAGTAGGCCCTCCTCCCCTTTTCCCAGCAGGTCCAGCCCTACCCACCAGCCTGTTCCTCCAGATTGCTGGAGGCTGTGGGGTATGGAGTGAGAAGAGCAGCCACCCAGCTTCATCCATCTGCTGGAGCCCAGATGATGGATGAGCCCAGCCCTGGCAGAATGATTAGCATATAACTCATAAAACCCGGTGAACTCACAGAGCAGGGCAGGGAGAGGAACCCACAAGGGGGAAAGAGAAACGTTAAATTAAAATCAGGCTGTGTAAGCATGAAGACAAAGTTCACCTTCCAGCCTGGGTGAGCACCCCAGCATCAATCAGCCTGCTATTCGAGCAGAAAGTGTGTCATGAGAGAGAGGGAATGCTGGGGGTTTTTATGTGTTCTTGTGTTCTATACACTTGGCTTTGCAGGGATTGAGTTCCCCACTGCCCTTCCCAATGAACTTCCCAGGTAGTTTTTGCTTGATGTTACTCCCCTCTGAGGTAAACCTCGTCTAAAGACTGCTTTGGCTGGAAAGCTTCCTGGTGATGAAGGATCTGGAGGTGTTGGTTTGGTTGAACGTGAGCCAACATGTGCCCAGGTGGGCAAGAAGGCCAAGGGCACCTGGCTTGGATCAGCAGTAGTGTGGCCAGCAGGACCAGGGCAGTGATTGTCCCTCTCTGCTGGGCACTGGTGAGGCCATACCACAGGTCCTGGGGTCAGTTTTGGACCCATCACAACAAGAAAGACGTTGAGGTGCGGAAGCGTGTCCAGAGAAGGGAACAGAGCTGGGGAAGGAGCTGGAGCACCAGGAGCAGCTGAGGGAGCTGGGGGGGCTCAGCCTGGAGAAAAGGAGGCTCAGGGACACCTCACTCTCTACAACTCCCTGACAGAAGGGTGTAGATGGTGGGGGTTGATCTCTTCTCCCAGGGAACAAGGGACAGGACAAGAGGAAAAGGGCTCAAGCTGTACCAGGGTGTATAGTTCGGACATTAGGAAAATTTTTCTCTGCCCAGGGATATGGTGCAGTCCCCATCCCTGGAGGGATTTAAAAGATGTATGTGGCACTTGAGGACTTGGTTTAGTGGTGGCTTTGGAATTGCTGGCAGAAAGGTTGGACTCAATGATCTTAGATTACTTTTCCAACCTAAACAACTGCACGAACTCTTTTGTTGTAGAGAGAAAACTACATGAAGAAGCTGACAAAAGCTCACAGCTTATGTGAGACTGTCTATCCGTATTCCTAAACTGTAGGATACTTCCCTGAATTCAAGAGTGAAGGGGTAAAACTTGATCTGAAGTGAATTACAGGACACAAATCTAGAAAAAAAATTGCCAAAATTTGCTGTGATGAAACTCTGAAGTTACACACAAGAGCAAGGGTACCCTCCAAGCATGGCAAGGGATGATATGAATCCACATCTGTATTTAGCACAAACATTTTCCCACTTTTCCTCATCTGACTTGCCATCAGTGACATTGTGGTGGCCAGCAGTTACTGGAGCAATTGCAGTGGTCACTTTTATGCTCACACACAACAATTCCTCTTCCCAATGAAACTTTGTTGCAACACTGGGACATAGCAGTGAAAAATACAGGTGCTCATTATCAGCACTGGAGTTTATTAGGCACAATTTGATATCTGGGCATAATTTGATTTAGCTTGGCAAGGGTTTAAAAGCCAGCCAGCTGAAAATGCCTGTCCAAGCTCTCCTCATCACCAACTTGATAACTAATCATTGCAGACTGGTGATTTTACACTGAAACACATCTGGTGACATACAGAAATGGAGTGTATAATTCAGAACAAACCATTTGGTCCGTTTGTTTACTTAAAAGTGGCTCACAAAGGGATCACAGTTTTCTGAAGAGCAGCACATTTGCCATACGCTGCATGCCAATAACTCTTGGTGTGTAGACAGTTCATGAGCAGTTGGCTGTGAGCATTGAATGTTTTGGCCTATGCCCATTCTGGAACAACTGTGCTGCTTTCATCTCTTCTTGGAAATGAACCTATTCAAAGTCTGGCAGTATTTAGGTGGGAGACTGCTTGGGAATCCTGGATGCTTTACTAACAAGCCAAAGAAAAGCAGGTAAACAACAGAATCCAGATCAGAATAAGAGGACCCAAGCCGTGTTGATGAATGGGAATAGAATAAATCAGAATCCTGTGGCTACTAATTAATGTTCCAACCCTCAGAGTCATTCTGTTCCCAGCCTGGTAGACTTTGCATTATATATTGTTACAGGGCAGTGTTCTAAGTGAGGATTAGCTAGTTAAGGGGAGAAAGTGGCTTAAAATGCTAATTTTGGCATTATTTAATAATGTCATAATAATAACAGTGATGCTGTAATTTTGGACTGTATAATTCTCTCTGAGATCATGTTAACATAAACCAACTCCTGCACAGACCCTTAATATTTGTGCTGCTATCAAATCCAATATACGACTCTCTTCCTTTACTCATCTGAATATGCACTACCTTTGGTGGCCATCTGAGACATTGCCTAGGTGATGTTTTTAAGCAGTGTTGAACACTCAGACTGAAAAGGAACTCAGGCATTGCATTCAGCCTCTGCAACAAACAGCAAGCTGAGCAGATCAGACATTCTGAGACAATATCAATTTTTTAAAAGGTTTGCAGGCAAAATGACAGGTGTGGAAACACAGAGTGTCTCAGACCAAAGATGGCCTGGCCAGAAGAAATTCCATCAGACAAAATGAGAATAAAGATCAACGGGGCAAGAAAAAGGATATTTTTCCCTCCTTCCCTTGTCAATTGATAGTAATTTTTTGTCTGTCAGACTTCTGTGCTTGTTTGGAGGTGTTTTATGCAAATGATCTTGGTTCTGATGTAACCAGGATGTTCTCATTATCTCTGTAATGACTGACTATAGCTAATTAGGTACAATTCATGGACTCATAAAAGCTTTAGAAGAAGACATAAGAGAATAAGGGTCATTAAGTCATATTTTTGAACATGTTCTTAAATTCTATTGGTTCTTCCTGTATCAGGATCGATAACATATGTTTACTGAAAGCATCCTGCCTGAGAAAGCAAATAGATTTGCTCTGAAAACATCAGGACATGAGATTCTGTCTCCTCCCTGGACAGTTTGTTTCAGTGATTAATCACCGTTAATAATGTGTGTCTTTCCTCTAATTTGGATTTTTCTGTCTTCGGTTTTCTGCTTGTGGTATTTGTTTTGCCTCCCTCTGCCAGATTGAAAAGCTTTAACAGCCACAATTTCCTCTGATGCAGGTAGGTCTGTGCCACCACCTAGGCACTGCTTTTCCTTTTTTTATTATTTTTTCAATAAACAGCATGACCTCTTTATGTCTCATTTAATAAGGAAACTTTCTCTTCATCTTAACTTCTAGTGCAGTATTTTCCAGAACCTCCAGTGACCTTTTGAAAAAGATCAGCCACAAAGTGACGCAAATTCAGCAATACCAGCTTGATCAACTCTCTCTGTAAATAGAGAGTTGCTTTTCACTCCCACTCACTTCTCCCTTGGTCACCCAGCCAAAGGCTGCTCTTGCCACAATGTTGTGTTGGGAGGTCGTGGCTGGTTGCCATCCAGCTCCCAAATGCCTGTTTGCAACCCCTGTGAGCTGGAAAATCATATTCTGTTTTTAAGCACAGCCCATGTTCCTTGTTCTTGGCATTTGGCTGGATGGAGCTGCTGGAATAGGTCCAGGTTGTCCCGTGGGACTTCCCCATCCCTATAACCCATTGCTGTGGCCATAACTCCTACTGACTTCTGACCTAATTTCCTTTTGAAATGTCTCTGGGATCTCCAGGTGTATGGAAACTTAACCTCGCCAAGGCTGAAAATATTGGCAAGTTCTGAGGTGTCCTGAAATAGAACAGAAATATTTATTCAAGGCTTGAGGAGCAGCTGAGGTCACTTGGGTTGCTCAGCCTGAAGAAGACGAGACTGAGGGGAGACCTCACTGTGGTCTTCAACATCCTCATGCATTGAGACACTGAGCTCTTCTCTGGTGACCAGTGACAGGACCCGAGGGAATGGCCTGAAGATGTGTCAGGGGAGGTTTAGGTTGGATATCAGGAAAAAGTTTCTCACCCAGAGGGTGGTCAGGCACTGGAACAGGCTGCCCAGGGCAGTGGTCACAGCACCAGCCTGACAGAGCTCAAGAAGATTTGGATAATGTTGGCACACGGTAGCGTTATTGGGGGTGTCCTGTGCAGGGCCAGGAGTTGGACTTTGATGATCCTTGTGGGTAATTTCCAGCTCAGGATATTCCATAATGGCATCACTTGGAGACAGTTAAATATTTTGCCTTTCACATTCTTGGCTTCATTCTTATCTCAGCTTCCTGCCAGTTTGAGGTCTGCCCACCTTACTTATTCTCTTAAAACTTCGTCCTTTTCTGTTTGCCCTCTCATCTGCAATTTCTAAGTAAAAAAAGAAATGCCACGAAAAGTAAATAATGAAAAAAAAGTGCATAAAAGGGTCAAGTGCTAGGTGATGCACCTCTGTGAAAGCCATTCTGGTTATCAACAGAGACTGGGCAATGAATGGATTGAGAGCAGCCCTGAGGAGAAGGACGTGGATGAAAATTTGGATAATGTAATGTGGTGAGACACTGGACCAGGCTGCCCAGAGAAGCTGGGGATGCCCCATCACAGGAAGTGTTCAGAGCCAGTTTTTCTGAGGCTTTGAGCAAACTGATAACAGAGTCCCAGGTAACAAGTGATAGGACGAGAGGAAATGGCCTCAAGTTGCACCAGGGGATGTTCAGGTTGGATATTGGGAAAAATTTCTTCACTGAAGGGGTTGTCAAGCGTTGGGACAGGCTTCCCAGGGAAGTTGTGGAATCATCCTCTCTGGAAGTGTTCAAAAACCAAGTGGATGTGGCATCTGGGGACACAGTTTAGTGGTGAAGATGACAGCGTTAGGTTAACAGTCAGCCTCAATGATCTTAGAGGTCTTTTTTCAACCCAAACCATCCCCTGATTCTCTGAAAAAAAATACATAAATGCATTTTTTTTTCCTTCTGCATGAAAAAAAAGTCCAGTGTACACAGAAGAAGTAAAGAAGCAAATAGCCATAATAAATGCCCACAGACACAAAGATAACAGGCCTATATATAGATACTTCTACTTGAGGCTTTCACTTTATCAAGAAATTCTAATGGCTTTTTAGTCAAAGTTATCCTGTCTTGATTGCGGATGCTTGGCTTTGGGCCATCTAATAAATTATTCCTAAAAGACTCTCAATTTTCATTCACAATTTCCTGTCTACACTTACGTCAATTTCTCTCAAAATTTTTCTCAGCTTTGAGGAATGAGCCCTTTTAGCACACAAAGCACATATTTCATGTTTGAGACTGTCCTTTCCATGCCCATAATTAATGTGATCACCACAGAGAAAGTTACACCACGAAGAGAGATGAAAATGATAAGTCCACAGTGTGGATTTTTTTCAACTTTGGATGAAATTTTCAAGTTTCTATATCACCTGGAAGAAATTATCAGAACTCCGTTTCAGGGACAGGTACAGCACAGTTAAAATAGCTAAAAATGTGTGGACAAGGCTGGTTTTGTGCTTTGTTCTTTGTGTATAACTCATTGATGATAAAATTAAGGTCAAATTTAAGCGGATTTTAAGGAAAGCACAACTGAAGTGAATTTGTCATGTCTTACAGACAGGTAATACTTTTTTCTGATGTTTAGGGAATGCTAAAGCATGCAAGAAATCATCAGGGGAGGAAAAGTGAAAATAGAGTGAAATCAAGCTCTGAACGCTGTGAAATATTTTTAAAACGCCCAAGTGCCATTGCCTCTTGCTGTGATCTGGCATTCAAAAAATCTTACTAAAAAGTCAAGCTTGTCACCAATATTTTCAGATATCAGCTGTGGGGGGTTCGATGTTGGAGTTACTCTCAGAGTGACTTGTTCTGTTTGTCTGACTACTGACAAAGAGCTCTGGACAAACTCTTTTGTTTGAATTGACAACATATTCAGCAGTGTATGCAAATGACTTATTATCATATTATTAATATTTTCCTCAAGGTCATTTGAATGGAATTTATTCATGCAGAGTATAAGCAAATTGCGGTGAAGATGAGTTTCCGAAGTCATCTGTGTCTTCCCTCATTCCCCAAAATTTGATAACCACACAACACACCAGAGCAACCACTGGAAAAACAAGCATTGGCTTTCACAGTGAAAAAGTTGATGGCTTTTTGTTTCCTGCAGCTCTAAATGATTTTCTGTCAATATCAAGAGATTTGATCGTTCATGACAGCAAGCTTTCAGCTGGAGTTGGATAAGGTTATGCTGTTCCTGCAGGGATGGGGCTCTGTTTGGATTGGAGGCTGTTCCTGCCACCTGGAATACTGCTGTGATGGAGAAATCCCCATCTCATAAACCTAGAAAACTCATCCCCCAGAGGGAGAGAAGACACAGCAGCAACCAAGTCATGCTCTAGGCTGGATTTATACTTTAAGCCAACTAAGAATTGTACCATTTATTACGACAACCAAATAAGGTTCCTCAATATCTCTTAGGGCTTGAGTGATGCCTCCATGGGGTGATTCATCCCACCATAATCTGGGAGGGGGATCAGATGTGGGGAGAGAGGAAGATGAATCACCTTTCTAGGTGCTGATCTTGTTCTGTTGAGTGAGGGAGGAGCCAAGACCAGCAGGTTCAGTGGGTGCCCATTTCATAGGTAGGTGTGACGAAGCCAAGCCTAATCACAGGTTGTCTGCAGGCAGTTGACACCTCTGTTATTAAAGTGATCCCAGTTCTGGGCATAATTGGTTGTGGACAACATGAAAGATTCAGTGTGTTATTGTTAGAGCAGACCACTGGTTACTCCCTTAAAACAGAAAAGGTAATTTTAACACCCACAAAAATTCCCGTGACTTTCTTGTCCCATGGCGTAGCAGCCATTCCTCCCAGTTTTGTGTCTTCTTCAAACTTATCTCCTTTTCAGTTCTTTCCCTGCACCTCAGACTGCTTACACATGTATTTCTGGTTTGTTTTTTTTCTTTTACCAAATACAAGCTCTGTCTCAGTGCTTCTTCCTTGTTCTGGCAGCCTCTCATCTCTGGGTGTCATAACTCACCACTGATGAGTTCTAGACGTAATCAGCTGACACTGCAGACTTAAACCTGTCCGTTGTTCCCTTCTCATGACTTTTGGATCTGTTGGCCAATACAAGTGAAATCTGACAGAAGGAAAATATTAAATTCTCACAAGACTGGGTGAAAATGGATGGACTCCCAAGAAAACAGAAGCAGAGTTGCTGGTTCCACTGGGAGAATGGTCCTGACTATTGGATTGTGATTTCCCTGCTACTCCCTTCTGCTGGGCATTGAGAAAATCTCTTTCTGTCTGACATCCAATAAGGTTGAATTCAAAATACAATTTTAGCATAATCCTCTACAGACAGTGTGAGATGCAGTTTCCCAAGAAACCAGGTTTTAACATTTCCCACATCCATGGGCCCAGTGACTTTCTCTTCATACAATGTTTTGAGCTTGCTCATTTGTGAAATCCACGTTTTTCTTCAGGGAGAGGAATCAAAGACGGTTTCGCATTGGAAGGGACCTGAGACATCAACTACTTCCAATCCCCTGGAACCACAATTCTTCCCTGTGGATCTCAGACCATGACGTTCTACAGATAAAGCCTTGCCCTGTTCTCTCATGCCACTGACAGCCTAACCCAACACTCATCAACTTTGTGTTTGAGTCTTTTTGGGCTACAAAATTAACTTCATGGTGGCCGACCTGAGGTCCTGGTGGCCATTGATTTGTTCACATACTTCATTCATAGTGGACAACTCACTTGTCCATTTTCTTACATGTTTTATAGTTTTCTGCTCAATTTCTCGCTGTCCCCCTCAACAGACAGATAAGCAGCGTTTACTTTCATAGTGGTGTTTAACATTTAGGTTTCAGCAGAATCGACTTAGATTTTATCACCCTTAATTGCTTCTCTCAGTTCTTTCCTGATCAGTCTGGGCTGTAGGAGGACCAGCCAGTTTTAAAAGCCACTGACTCTGGTTTGCTCTCTTGAAGTCTGTTTAAGGGAAATCTGCTATAAGTTGTATGCATCTTTTAAGAACTTCGTGATTGTCGTGGTTTAAGCCCAGCCAGAAATTAGGCAGCCACTCTTTCAGCCTCCCCTTTCTCCATCCCACCCTGGTGGAATGGGGAGAAGAATCAAAGTAAAGCTTGTAGGTTGAGATAAGAACAGTTTAATAACTGAAAAGAAATTAAAATACAGTCATAAAGATAAATTACAATAAAAAGGGAAACAGAAGTGGTGCACGATAGAATTGTCCCACACCTGCTGACCAATGCCAGACCCCCCTTCCCAAACCAAGATCAGCTCCTTCCCAGTAACTCCTCCCAGTTATCTACTGGGAAGGATGTTCTGTGGTGTGGAATATCCCTTTGGCCAGTTTGGGTCACCTGTCCCCTCTATGCTCCCTCCCAGTTCCTTTTACAAACCTCCTCTGACAGAGCATGAGACAAGGAAAAGGTCCTTGACTTTTTAAACACAACTTAGCAAAAAAAAACCCCCATCAGTGTGTTATCAACACCATTCTCATTCCAGATCCAAAACACAGCACTGGAACAGGTACTGAGATGAAATTAACCCTACCCTGGCTGAAACCAGGACAGAGATCAGGCAATGTATTATAATGTTTTCAAAGGCAAAAAATTACAAGTTTTTCCATGTAGAAAAGGAAAGAACTAATGATTTTTAGGGGGGGAAAAACCCCTGTACCTTAACTTAACAGAATTTCTTAATATTTAGGCCATAAATCTCAAAAGTCAAGGAGTATTTTGAATCAGGCATAGCTTCAGGATTAATAGGTTTTAGACTGGGACTGTGTCAACTTCATTCAATGTTTTCAGTTCCTGTGGCTGGGGAATAGTTTAACCCACAAAGGCTGGGCTGAAACAAGAACCCAGTTTCCTAAATAAGCAGCATAATTTGATAATACCAGCATAATTTGCTCTTTGTAGCTCATCAGTTGAGTTCAATGGTATGTTCAACTCCTGGCTGACTATAGCTAATTAAGGTGCCTTTTGAGCCCCAAAAACAACATTCTGTACTTCTTTTGGAGCCAAAACCAGCATATGGTGTCCCTTGAAGAATTCAAGCCCTTAAAATTCCCCCTGGTCTTGCCAAAAAGAAAGTGGGTGATTTATGGGGACTGAGGGGTAACACTTCTCTGCCCTCTGAACTCAGAGTAGAGGCACTGCCTGGTGTGAACCTTCTCATCCTGGAGGAGGTGTCTACAGTAGGTTTTCTGATACCTTTAAAATAATTTTTCTCCATGGGTATGGAGCGTTCTGATCTTCTGCAGCTCTGTGCTAACAAGTAAAGTCCCTGAACGTCCATTCTTTCTGCCTTCTTCCTACAACAGCCTCTTCTGTCGTTGTGTCTGGGACTTCTCAAGGAAAGCTCCCTCCCTCCCACCCAGCAATATGGAATACTGAGATGTTTTCAGCATCTGTTTTTATTTCCTCACAGGTAAGGACCTCTGTTTAAGGTAAAGCTTCCCATGGTCTTTGTGCCCCGAGCTTTGCTGCTTGAGCCTTCTGCCGGCGACATCTCTGATCCGAATGCATTAAGATCACTTCTCCCCAGATGCCCACTGGCTTCTATTTTATTTAGTGCGCCTGGATGGTTTTCTAGGACTACATCCAAGGTAGTCTCTGACCTTGCTGGTTCTTTAGTCAGCTGCGGTGTGCACGGAGCCCTCCCGAAAGATGTGGTCAGTCCCTCACGCCTTCCTGTGGGACGTGTCAGGTGCGCTGAATTTCGCCGCGCTCACTCCTTCCGACAGGGTACACGCAGAGGGATGCAACAGCGGCACATTTTTCACAGTTGCCTGTGTAAGGCCAAGAATAGGTTCTCACATTCATAAAACCAGCACAGCCTGCCCTCAGGGAGGCGGGTAACTCATTTATTTTGCCTTTTCTTATCATTATTTCATCTGATCTCTCCTTTTTCTTGTCCCTGAGACAGTAATGTGCGTTTCAGCTGTGTCTTCCATTCTGGGAATCTCAAAGTACTACACAACACGAGTGACTTCAGCCTCATGCCACTTCAGCAAGGGTTGTTATTTTCAAGTTTCTCTTCCTGTATTGCTGGGTTTGTTTGGAGAGCAATACTTTTCTTCACATTGAGAAATAATCTACACATTTTTAAGGAGAATGAGATATAAGCTTAGAAAGAACTCAGTCACAGTGGAGGGAGGAGATACCATAGCCAATATTAAAAGTCCCAACCCGGTTACTGACATCAATGCCTGAGGTCATTACAAGACCTCAAAAATTGATGGGGCAATTTAATCTGCATTTTTGCTGGGTGGGCCATTACCAAAAGAGCCAGGAAGAGTCCTTGGGAAGGATAACTGGGAGCTTTCCTGGCTGATGTCTACTTTCCAGTAGTCTCAGAGGTTTGGAGGTCTTTTTTGTCAAAACTATAAAAATATTGTTCCTCTACCAGCATATTTTGTGGATACCACGTGGATTCACACCCTGTGCCAGGTGCTGATTATCACTGAGGAGTTGTAATACATGGCATGACAGGATCTGCCTCTGTTTCTGGACACCAAAGGAGAATTCTACCAAAAAGCCCAGGAGAAAATGAGCAATACTATAAATCCTAGAGAGTTTCAATTGTCCCATATGACAGGCTGCACCTTGCTTGCTGGGAATAAGAAGTACTTCAGAGTTTGTCTTCTGAATTTGCCAGTCAGTGTCTGCACTGGGGTGAGGTGGAAAATAAAAATGAAAAGGAGGCAAACTTGAGATAACTCCATACTCAGGCCAGAATTAGATTGGTTAGAGCACGGTGCTAATAATGCCAAGGTTGTGGGTTCGACCCCTGTATGGGCCATTCACTTAAGAGCTGGACTCAATGATCCTTGTGGGTCCCTTCCACCTCAGAATATTCTGTGATTCTATGATATTTGCTTACTTTGAAGCTGAATGAAGGTTAATAATGTGTTGATTATTTTGTATGTGAAAGGAGTGAATATGGCATTGAGAAGCTCTATCGGGAGCCATCTGCATAAATGAGTTCACTCCTGAAGTGACACCTCTAATTTCCTCTTGATGATTTTCACCCGTGGCCCTTCATCATCTTGACTGTAACGGGCATGACACAATCCAAGCCTCACCTGCTGTTTCCATCCCTTCAGATCAAGTAAGGCTCTGTGATGGCAGCGAGAGCAATGAGGACTGAAATGAGATCACTGCGGTGCCTGAAGGGTGTTTGCTGCTGGAGACCCGTCAAAATCCTTTCCCGCTGCCAGGAGAGGAGGTCCCTTCCATGCAAGGCATTGCTCTGCTTGTGTCACTTCCCTGCCTGTAAGTTACCGTGTAATTACATCATGGCTGGAAGTATTCATTAAAAAGCTGGGACCATTAGCAGAGGCAAGGCAGCCTCCTTTGTTTTGTGCAAAATTAGATATGAGCGCAAGCCCCAGTTCTAGCTGCATTCATGTTCGTAAATCAAAGTCAAGTATTTCATTAGAGTGTCTGCAGTGTATGTATATAACTCAGCAGCAGAGAGTCTGCTAAGCCTAATGTGTTGCATTTAATTAACATTTAATTAGAGGGTTTTTGTGGGAGGTGCGTAAGTATTTGCCAGGCGGCTCATAAACATGAATCCACATCTCGCTGGCTGGACATCAGTGCTCAGTTCTTCTAAATAAAGGCTGCAAGTTGAAATCATTCTCTCAATCCAGGCAGATCTAGTCCCAGGATACTTCAAGATTCATGTGTGATTTCAAATTTCGGACTTTAGTTTTGTAATGGATCTCTGCTGTGGTTTTCTTTTACTGATCTACATAAAGTTGCATTTGAATGATTATACTTACTCCTCTCTTACTCATTTGTGTGGTGAGTAGTTGGGTCATACTGGAATAAATTGCATATCTTGTTAAGAAAAACACAAAAAGCTTAATTTCATGAAGAAAATTCTTCCCTTTCGAATTTTTGAGTCTGGAAGCTTTTAAGGTGTTGTGGCAGATGTCCCACAATTAAGGTAGCACAGTCATTCCCATGTGCAAGGAGGGAACTGTGGTAATTTTTCCCAGTAAAATCATTATTGGCAGGTTTTTGGTGGCCTGTGCTAAACCAGATGCCAGAGGATGAGCTCTGATTTTTGACTGATGTCTGCATGATAGTTCCATGTTCAAAACAGGAAGCCAACTGATCACCCAAGGTCTTCTTTGGAGTCATTGGAGTCAACTCCAATAACATATATCCAAGGCAGACACCTTCTCCAAACACTCCCTTATAGGTGAAAACTACCTGGCCTGGATGCATGCCTTCAATACAGGTGTCTCTGATGCCTTGGGTTTTAGCTTTTATATTTTTCAAATCCTGTATTACTTATTGTAAAACTCTGAAGTGTTTTATAGTCTGCTAGCTGCTGCTCTCTCATGCTAAGATAGACATAACAAAGCTTCTCTAGGTTTGCTCTCCAAGGACACTCAGACTGTCCTGGGCCCAAAATGTGTAAACCAACATCTTGAGAAGAGGGGCTGAGCTTAGAGAGCTTACATCATTAGCTAAAGTTTTAATTGGCAAATTTATGCTGATATGCAAATAGACCAAACCTTTAAAAGTGTGAAGAACTCGTGACTCGTCGTCCATCTTGGGGTCCATTTTGGCAGTAGCCTCTGGGCTCCCCAGGATGTACCTTTGAAGACCTTTCAAATAAATATCACCTTTATTCCCTTACTCCTGTCTAGTCTCTGTTTCCGGGTAGCCACTTCAGGCATCATCTCCACCCGAGAAAGTCACCACAGATTGTCTTCACGGAGCCCAGTTCAGGGCATGATTTGTCTGACAAAATTTAGGGATCTGTCTGAGCATGGGTAGACCTGTGACATTACCTCTGCTGACTCTGGTGACTTGACCTCCTCTGTTGTAGGAGGCCAGAAATCCTGTGCGGACACAGACACCTGAAGACAGGTAAGATGAATCCCACCTATGGTTTCTCACTATCAAGTGTAGAAGGAGACTATGAAAATCTCTTGGTTCAGGTCAACAGAGGCTGGTGAGAAACTGAAATGAATTCCCCAGAGGAGTTGTGGATGCCCCATCCCTGGAAGAGTTCAAATCCAGGAGGATTGAATCCAGGGCTTAGAGCAACCTGGTCTAGTGGAAGGACTGAAATAAGGCGATCTTGAAGGTCCCTTCCAACCAAAACCATTCTATGGTTCTATGATCTAGGTGGAAACCTAAGACTGGTGGGTGTGGATACTCCTCCTTCAGCTATCATGACGTGGCTAAAACAATCCCCAGTTTAGTGGCCTTTGCAGGAACACCCTTCTCTCTGAAGACTCTCAGTTTGGGTGACACTTTTCTGTCCTAACCCCTGCCCCCCTCACAGGCCGACTGAACACAGCTGTGAGCCTAAGCCTGGACTGTCTTAGGGCATAGATGTGCCCAGTGTTGCAGCAGAACGGAAACAGCCCAGAGCTGTGAACTCAAGGTCTCATTGCTGCAGCTGTGGCTGCAGGCTCCTGGAAAATTACAACCAAACCCACTTCATTTCTCCCACAGCTTCATTTCTGAGCAAGGTTTCCCCTCATCCTTGTCCTACATGGCTTTTACTCCATGCTGTTAATCAGCCACCGCTGTGCTCACCCCGTGGTTGATGGCAGAAGTGACCCATTTGGAGTAGCTGTCCTTTTCAGAGTGGTGCTGTGGTAGGGAGACTCTCACCAACATGACAGATTTGTTCACCCTGGACTAAACACATCTTCTGGCTAAAAATAAAAGGAAAGGAAAAAAAAAAGGAAAAAAGAGGGTTGGGTGGTTATTTCTTTTTCTCCTCCTGACCAGCTGCCTGATGCTTTGCATTCTGAAAAGCTGTTGAGGATGTCTCAGGTCATTACTTCTCATTTCTGAGGATGCTTCTGTGAGAAATGATCTCTTTGATCCTCTGCAGGTTGACTATCTTTTCCTCGCATGCCCTACTCCTGAATTGGTTTTGTTTCATCCCCAATTCAGAATGCCAGGATAGTGCTGGGCCTTCAAGGGAAAGAAAAGCAGGAGAGAAAACAAATCCTATTTTTCAAGTAGAGGGCTGGATTTTTTTGTCTGGCACAACAGTGTAAATCCAGCATGGTGGAGGAGGTGTTAGGTAGAAGAAGGGCAGACAAGGAGTGAGGTGACTGTGGGTCTGATGTAGGACTATTTTCCTACCTGGGCTAGGGGGCTAATGGGTTATTGAGGGCCAGATCTCAGCTGGCATGATTTGTGTAGCTCCCCTGGAGTTAATGGGAGCCAATGCTAAATTACACCCCTTATGGGCTGAAAAACCACTGAGCCAAAGGGTTTTTAAATGATGCTGTTCAGTGAGGTGGAGCCACAGATGTGCTTGGCAGGAGCGTATAGAAAGCTACAAGTTGTAATGAGCTCTCCATACCCTTCACCAAGGCTTCTCCCTCCTCTCAGGGAGTAAATTAATGACTCAGACTGTCTGAGCTTTCCCCTCTGCCTGGAGTTTGTGCAACCCAATCTCACAATGCAGGTCAAGTCTCCCCAGACCCACAGGGTGAAGGTGAGACCAGCAGCAGGTTGGGCTCTCCTTGTTTGCTCCTGGTGGGCTTCTCATGGGAATCAGAAATGGGAGGAGGAGGAGGAGCAGAAGGAAGTAAAAATCACAAAACCAGTAGGAGTTTGATTGAGTTTGGAGATCTCTAAGTCACCACTGATCAAATCCAAGTGCTTTCCTTGTGTTAAAATAGATTGCTTCCATCAATCTCCAGGAAGGCTTCAAGATGAATCTCCCACTTTTTGGTGTCTTCATCCTTTCAGATCCAGGACAAACGTATTTTTAAAGTTACTTTTATACATCTTCTCCTTTCAGCTTCCTCCTTTGCCACAATCTGCAGGAGAAGGTCCAAACACAGGTGCTGATTTAATTTTCAAAGTTAATTTTCAAAGGCACCACAGCAGGGTTGTCTTTTTGTTCTGTCCACTCTGTGTCTCCCAGTTTATTTTCTAGATCAATAGGAAGCTGATCTCTGTCTTTACTGTTTCATATTAATACTTGACCTACAGATAAGAAGGAAAACATGACAAGAATACGAGGGAGGGAAGTGTGAAGCCGTAAGTGGCTTTTGAAGAGTGTTCACCTTCCACAACAGCTGCTTTCCCTGTGTTTGGGTATCATCCCTTCCACGAGTGAAGTATCAAGTATTTCAGCTGAGCAGATTTCGTGGTTGTTGTGGGATCAAGAAGGGGCAGACTGTTGCTGTTCATTGCATGATCACTTTTTAGAACTGCAGATCTCTGCCACACACCAATACTGCTCTACCAGCACGACTTGGGCTCAGAGTTTATTTTCACTTTGCACCTCACTGGTCACTGCATTCCCAGATTCCTGACTATGCACTTGTGGATCAAGCAGCATCAAAATCACAGAATGGGGATCATCACAGCGGAATACTTGGCACGGGTGTGCCCAGGGGTGGAGCCATCAGTGGACACCGAGAGGGAGCTGTGGATGCTCAGCCACACTCATGCCCATGCTCAGATTTGACTCCTGCATCCCCTATCTCTAAATCTAATTTTTAAATCTAAACCTAAATCCAATCTCAGACAATCCTGCAGTTGCCTCTGCCCACAGGACAAATCGTTCCCTGTGATCCATGAAATGGGGGAGAAACCTGGGATGATTTTCTAAGGAAAATAATACTTTTTATTTTCAAAATCAGAATTTTCATATGACTATTTCTCACACTTATTTTTGCAACAAAAGCATTGTTTGTCTATCAGCAAATATTGAAGTGATGGTCCTTGCTTGCCAACCCCCACAGTCTCTGTCATTTACACTTTTGCCTTCAGGCAGGGAGCTGGGCAGCAGGATTCAACCCAAGAGTGGGAGGAGAAGGCAGGAAAACAGGTATTCAGTCATGTGGGCAGGCAGCTGATGAGCTAACATAGACCACTTCCTAAAATGGAATAACTTTGTAAACTCTTATAATGGAAAATGGAAAAAAAAAAAAAAGGAAAGAAAAAGGAAAAAGAGAAAAAATACAGGAAAAAAAGAAAGGAAAAAGGGAAAAAAGAAAAGAAAAAGAAAAAAGGAAAAAAATAGGAAAAAGAAAAAGAAAAAATAAAGAAAAGGAAAAAGGAAAAAGTGAATAGCAAAAGAGAAAGAAAATGGAAAGGAAAGAGAAATAGAAAAAGAAAATTGAAAAGGAATAGAAAGGAAATTAAAAGAAAGGGAAAAAGGAAAAGGAAAAGAGGAAGAGCCAGTTTGGTTCTAGGGCACCATTACTTGTTAATCTGCAAGATGAACTCCCTTTCTGGGGAAGGGATTTCCCATTTTCAGTGGTTTCTCCTGCATTGTTTGGCAGCCACTTCTGCCCTGTGCAACCTTCGTTGTGTCCTCTGCATCCTACATGGATTATTCATGGCCCACCTTTCACTTCAGCCTGGAATTTAAACCTCCTGATTGATTTCTGGCATCAATCCTGGCTCCACAACTCTTTGGTGCTGCTTTGGAGCAGACAGAAGTGGTTTTCCAGACTCTCAGCTGGTTCAGAAAATCCTATATTTCAGTGTGGCTTTCACACTGTGGTTTTTCAGTTATATTTTCCTTTGAAGTGTGGTCATCCATTCAAAGAAACTGATTTTGCTCCAGTTTTTCTGGACAACAAAAAGCAGAAATGCTACAGAACAATTCGGTCATCCCAAGGAAAGGAGCTGTGCACAGGGATTATTTTTTCCCAATTTGGGCCTGTGATTTACCTGCAGAAGGCTCGACTTCAATTTCTTTGCATCATCCTGAGAAACAGCAAGGTGAAATCTACCCCAGGCTTTTGCTTTGCTCCAGCCCCTAATCAATCTTAGCAGCCATTTATTGCTCCGTATTTTACCCAGCAAAAAGAGATTATGCCTTAATTATTTCCTCGCGTGCCTCTGAGAGTTGCAGGAATAAGGCAAACAGAAAGCCAGTACAAGTAATCAGTAAAATGAGAATTAAGACATCAATTTTCTCTTCTGTGATCTGGTGATTTATACCCTGTGTCCTTTTCCAGCTCCACGATGGTCACACAGATTTGTTTCCCTGTGTGATGGGTGAACAAGGCTCCTAATGGAAGGTGAAGTGGGAAGTGATGTCCAGAGGTGGCTGTTTCTCCTGACTGTTGTAGAATCCTTCCTTACAGAAGATGCCTAATATTTGGAATTAGCTGCAGGAAATCTGCTCTTAAAACTGAATTTCACCTTTTTTTTTTTTTTTTTCCATGTAACTCATCAACGAAAAGATGTTTTGACCCCCCTACACTGATATTTCTTTACAGGGCAACTGGGAAATCACGGCCCTAAAAATTTGGAATTATTACTGTGAATTTATCCCAGTGTTCAGCTGTTCCAGATTTACTGCCATGTGTTGGCCTTTAGTGCAGCTCCCCCCGTCCCCCACGTTGTTAGCAGCCTCAGGTGTGCAGAATGGCTCCATGAATCCGTGAATGTGATAAATGTTATCCATTACTGGCAAGATTGTTCCGCGTCTCACTGCAGTTGGTTTCACTACAGAAACGCTTCCAGTAAAGCAGGGCTTTTATTTATTTATTCCAGGGGTTCCTGTGATTTCACAATTTCTCTGGCCAGTGCACTTTTCATTAGTTATTGGTTATTAAAAAAGTTATCCAGTGCTGTTTTCAAATTAAATCCGTTGTCTGCTCTCCTCAGGGATCTCACCAGGAAGATGACTTGTGATGTGCATTTGAAATCCTTCAGCTTGGCCAAGTGGGTGCAGACCAGGAGAGCAGAGGGGGCTCCTGATCCTTCAAATCCTTCTCCCACACAATCTCCTAGAGAAAGCACCATGTGCGAGGAATGACCTTCGAGAGGTTGAGGTAGTTGCTACAGTTCCTAGAGTTTCTAGAGAGGGAATAAGTCATGCCAGGGACCATAATTATTATTTTTCAGTGTCCTCCAGCCTTTCCTGCACTGGTTAATGTATCAGTGTATCATCAACTCTCCCATCCTCATGTGAGGTGCTGTGGAGTAGTTTCAAAATCCACCAGCTGCTGTTTCCCTTTGAAAGGCACTGTGCTATAAAAGTAAGAGCATCTTTCTGATTTCAAAAGCTGCTCTGAAACTCCCAAAGCCCCTTATGCCAAAAGCAATCATGTTTTAAATCCAGGTAAGTACCAGCTCTGGGTGAAATTGCAATGATCAGGCTGTGGAGGCAAGAGGGAGAAAAGGAGAGAAGAGAAGAGAAGAGAAGAGAAGAGAAGAGAAGAGAAGAGAAGAGAAGAGAAGAGAAGAGAAGAGAAGAGAAGAGAAGAGAAGAGAAGAGAGAAAAGAGAATCAATCATAGAATCTCCCTGTGACTTTTCCTTGCCCTAATCAGAGTTACTCTGGGTTTACACCCACCTGAAGTAACAAGGAAGCCTAAAGCCCTTGTGGGAGAGATATGGAGACATTGTTGTTCTGTAAAGGAAAAGACCTAAGAATTTTTAGCAAGGAAAGTGCTGATGAACCCATGAATCACAGAATCATAAAATCCTAAGATGGTTTGGGTTGGAAGGGACCATAAAGATCATCTTGTTCCAAAGCCCAAATTTTAAATGTTAATGATCCTTCTGCAGGTTCATTCATGGCTGTTCTAAGCTTAGTGATGGCACATCTTGTCCCTTCTCTAGTGATTTGTTTGGGCCATGTTCATTTAATTTTATTTTCAAGGCTGAAAAAGCTGTAAGATCCCAGCTATGGGTTGGAAGAATTTATCTCGCATGGACTTCCCTGTTGCAGAAGCTCATCCACGTGTGGTGAACTCTTCAGAGAGAAACCCCAGAATTGGAGGAGTCTGCTCTAGGACCTGTCTGGGGGTGCAGTGGTTTCAGGTTATTTTCACTTCAGGGTCCCACCACGATGCTGAGGGTGCTCTTGAGCTCAGCAAAGCAGGTGTTGCTTTTTATTGGATTAGTGCTGTTCCTGTAGCTGCTGTGACTGCACACTGCCAAGAAATCACATCCTACCTGCTTCAGTTTTCCCAGGCATTTCATTTCTCTGCAGAATTTCTGCCTGGCAATGGTTTTGGGTGTTGCTCTGTGTTGCTAAACAGCTGCTCTGTCCCACATCTAAGAGGGCCACCCTCCATTCTGGAAAAAAAAACCTGAACCAGAAGAGGGTGTTTTATTCACCGACTGTGAAAGTCTCTGTCCTCATTTGAGTCTGCAGGGGTCACTTAGAGAGATCTCTCCAAAAACATCTGAACACATATTGCTCCTTTTCCTCCTCTGTTCCTGTAGCAGCAAGGATTCACACCCATTCCCATCACATTTTCTGCCATTCAGTGGGCACTGTGGTCCTGCCTGCGTGAGTCCTTCTGCAGAGCAACAGAGAGGAGGGGAGAAAAGCTGCTGTGTTTTCTGTCAGATGGAGTTTGGTAAATAAGTGTAAATAAGGCTCACAGAGCCTTCCACAAGTTTAAAAGGATCCAGCCAGAAATAGCAAGCTGGCAGGGCGGGCTCTGCTCAACAGCATCACCCTTGGCCATCGAGTTTCTGTTTGTTTTTTCTTTTCTTTTCGGTGACTGAAGCAAAAGCTGATGGAAGAAAATGTGCATAAAGGTCCAGGAAGCGACCTGGAAGTGAAAAAGCAAGAAGAAAGGCTCTGAAATTGTTGTGTCTCAGTCAGGGGCTGGGCAGCTTTCTTTACTCCTACATTTCCTTTTATCTGTGTGTAGGATGCCATTATTTTTGTTTGCAGGAGAGCAGGGAAGCTCATCTAACACTCAGATCCATGATGTGACATGTTTTTCATAAATGAATGACAGAGGACTTCTTTTTCTATCACAGAGACGGCTCCCAAAAATGTCTTGATATAAACTCCTCCATCCAAAAACTTTCCGTGGAGCTTTCTGGGAAGATGAGGGATCACTCTGGACATCTGCTATATCAAGGGGGCTTTGAACCATGATCCCAGCTGATCCAAAACCTGAGCCCATCCTCATGGGCACAGTGTTATCCAGCAAGATACAGACAAAGACACCTTTACACGGTGCTTAAAGAATAATGAAGGACGTTTTACAGCCTTCTTAGACCTCTCAATAGGCAGGGATTTCTTTGAAGAGGCCAAATAGTTGTCAGAGTGAGTTCACACCGAATTACAGAGTGTTTGAAATAGCTGGGACTGGAGAGGTTAACAGATACTCTCATTAAAATTCAGTCCTTTAAACTGAAATATCCTGAAATCTGCTGCACTTCACACCACATGAAAGTGGGTGTAACAGCAATGAAATAAGTTGGAGTTCTTCTCTGCTTGAAGTGTCGGGCAATTTGCAATGCAACGTGCAATATTTTGGTGTGAAGACATCAACTGGCCTTTCCCAATGCAAACTGGGCAGAGATTTAAATTTACACTGGCAAAAGACCTGGTCCCAGGAGTTCAGCATTTATGGGGCAATGCCCAAGAACCACAGTGCTCCCAAGAGTGGCAGAGACCATCAGGTAGGGTAAAAACAAGATTCGAGCATCCCCTTGCAACTCATTTTCTTGGCTCCTGCCAGCCCCATGTATGTCTATTTATAATTGCAACTTCCCTCAGTTAATCATGTCAAAAATGCCATTTTTACCTCTGGGAACTGTATCTGATGTAACAATCTTTGCAAAATTGTTAATCCCCAATGTGAATCCCCAAGTAAACTGATTACTGTGCCGGCAGCACGAAATAAGCTCAGACCTTCCATTAATCTCTCCACAAACCACGGCAAATTTTGAGCTGAATTTAGATGTATGAGAACATTCCTGGTACTTCAGGGAATAACATACACACAGCTTCAGACATCATGTGAGTGGGTAGCAGCTGAGCACGGGAGCCATCCACTACTTGGTGGTAATTCGTGAACCAGAATTTTCTCATTTACTCATACGGAAGCAGTTCATGCAGAAGCGGTGGGGCCAGGAGATTGGAATGTGTTAAAAAGAAATGACTCTCGAGGAATATTTTGCTCATGGTTGTCTTGCCTTTCCCACCAAAGGCTACCCAGACAGGTCCTGCTCTCGTGGCACTGCTGATCAGCACCTACTGGATACAGGGCTCAGTATTTCCACTTCTTCAAGAAATAGAAATGACTGGAGATGTCAACTGAAACAACGACCCAACTGCAGAAATCCCAGCAATGCAAAGGACCGTGTGGAGAACCTAAAATGACTGTTAGATACCTGGAGATTTCAATTTGTTCCAGCCTTGGCCTTCTCCAGGCCACCTTGGCGGGTTGTGATAGAGTGTTTTGTGAGGAAAAAAAAAAATTACATGAGCAGTTTCATGTTACATCTCACAGGGAAAAAAAACAGTGAAACAACAAATAAAAAAGCAGACAGGTAAAGATGCTTGAGTTTTACAGTGTCCTTGTTCTCAAGGTCAAACCTTTCTCTTGTGAGGACAAGGAGGGGGGGACCTCTTCAGTTCGTACATGAGCCCATGTCCAGCTACCTGCAGATCCTCTTTCTGAAAAATCACTGTGAGTCCTGCCCCTGACTTGGTCTGTGCTCGTGCTGGTACAGATTTGGAGATATCAGGACTCGGGAGTAAATGAAGGAGTTCAGCAATTTGATAGGGCAGAAGGAGCCCTACAATCCCAGGTGATTTACACCTCCAGATCTTGCTGTACTCCTGGAGGGTGTTGAGGTCCTGGCACAGGTTGCCCAGAGAAGCTGTGGCTGACCCATCCCTGGAAGTGTTCAAGCCAGGCTGGATGGGTCCTGGAACAACCTGGTCTAGCAGAAGGTGCCCTGCCCATGGCAGGAAGCTGAGACTCTATGATCTTTTAGGTCTCTTCCAACCCATTTTATGATTCTATGACTTTGTTCTCAGGAGACAACCCATCTGTTGTCTCCCAAACCAAGACATGTCATAGTTCAGCCAAACCTCCCTCCAAAAATTTCTCCCAGGTGATGGCATGGGTGGGGCTGCAGTATCGATCCTTCCCTGGATACGGTGAATTTGGAAGTGGAAGCACTGAAGCAGGACAAAGGCATCTGGGTGGAGTCATCAGCAACACACAGGAGTTGCCTTCCATCTGTTAATGTTTCAGGAAACCGCGCTGCATCCTTGAATATCTGTCCCTGCTGGTCCTCATTATACGCTGCTCAATTGCTTTGGAGACAAAATAGCAATTTTTTAATGCTCCATCTCCCCTCCTCCCCTTTTTTTGCTGCATGTGTCTGAAATTAAATTCAGATTTTAAATCACAGGATGATTTATCGCCTTTTTCTAATGGGCAGCCTCCCCCTGGTTAAACAGATGATTTACCTGTAGCTTCACCCCTCAGGGGATGAAAGTCTCCTGCACTGAACGGATGATTTGGGGGTCTTAGAAGTTGGTGAGCAGTGGAAAAGTCCCCAACTCATATGATATAAAACTCAGTATGCACACAACTTCAGGGAATTTGTATTTTTTCCAAAGGTATTATGGGTTGTCCCTGCTCAGTGCTGGGTTAGGACCTCGGTGTGGTCACTGTGGTCGAGGGAAGTGGCTGGGTCACCATCCCTGGAGGTGTTTAAGACCTGTAGATGTGGCACTTGGGGACATGGCTCAGTGGTGGACTTGACACTGCTGGGTTAACAGTTGGACTTGATGATTTTGAAAGTCTTTTCCAACCCAAATTATTCTTTGATTTTTCCTTCCTACCAAATCCATTTCCTTTGGAGAAGACTGCGTCCAAATTAAGCCTCAAGAACCAGGACTGCAAAGTAACCTGAGAGCTCAGTACGGCTGAGAGATTGATTGGCTGTGTCCATGATCCAAATACTCTGAAAGGTGAGGGAAACCAAGCCAAAGGAGGAGGTAAGAACCAGCAAAAGAGTTCTCATATACCCAGTGCAATGGAAACATTTAAAGAATCATAGAATCGTTAAGGCTGGAAAAGACATGCAAAATCTCCACCTACCAAATCCAAGTAAATGGGAAATTACCACTCTGGTGAATTCAAAAGCAGGCTCAGTGTTCCTGTGAAGAACTGAGCGGAGTGTGATTCAGAGCACAAGACATTTCCACCATCCTGAGGTAAATACAAATACACAGCTCTGTGAGGTGAGGCAGGATGTAACTCAGTGTTAATAGTTCTGGTCTTTTACAGTCCAGGCACCACCCTGGACCACCTTGGGACCAAAGGGAGCAGTCCCACAAATTAAAGCATAGTTGAGTGCCTTTTGTGAGGACTCCTCCTGAGTTATCTTGGGCAGGTGGCTCCAGTTTGCCCTGGGGAAATATTGCCAGTGGATCAGGTGGAGCAAAGAGCAGCTGGTGGGAAAAACTTGGCTTTGAGAAATAGAAATGGGAATGCGTCAAACACGTTTGGGACTTCACTCCCCAGGCTGCAAAGTGAGATTGCAAGAGGAGACACAAATAAAGCTTTGCATTAAGCTGTCCTTGCTGCTGCTGCTGGAATCTCCTGCTGCTTCTCTCAGACAGCCTTTGATGAGCCTTGGAGCTCTGCAAAGGTGTTTCTGCAGTGGGCACATCTGGCTTCGTACAGTTTCACTCCTGTCTTGACAGCTTGGTGCTTGTTTTTATGATTTTTGCTGTCTTTTCCCATTTCCTCTCTGTCTAATATAGAAGAGGCTCCCTTCTAAATATCTTTAAGAAGAGATCAAGCAGAATGTGGACATTTTTACAATTGGATTTGCCTGCTTCAGAGGCAGCTTTGTGTTGTAAGTTGAACCCTACGTGGAAGCTGGGTTTTGCTGGAGAAATGGAAAAGCCACGTCTGGATATGCCCTTAGATTTACTGTGGATGTATCAGAGCCTCCTTCCGCCCTCTCATCCAATCCATGCTCATCCTCTGAACCAGATAAAGTCCCTTTCCCCAGGGTGGGGGTGCAGGAGCTGAGATTAATCAGGACAAGCTCTGGATGCTATTACTGGTCCAGGTTCAATGAAAAAAAGCTGTGCAATTCCAGTGTGAGGTCCTACAAGATGTCTGTGGTGGTTGTCTGTGCTTCTCTGCCTGTCTGAGATCCTCACTGGAGTACTGACTGGATGCTACGCTACCCAGCAATTTTGGGAAACAAGGAATTTCAAGGGAGATCGGAAGGAAGAAAAACAGAGGATTTATAAGTGCATACAAAAAGAAGAGTGAGACCCGGGAGAGCCCTTGTCAGCTGGAAGTGGCTTTCCTGGACATCCTTCTGCATCGATTCTTCTCAGCACTCAACTTTATTGGCCTCTCAATATCTGCATAAAGTTTAGTGTTACATGAAACAACGTTCAGTATCCAGAAAACGAAAGCAAAAATCAACCCGAAACAACCCCTCAGCACTGAGGAACTTAATGAAATCAGACACTTTCGTTCTTCTGTCTCAGGGAATATTTTAAAAAAAACCCCATTTGTATAAATACCACCAAACTTCCTAAATCTGTAATGGAAGGGAAACCAATACCAATTATGTGTTTAGTAATCCTCTCAAAAGATAACAACAACAGCCTTGATGACGTCAGGCGTATCTGCTGTAGTGAAAAGACATTAAAAAGCAATCACAAACAAAAGCAGATCTCTACCTGATGCTCTGTTCACTGGGAGAGAGGAAGGCAGATTACTGTGATTCAGGGGTTTGCTGTGAGCAGACTGAGCACAGATAAACTGGAGATGGGTTTACCACACATATTTTGGTTAAAACACCAGCGGTATGTGAGTCCTGGCTCTCACCAAATGCATTTGTCAGCTAAAAACTTGCTGAAGAATTGAAGGCAGAGGAAAATCTCGCACAGCTCTCGGGGCTTGCTCCTTCTCAGACTTTTATTTCTCCTTCTGAATTTGCAGTGTAGGGATAATTAGCAAGATCTGCACTGTTCTGCTGCTTCTCCCTCACTGTGAAAATCAATGTTTCCAGCCTGAGGATAAGGAATAGCACATGCCACATATGCTTAGGCAGGATCTGCATGCTCTTTAGCTCTTCTAACGAGAAGCAGGATGTATCTAGAGTCAGATTGAAGAGGATCCAAACCCAGCAAGTGTAAACAAGTAACATCAAATACGCAGGAATAATAATGATGTAATTCAAAAAAAAAAAAAAANATAAAAAAAAAAAAAAAAAAAAAAAAATCAAAGCAAGTGGAGTGTTTATTCACAAAAGCAAAAATATTTGTAAATCAATTTTTAATGACACACGTAATGTCAGTATTAGCAAAAGAGTCTTTTATATTTGCATGATTGAATAAATATATCAGCATGTATCGTGATCCAGGAGAGTTATTGAGCCTCAGCTTTATGAGAAATTCAGTAGTTCTGATTTTTTTTTCATTGCAATGTCTAATATAATGTTATATTTTGATTTTTGCCTCTTGTGCATTTAAAAAAGCATCACATTTTTTGGTCAATGAGAATATATCACCGAAACTATTCCAACATTTATTTTTGTTTGACTTCTAGTATTTCATTTTTACTAGATAAAGCCGTAGAATATGGAATTATAATAAGAAAGTGAATATAAAATTAAATGTGAAGATAAATGCCAAATAAAAGAGAACATAATAAATAAGCTTCTAACATAAAATAAATCAGAATAAACAATGCATCCTAAATATATATTTCAAATGGAATAACTTTACCAACTAAACGCTGAAATATATTATGTAAAAGCTGGTTTTAAGCAATTTCAAAATGAAATCAGCGCATTCCTCAGGAAGGTTGAGATTTTGATGACTTCGCAAATCATGATGGAAAATGTTTTGCCAAAACCCTGCAGAACCAAGCTAATATATTTTGAAAAGCATATGCTGAGAAGCGGTTTGGGATGACATGCTTGGGCCGAGTGGATAACAAGACTATTTCCAGCTAATTTCAGATGGGAAAGCAGATGGGGCTGTTTCTTGCTGTTAGACTTCTGTGGTCACAGTCTCTCAAGGGCTGAACTTAAACATCTGAGTCCTTGTGATTATTATTATTATCACAACTAAAAATAATGTGGCCAGGTCTGTATTCCCAACTTATATCCTCCTGGGCAAAGTGCAGGAAGGTTTCATCCTTTCCTGAAACCTCTGTAACCCACCAGAACTTCAGGTACCACGTATGTGGTGGATGTCACCTACATCCAGAGCTGGAGTTCACTTGCAAATGCGTGGAAGTTTTGCACCTGGGAGTTCCCAGGGTGTCCAAGGGATCTGAACAGGCCTGACAGAGGTAACAGAGGACCTACAGAAGACCTGCTCTCTTCTGGGTTATCATCAGTGTTTGAAGGGTTTAAAGATGCCCATACTGAGGTGATAAAATCCCATATTACGTATTTGGGATGTGGGTCTGTCTGTGAGTGAGAGGTCAAGGCTCCACATTCAGTCAACAGGGATTCTGTGGAAGTTCATCAGTGACCTGAGCTGTTACAGGCAGCTCTAGGGACAATTTGTCCCCACTCTTCAAGTCCTGCATGGGGAACACACGGTGACTTGCTCACATTGAAACATTGAGTGCTTTGGGTTGGAAGGCACCTTCGAAGATCGTCTTGTCCAACTTCCATGACATGGACAGGGACATCTCCCACTATCCTAGGTTGTGCCTAACCCCATCCAACCTGGCCTTGGACACTTCCGGGGATGGGACAGCCACAGCTTCTCTGGGCACCCTGTGCCAAGGCCTCACCACCCTCACAGTCAAAAATTTATTCCTAATAATTGATGATCTAAACCTATCCTCCTTCAGTAGAAAGCCATTCCCCTTTGCCATATTCCTACATACCCATGTCCAAAGTCCCTCTCCAGGTCTCTTGGAGCCCCTCAGGCACTTGAAAGGGGGTCAAAATTTTCCATGGAACCTTCTCTTCTCCAGGCTGAACATTCCCAACTCTCTCAGCCTGTCTCCATATGAGAGATGTTCCATCCCTCTGATCATGTTTGTGCCCTCATCTGGACTAGCTCCAGCAGCTCCACGCCCCTCTTATTTTGGAATGCAACGCTCCTGGCAGGGTAGAAGGGCAGAGTCTCCTCCCTCAGCCTGCTGCCCACGTTGCTTTTGATGCAGCCCAGGTTACAATTTTCTTTCTGGAATGCAAGCTCACATTGCCAGCTCATGTCCTGTTTTTCATCCCCCATTTTCCCCAAGTCCTTCTGGGGCTGCTCTCAAGCAATTAATGTTTAGTCTGTGTTGATACCAAGGATTGCCCTGACCTGGGTACGGGACTTTGCATTTGGCCTCGTTGTATTTCCTGAGGTTCATCATAGTCCCACCTGTGTTCCTGACACCTCTATTCAGGACGACAGCTTTCACCCTGAGGTTTTCTGGAATGCTGATCAAATGTTTATCTGGATCTGGGACCTCAGATAGCTCAACCAGGAGTGATTCCAGAGCAGACAGCACACGACATCTTGGGGTGGCCTCCTTTGTATGACACCATGACAAATGCTAACGTTGGGGGATTAGAACCAGTGGCCACCTGGAAGATTTCAAGCTTTGAAATGCTGCTTTTATGTTAATCCCTCCTTTCCCCTGAGATGTGCTGAGAGGATCCTTCAGCTGGAGTGGGCTGCACATTTCACTGCCTGCAGTTACAGGGATTACACCATCCGGTCCCACTGGAGGTTTAACTGATTCAAAACCATTTATCTGGACTTCAAGATGGAGTGACAGGTAGCTGAACCTCTGGATATATTTCAGAAATGGGTTTTTACCTTGATTTTCATTTTTAACATGATCACACTGCAACTGTCCATCTGTCTTAGCTGACTGTCAGTTTGGCTTCCCCCTCCTAGAACTGTTTCTGTCTGCTTGCCAGTTTCAATGAGACTGAAAGAATTACTCAAATTCCCAAGAATTTGTTCCTAGAAATGAAGAGAAGACTTCATCTGTGGGCCTTTGGAAGGCAGGGTTTCAGCGCGAAGACCAGAGTTATCCATTCCTCTTGCCCTGGAGGCGTCAGTCACTGTGTGTCTGTGCTGAGGGCATTGCTGCCTCTTCTGCTTCCTGGTACACTGGTCATAAGGGTACCTGAGAGGGACTGGAGACAGTGTGGATGGGAGTTCAAGGGTTCTCAGGAAGAACTGGAGGGATTTGGGGAGTTTGAGGGTTGTGGAGGTCTGGAGATGTAGGAATTTGCAAAGCTGATGTGTTGGGATTTGGGAAAGTCCTTTGTGTATCTCAGTAGGAGGAGAGGGTTCTGTACATGAGAGGAAAGCTGGGGATGTTGTGGCAGGATTGTTTACAAAACACTGTGCACAAAATTCTGTAGAAAATCTGTCTTCTTTTAATTCTGCTGCTTATGAGTATTTGGGTGGCTGATAAGCAAGAACATTCATTGTTCCCTTCTCAGAACTGGGCTGTGTTGACTGTGGCATCCTCTCCACAGGGCTGTCCCTGCTGATTTTCCTTTGGTGTTCATTTGTGCAGCTAATGGGAGCATTTTCCTGATCAATGCTGGTAGATTCCTCTTAATTAACATCGATGAGTTGGAGAAAGAATAGAATGGGCCACTGGCAACATTCCCCCATGGCTGAGTGTTTGAGGAGGAAAAGGCAGAATTGCAAACCAGGAATCGTCATCAAGGACACACAATGGAAACCTTCAGCTGGACCCCTGTTTCCATCCAGAAAAGAGGAAAAGCACTCCAGGCTCAACGTGTGAAAATGGTAAAGGTACATTAAGAAACCAGGAACGCTGAGAAAAAACAGGAACTGTGAGGCTGAGTGAATCTGCATGACTCAGATGATGCTTCACTCTACTCCCAACTATCCCCTGACACGCACTGGCACCAGTGAAAGCTCTGTTGGGTAATTGGTGCTGGGATATACCCCTGGCCCTGGAACATGGACAGCCTTGGACATCAAGATACATGTGGCTTCAGTAGGCTTCAGTGGGCTGCCCGTGTACAAAATGCTTTAAAGCAGAAGTAAATCCTGCCCAGAGTGCTCTTTCTGATAGGAAAACTTCATGTCAGTACGTCTCAATGTCTCCATAGCACAGGGCTGGTAAAATAACACTGATTTTCCCTGTTGGCTTCACAAAGAGGAGATCTGGCAACGTGTCATGGGCAGAATAGATCTGTTCAAATGAAACCATCCTGACAAACAGCATCCTTCTTAAAATTTAAATTAACTGTTTTTCCCCGCCTAATAATACCAGTCACAGAGCCAAATTCTTATCTGTGCTTTCCCTTTGTTTCTTTTGTTTATTTAATCTGATTTAATTTAATCAACCATTTGTTTTTGGAGCTGTGTGTATGAATCCATTAAAGCACTGAGCGCTATTTTGGAAATAGAGATTTGCTGTCCTTTTTGTGTCTCTTTTTCCTTCTGGTTTGCACTGCTCCTAATGAGGTGCAAAGTTGACAGTTGAGAAGATTCTTTTTCATGTGTCTTTTAAGCAGACAGTCCAGTCTACTGGATAAAGACTATTCAAAAATTAATTGAGGGCTTCAGGATTTGCCTTGATGCAAAGTGAGGCTCATCCAGTGACTTAAGGCATCGTATACGCCAGGGGAAAAAAAAGATTGTAGGAAGGAAGGGTTCATGTTCTGTGTCCAGAGTTGAGCTACCTTTCCTGGGAATCAGAATTCCTCTCTAGATTTTCATGGCTACAACACCACTGGAAATAGTCATGATAGAGACAGCTCCGCCTGAGCACTGTGAGCAAAATCCCAAAATCATCAAATATAGAATGGTTTGGCTTGGAAAGGACCTTAAAGATCATCTTGTTCCAACCCTCTGCCATGGGCAGGGATATCTTCCAGCTTGCTCAGAGACACGTCCAGACTGGCCTTGAACACTTCCAGGGATGAAGAATCCACAACATCTCTGGGGACCTGTGCCAGGGCCTCACCAAAATCAAAGGTTGTTATTCTGACTGATGATGAGTGAAACCTCGGAAGAGCTGAAGAGGAGTTTTCCAGGGAAAGAAACAATGTGGAAGGAAGGACAAGAATGGGCAGAGGGCTGAAGGGACAGACCTGAATTATCAGGCTTCTCTCTGCTCTTTGGAGGGGCGGGAGATGTGGGGATAGCAAACACTGCTGCGTGGAGGGGCTGAAAGGGAGGTTTTTTGGCCAAGCTGTTGGATTCTCACTCAGCAGTGCTCCCCGGGGCTTTTCACAGTTCTGGCACAGAGGAAAAAATGTGTTCAGAGATGATCCCAGTGTCTGATCATCCCTGTTGTCCATCCCACTCTCCTCCTGCAGGCAGGATGGAAGGGTACAGCCGTGCAAGCAGAGAGGGAGGCCGGATCTCAGCGGCAGCAGGGAAGGGGCCAGCATTTAGAACGGCTCTGCTGAGCACCATGCCCTGCCACCTGCTGCACCCAGAGCTGTCCCCTGCTCTGCACCATCCCCTGGGGGCTCAGGATGGCTGCAGTGCAGAGCAGGACCAAACTGGAAGAGAGTTTTACATCAGCCAGACTGCTGGGTGTCTTGGGGTGACTTTATGATGTGTATCCCCTATCATCGCTCTATGCCCAGACAAGATTCCTGTGCCTTTCTGTGCCTTTAAACTGAGCCCAAGAGAGGGAAGAGAAGGGGAAAAAAAGGCCAGACGAACTTTTTCAAAGCAGTCTGTGCTCCAAGGTCACCGCTCCTCTGCGTCTCTCTGCTGTGGTGAGAAGTGTGGAGGAAGCACCCTTCCTGCTTTTCAGCCAGCTTTTCGGCTCCGTTTCTTCGGGGAGAGACGGAGAGTTAAACCTTGGTTTTCTGGGACTTCGGATTCTTTTTTTCTTCTCTTCTGGACTGGTTCAGAACATCAGAACCTCACCGGGGGACCTTCCCCCGGCCTGGAGGGGCCCCCCACGCCGACCCAGCTCCGAGGAGGACAGAGACCACACCCACAGAAGGACTCTCAAATCTTTTAGGTTTTCTCTCCTCAGAGAGAGATTTCATTATTTAGCATTATTATTCTTTTCCTGTGTGTTTGTTAAATAAATAGTTTTTATTCTCTCTTTCACATTCCTCCGAGGAATATTTCTTTCCCGAACCTGGGTGGGGGAGGAGCGGCTATAACCTGCCTTCCTTTGAGGAGACGTTCCTTTTGGACGTTTCCCTGAATTTGGCCCAAACCAGCTCACTGGGTAACACAAGGTGAGTGTCAGCACGAGGAGTCTCTCATTCAGTGTAGGACTTGACAGGTCTGAGAACCTGGAGTACTCCCCAGCCACAGCCTAACCCAGGTCCTGTCAGCTGGCCCAAAGTGAAAAATTAGCTAGGTTTGGCTGGGTATCAGTGAAACAAATGGGGCTTATCAGAAACTCAAAGGTCAGAGCTTGTCGCTTAACAAAATTAGGTGGGGGCAACTTGTGAGCACCACGCTGGAAGCTGCGTGATGAGATACAAAAGAAATAATTTGCAGTGTTGTCTACAGTGTTTTCCTTGTCTAAGTTTGGGACAATCATCTTCATCGCCCTTTTAAATTTGGGGAGGGCATCTAAACACAAGACCCTAAGGGGCTGGTGTAATTGGTGACTTTATTATAACCTTTAATTAACACTTTTGTCTCTTTTTAACAATTCTAAAACATAACTGATTCAAACTGTCTACAAACATCTTTTTCATAGCAGTATTTATTGCAATTTAATCATCCCAGGGTTCTCAGACCTGCGTTGTGTTTCTGCCAAGTGCGCTGAGTGACACAGCAAAATCTCAGCAGGAATTTGCTCTGTGTGCATTATTTTTCACCTTACTGCAGAAGTTATCAGGCTGTGGAGCTGGACACAGTCCCCCTACAGCGACCCCATTACCCTTCCCCATTACATCTGGTAAGAAAGGAGTAGAGGAGCCTTAGGGATAAGAGGGAAAAGGTGAAAGGGGCAAAGATTCTTTGTGACAGAGGTTTCTTTCTGCTCTTTTATTTCCCTACTCCCTACCTGACTCCCCTGTGGGGCAACCTCAAAAGAGATGAGATGTCCCTGCTCTATTTTCAAAGCTTTTCTCTTCAAGGTCTCAAGTTGCAGCAGCTGTTGGTCATCCCCAGGCCTTTTAGCCAGGACAAGGACACAGGGAATGGCTTATAAAGAGGGATGGAGAGTGCAAAGACCAGCTGAGGAACTTTGGAGAAGAACGGTTCGGGAGGGGAATGTGACCTGGAAGGGCAGACCATGGGTTTTAAGGTGAAGTAGACAGGGAGGGGACAGAGAGGAATTACTTAAAGTTTTAAGAGGACCAGATGGGGTAGGGTAAATGGGGGGGAGAGGGGGGGAAGAGGAGAAAATCTGTTGGACAAATGGAGTTGTGGGAGAAGGACTTCTCTGGAACCTCTGTACCACCAAGGGACCTCCCCATCCACCCTCATATACCCTGTTTTTTCCCTTGAAAATCCTGTGGCTCATTCTGGAATGTTATTTCTCGAAGGCCCTTGAAGTATGTAATTTTCTTGTGCTTTGGTCTTTTGTCTGAGCTTAAGCTACATGGATACTGTCCTTGGAAAAAAGAGAAGGAGAGCAGGACCTCTTAGCAAAATAAATTTGGGACCACAAATGACACACAAAGGAAGGGGGAGTCCTCATCACCTCTGGATTCCCCAGTTCAGTCTGTCCCTCTACCTGTTTGCAAATTGTAGAAATCCCTGGAAAATTCCTGAAAATGTGGATGCCCCTGGAATTGTTCAAAGCCAGGCTGGACGGGGCTTGGAGCAACCTGGTCTGGTGGAAGTGTCACTGCCCATGGCAGGGAGCTGGAACTGGATGGTCTTTAAGGTCCCTTCCAACCCAAACCATCCTTTGTATCTATGATTCTCTTCCAAATTAGACCAAACCCAGCTTTTAGCAGGAAGCCAAAATCACCTTTAAAGGCATGGTAGGTGCAACAACAATTTCAACCTTGATCTTATTAATTACAGCATAGATGTGTTCTGGTGGTCCCCAGTGACCAGTCAAAAAGGCACTCGACAAAAATCTCTTGTAATATGTGTTCATTTTAGTTAATGAGGCCCAGCTCTGACTAAATGCATAGAGAGGAAAGCTCTGTTAATAATGAACTCATTCCTTATCATATGAGAAAAGTAAGAATTTATAACACTCGCTCACTATTTTTGGAGGATTTAAAAAAAGTCACAACACTTGAAATGGTCCCAAGTCCTGTTTCAGGAATGTGAATGAAGTATTTCATTTTCCTAAAGCAGGAACATGCAGTACTTAGCATTTCCAATTGGAGTTTATTTTAGTCTAATTTATTTTCAACAGCTTTCCCCTCATCTTGAGTGCTCTGAGAAGAGTTAAAGATAATACATTCCCATTAGAGACAAGGGATAAAACAACATCAGCAAAAAAAAAAAAAGATGTATACATTGAATCAATCCTCTCACTGAGGAGATTTCAGCCAGAAGAATGAGAGCAGGAGGGCTGGAGGCTCCAGGTGTGTGAGGTGTGTTCTCCTCAGCAGAGGGGTGTGATGGGCACGTGGTGGAAATTAAATTTATATTTTGGTGTCATCATGCAGAAGTTGCAGGTCCTTTCACAAGTTAATAGTTCAACAGCTCCAGTCAAATCTCTGGTATTTAGGGCAGCACCTTTTGTATTTGTGTCTGATTAAAAGGAAGACAAAATGGAGAAAGAAAAAAAGATGTTTTCTATGATTTTTGTTTTGTGGGTTTTTTTAATCATACAGAGATGAGTTAGAAATTTTCATGTAATAATTATCTGTAAGGCACAGATCAGATCCAGATAGACTTTGGCTAAAAAGAGTGTCATGGGCTGTTGGTCATAGTCACATTTGAGACTTTGATAGCCTCCCTGTTTTAGGAGTCTTTTTTTAAGTGAAAGAGCTGGAGCTGATATTCAGCTCCAATCTCAGTGTTTCTCTGTGTTCTTCTGTCTTTGCCTAGCCCTGTTATTTTTTTTCTTAGCAGCTGTTTTTCTGGAAATACTTAAAAAACTTGGACAGCATCCTTCTCTGGGTATTTGCTGCTCCTCCTGGAGGACTGCTCACACTCCACAGCTGATTATGATAAATGTTCCTGGTGTAACTAATTTACCTGTTATGTCTGCAAATTGTCAGCTTCTATCAGCTTGAAATCCAACAGTTTGGCCTACTTGTTGTAAATGTTTTGTACTCCTGTGTCTTGCTTTTGTAACTCTTCTGGTATTGCCTGGGAAGCCTGGCAAATGTTGGCGGCGAGAATCACAGCATGGTTTGGGTTGGAAGGGGCATTAAAGATCACCCAGTTCCAACCCTCTGCCAAAAGCAGAGACCCATTCCCTGTCCGGGAAGAAACCTCATGGTTGTGCTTCCTGGAACATTCTAAGATTTTGCTTCTGACACAAACATTTACGTGCAAACACTTCGACCACTCACTGCTCCCTTATGTTGGCCGATATTATTAAGATTTTATTTCTTTTTTTTTAGATTTATTTTTCTACTTGCACTTCCTCCTTTCCCATTCGACTGAGCTCAGCAGCGGTGACTGTTCTAACACAAAACCCCTCTCCATAAATTACGTTTTTAAAGACTCGCTCTCTAAAACTCCTCGGCAAGGACCAAGGGCTGCTTACTCACAGTGCTTGTCGGAGATGTTTGAATAGATGCAGCATCTTCTCACTCTTTGAAGACTCTGCAAGCGAAGCAAAGAACACGCAGTCCAGGGTTAATGGTGGGATAACAACTTCTGGGTTGCCTTAATATGATTGATAGTCAGAGACAAGGATTTGTCAAGGCAGCAGGAATACACCAAGGTTGAGGACTGTGGAGCAGCTTTTAGAACGTGCTATTTGAGCATATTTCTGCTTCTCCATGCCCTGTCCTGGGTGCTTCATCTGTATTGCACAGAGAAGTCAGTGCAAATGTAATCCAATGAGCTGGTCTTGACTGAGGTCATTTCAGGTTGGTACCCATGCTAAAACCAGAGATGAATGGACATCCTCATATGGACCGAGTGCTTCCCACCTACCTAAACATTTCTACCCAAACAAGACCAGGTCCCTGCATCCCTCTCTGGAATGAGGTATCTCTTCCATGGACTGCAGGGGGAGATAAGGACAGCCAGGCTCCAAACCTCGAATTGAAATTACAGTTTTCAGATTGCAAAGTGACTCATGGCAGAGAATAGAAGTCCTTAAATCATCGCTGTCTAAAAGGCACGGTATGGAAATGCATTTTGAGACTGTGAAAGCTCCAGCAAACCTTTCCATCTCACAGGAATGGGTGATATTCTAGGCAGGAATTCACGGTGTGTTCTAGTGAGTTGTTCGTGGAATCCTTGAATCATAGAGACATGGAATTATAGAATTGTTTAGGTTAGAAAAGATCTTTAATGTCACCGAGTCCAACCATTAACCCGGCACTGCCAAGCCACCACTAACTCACATCCCCTTCTACACCTCTTTTAAATCCCCCCAGGGATGGTCACTCCACCACTTCCCTGGGCAGTTCCAGAGCTTTGCCTGGAAAAGTCTGTTTTTTACCCAGGTCAGCTACATTCAGTGCAATTTTCCTGGAAGGAATGTTCAACAAGAAGTAAATCCAAGGTGGACAGGAATGTCCATCCAAATATAAGTTTGTTTCTGCAATCATGCACTGCTGCTCCTTGTTGGCCTGGCAAATTTTGGTGTGCTGGAGTTAAATAGAACTGAAGTTCTGTAGAAAACCATGGAAAAGACACAGATTAGAAACTAAACTCAACACAGAGACCTTTTTCCACACTGCTGGATTCACTGGGAACAAAATACCTCTGCAAGCCTCATCACGCTAACAGGATAACCTCTTCTAGCACCATTTTTAGGAACCTTCCAGCCTGTTCTTTGGGATTGGATCTGGGGGTTTCTGGACATCCTGGAAACTGGTACTGCTGGATATGTCAAGAGCCTGGTCCGGGCCACACACCACTAATCCAACCCCTGTGCTTCAGTGCCGCTGCTGTTACATCGCTCCTGAATTTAAACAACCTCTTACTCCCCAAATCTCTCAGGCTGTGAGTTGGTCTGTGCTCACTTTAACTCCAGGAGGGATCCCAGTGCTCTCTCCAGGCTCTTTGGAGGATTTGGAGGAGCTCTCTCCTCCTTTGGAGGATTCCTGCCTCCCTGCACAGCAGAGCTGGGGTGGTGCTGAGCCATGCCAAGGATTCCTGTCTGGTTTGTCCATCGCAAGGACCACCCCGATGCTGTGCTAACAAGGCCTCTCTTTTCCTGCCATACTGAATCTCCCTCAAAGCCATGCACAGAAAATGCCTCATTCCTACCCCACCTCCCTCTCTCCACCCCCTTGGTAACCATCAAAATGCTGTTTTGGTCACCAATCAGCAATTCCTGTTTTGGGCAAGAATAAACAATCCAGCAAGGGGCTTAAATGCTTAAGTGCTCCAAACCCCTCTACTTAGCACAAGATGTTTGTGTGTCCTTTATTATTCCTGACTCCTTTTTCCCTCTCTTTGGTCCTCCCCCATCGCTTTTCCGCCCAGGCAGCTTGGTCCCTTTTGTGCACGACATCCTTTCCCTTTCACAAATCCAGAAAGACCCAGTGGGAAGGCAGACACAGGAAATGCTGCAAGCAAGGAAAATGCCTCCCTGCCCTGTGATATTGAGCTGCCAGGGAGGAGAGGTATTTTATTTTTTTTTAAGTGTGTGTGGGGTGTTTTCTGTTTTCTTTCCTTTTCTTTTTAAAGCCCTCTTTTCCACATTTCCTTTCTTGTTGGTTTGAAAACAACTGACAACAAAACCTGCAAGCAGAGCTTTGTCTTCCCCCACTTCCCAATGTTTCCTTTACTTTCACAAGGGTCACACACAAATGCTTGAAGGGGAAGGGGAAGGATTTCATCCTGTTTTGTCTCCCACATTCACATGATGCCCACTGAGCTCCATGCAGAGGGCACTTAAACAGTCGTGCTGTGGCTGAAATCATAATCACAGAATGGCCTGGGCTGGAAGGGACCTTAAAGCCCATCTTGTTCCAACCCCCTGCCGTGGGCAGGGACACCTTCCACTATCCCAGGTTGCTCCAAGCCCCATCCTGGCCTTGGTCCCTTCCAGGGATGGGGCAGCCACAACTTCTCTGGGCAACCTGTGCCAGGGCCTCACCACCCTCACAGGGAACAATTTGTTCTTAAACACAGCATGAAACAGTTCAGATGTTGCCTCTGAAAGGCTTTGAGGCTTCCCAGATGTGCTCATTAGCGCTGCAGTAGCACTCCTGTGCTATCCCTGTGTGATCCATGTATTGATGCCTGGGATCAACTTTTCTTACAAGGATTTCTCTTTAGGGGAGGTTTTGCTATAAACATGTTGCTCCCTTTGGGGCTGGTTTAAAAAGACATGGTCTGGGGTGAAGACCAGCAAGAGAAAAGCCACTTTTGCTATGGGGAAACCTTAAGCAAAAGCTTTAGGCAGCATCTCCTTATGGATTTTCCTCAGGCCCAGCTGTACGAAGGACAAGCCTTGGTCCGAAATCTTGACCAGCCATGACACCACAGGGGGTCTGACCAGCACCCTGCCATTCTGCAAAGGTTAGATCCCAAACCCGTGGACTGGCAGCATTTCTCAGGCTGGTAAGAAACCAGAGTCAAAGCATTTCTGTCCATCTCAGAACTATATTTCAAATTTAAAAAAAAAAGAAAAAATTCCAACACCCAATCTCCCAGCACCAGCTGCCGCCCTTATCACAGCACTTTCAGGCCTTATCTCTCAGTTTTGATCTCTTGTGTTGTCTTTATTTTCTCCTTCCCCAGTCCTGCATTGTCCTGCACCTCTCCCCCGACTCCCTTCCCGGAGACTTGTGATAACCATTGCCTAGGTAACAGCATCTTGCCTGGTGTGTTCGGCTGCCTGCGATGGATGTGGGGGCGTGTGCTGTGCCTGCATTCCCAGTGGGATAACAAGTGGAGAGTCGTCGAGTGCTGTGTGTGGGAGAGGAACTTCTTACACTGATTCTGACACCAGCAGAGGCAAGAAGGTCAGCTCCTTGCGTCCCTCTGTAGGGTTTGGGAGCTGCTGCTGTGGTGGCTGGAAGGATTTATTGACTTCTTGGTGAGCGGGCTGGGAAGAGAGAGACTTGGAGGACTTTTTGTCATCGTGCTCATCCAGGATATCCTTGTTAAATGTTATTATAAGTTATGCGTGGCTAAAGCTTTGATTATTCACAGGCCAGCTGGTGGGGAAGCTGATTGACACTTCATTCCTACCCTGGGCTTCCTCTGGAGCGAGCTGCAAATCCAGCAGAAAAAAAAGTAAAACACCACAAGAACCACCTATCAACAAAGATCTAGAGAGGGAAGACCAGCAATCTAGCAAATTAATCCAAGGAATATTTTTCTGCTGCGTTAAGGGTTAATCCAGACCCAGAAAATGTCAAAAAGCCTGTGTGTCTCACAAAACTTGCTCAAAGCACTAATTTAGGGAAGTTTGGATTTATTTTCACTAATGCATGGACTGGAAACAAGGTAAGAAACTGCAAGTAGAAGGTCAGGCATAGCAGAGAGGATGGAATAGAAACAGGACCCATAGAGGTTTTAATTATCTTACTTGTAAAGTCAGTTCTTAACATATTCATGACTTCTTTTTTAAAGGTGCCTGAAGCACTAAGGCTCAAACCAATGAGCAGAGGAAGAAAAGTAGATGGGATGGCTCAAAACTGAGAACTGGTGGCAGAAAAGACTGAAATTATGCTGGATGTGAGGAGACTCAGAGGAATAAATCCAAATGTGTCAATGGAATGTAAAAGAGAGTCTAAGGAGCAATTTGTGCTGAAAGAGATCTGTAAAGGATGGGCAGCAAAGTAGATGGCAATCAGGTCCCACAACTCAGAGCTCGGGTCGGGGAAAAGGAGAAGGGGAAGGCATTCCTGCTTCCCTGCCACCTTTCCATGAACCTGCTGCTTGCAGGTTTCCTTGGACCACTGTCAGTCAGTGGGGTCACACTGCCAGACTCATCACATTATTGAGGAAGTCATAGAATCATGGAATGGTTTGGGTTGGAAGGGACATTCAAGACCATTTTGCTCCAACCCCCTGCCGTGGGCAGGGACACCTTCCACTAGCCCAGGCTGTTCCAAGCCACGTCCAACCTCATCTTGGACACTCCCAGGGATGGGGCAGCCACAGCTTCTCTGGGCATCTGGTGCCAGGGCCTCACCACCCTCACAGGGAAGAATTTCTTCATGATAATTAACCTAAACCTGCCCTCTCTCAGCTCAGGGCCGTTCCCCCTTGTCCTGTCACTCCATATCTTTGTAGAAGATCTCTCCAGAACTTTCCTGTAGGCTCCGTCCAAGTACTGGAAGGCCACTGAAGCCTTCTCTTTTCCAGGCTGAACAACCCCAATTCCCCCAGCCTTTCCTCACAGCAGAGCTGCTCCATCCCTCTGATCATCCTGGTGCCTCCTCTGGACTCTCTCCAGCAGCTCCACGTCCTTCTTGTGCTGGGCCCCCAGCGCTGGATGCAGCTCTGCAGGTGGGGCCTCGCCTGAGCAGAGCAGAGGGGCAGAATCCCCTCCCTTGAACTGCTGGGAGGTCAATTCCCGGAATTTCTGAGGGAATGCAGGATGGATCCCCACAACCCCATGCTGGACAGCACATGGCAGCAGGGCCAGGAGGTTGTTCTGCTGCAGCAAAGGTGTGGGAGAAGCACTCAACCAGGCAGTGGAGGTAAATCCATGACTCCCAAAAACTCCCCGTTTTCCTCTGTGTCACTGTTCCTTTCTGACCAGCTCGGTACCACACCACGAAAATGCCTGACCTGTGACTCCCTGAAGAAAAGTACAGCTCTGCTTGGCAAATTTGGCTGTTGGCATGAAAAGCTGAGCAAAGGGAACTGTTCTGCTGCCAGCCAGGGTCTTCCCTCCACTAAAAATAACTTTTCATAGCAGAGAAGCAATTTAAAATATTGACACGGGGATGGTGGCCTCTGGTAAGAGTCCCTATGCAATAGAAACCATGGAGTTGACACAGGAGAGCATGGGCAGCTCCCATCTCCCTCAATTTTGGGAGATGAAAGCAGAGCCTGGAGAGGAAGGTGTTCAAGCCATCATCCAGCAAAGCAGAGACAGCAACAATTGCAGAAAATAGCCAAAAAAACAAGACCCGGGTGAAAACCAGCTGAGTTCTGGACACTAAACCACAGTTCCCAGAACAAACCCATCTCTTTTCTTCTCCCTTTGCCGTGTGATGCCTCATCTTCCCCCATTCCCTCCTTTTGAAGGGTTCCTCTCTACTTTGACTTTTCTCCAATATTTTTAATTCCATTCTCTCCTCCGTGCAGAACCTCCCAGCCAAACCCAGTACGTCAGAGGTGGAAGGAACAGTACCAGTCACCAGGAAACACCGCTGAAATGATTTTCCAGTACAAGCTGAAATTAAATAACTCAGTGTGGTGTGCACATCAATCCTGGGGAGTTGTTCCCAGCTCAGTATGGATTGGATATGAAAGAAGCAACACTTGGAAATGAACATAGAGCTACCAACATTTCCCAAAATTTTAAATTCCTTTGTAGTGTTCTGTCCCTTCTTTCCTCTGGGTCGTTTTGGGGGTTTTTTCCCCCTATTTTTTTTTCCTTTTTGTTTCTTTTCCTTTTGCCAGGAGTGAACCAACTGCGAGCTTTCCCCAGTCACACTTGTGCCAGTCAAGTCTGATTCAGAAGCAAGGCAGGAAACAAGGCCTCGGGGTAGAAATCAAACACTGGAGTGATCTGTGTAGGGAGAATGGAAAAAGCTTCACCCATGTGCTCACAGTACTGGAAGGAGGAACAAAATTCCTTGGAATTAGTGGTTTCTTTCCTTTCTCTCTCATTGAGCTTTTGTTTGCGTTGGATGGAAGTCCTGTGGTTTGCAGCTTTTCTGCTGTCAGATTTCTCCTTTGAGGGTTTAATGTCCTGAAAAATAATATTCTGGGGATTCTGGTGCTTTCTGGGTTGTAGGAGGACTGGAAATGAGAGGAAGTTTATTAGAATGTACAATTATCCATTATCATTCAGAATTCTTGTTAATCTGGAAGCACTTGGGAGCTGCAAACACACACGAAAACCTCGTTGTGAGGCTGGGCTCTGCACTCCAAGGGCTCGTGGCAGGGACAAGAAGTGCTTTAACCAGTCAGGTGATGGAATCCAAAGGATCATCCTGATTACCAACCCCCTTTTTCCTGCTAATTACCTCTTACCTACCACCCCTCTGCACCACTGATGTTCCTTTCTCAGACCTAGAGGCGTTTTACCTCACCCTTCCTTACTGATTTCTTGATAACCCCATATCAAAGCTCTCCTTTTCCTCTCGGGGCTGAATTCCCACACCTTCAGAGCAGAGACTGAATCCTTTGAGGATGCCATTAGTGGTGAGGTGAGCGGCTTGGGCCCTGAGCAGTGGATAAAGTTTTAATGCAGAAGTTACCTGCTCATGAAATAAAGTGGTGAAAAAACATAGGAGAACTCCCCCTTTCCCCATATATTTTCAGATGATTTGTCAATGCAAAGGGCAGACACTCAGGTGTCTTTTTTTCATACAGGGGACTTGCAAAAACAGGAGGAAGTAGCAAGGACGGAGGGAATAATAGATGGAAATGGGCTGGAGTGGCCAGATGTGGCACAAAAATTATTAAGGAGAAAAGGAAAGAGGAGCAGGATGGCAGAAAGAGGGAGCAGCGCCCAAGGTAGGAAGAGGAGCTCCCCCCATGCTCCTAAAACACTGGGGAAATTCCCAAAGAGAAAAGGTAGTTGGTGTTTCAGTGAACACTGATTTCATCCATAGTGTGCTGGAATCACTTATGAATGTTAGAAAGGGAGTTTGAAGGTCCTGTAGACACTCAGAATTTGTGTCCTGACTCCATATTCAGGGTAAGGGACTGCACTGCCTCAGCAGGGATGGTCATGGTCAGCCCCTGGTGAGGAGAAAATGCTCCTCTCCCAAGGCTGGGTCCAGCACCCAGAAAAACAGTTCTGTGGGCTCCTGCACAGAAAAAAATAGTGATATTTTGGTGAAGTGAGGCAGCAGGTGAGATAGAACAACTGTCTTTCTCACTTTTGAACTTTCCCATGCTGTATTATCCCATGACAAACATGGATGGGGAGCTGAGGGGGGGTTGAGAAGTAACAGGAATTTTTGTCCTGCTTCTGAATAAAGGAGAGCGAGTGACACCTGAAAGTGAGTGTCAGAGCGAGAGTGAGTGAGTGACACGTGCATCTGTGGGGTAGAACTGGGAAGGGAGGGAGCAGAGACCCTCTCTCTGCACGTCTGTGGGGTGTGCATCTTCCTCCATCCCCTGCCTCTCCCTCTCCCACTCCTGCCGAGGTGCCTTTGAGAGCTGCTGCTGTGGCAGGTGAGTCAGTGCGACAGCTCAGGCACGGGGCAGCCCCCTCAGCTGCCGAAATGCCAGCCAATCTCCCAGCAGGCTCAGAGCCCACTATTATAAATGCATTATTTCCCTCCCTCCCTCCCTCCCCTCTCCTTCAGCTGGCGTGGTGAGTCAGTAATCAAGGTTCCTTTGTCATTTTGTGGGGTGTGGGGGAGCTGCTGGTGCTGCCGGTGGGCACAAGGTGTGTGGGGCAGGTTGAGCTGCATCCTCGTGTGGATCTTCCTTTTGCTCCTTCCCAGGCTCAGAAAACCCCACCAGCTGCAGGAAAGGGCAGGAAAGGGAACAAAAAATGGGGTAGAAAGGAGGGGGGAGAGAGCTCCACTCTGAATTTCAGCATTCTCCATTCTGATTCACAGCGGCCTTAAATAGAGACCAAGATCCTTCCCTGTTAATGACAATTGCACAACAAATTCCAGGCGGGGTTTAAAAGGGAATTTAAAAATCCCAGCAGCTCTAATACCAAAGTTCTGGCAGAACTTGGGGGAGCTGGTGGGCAACGAGCATAACGTCAGCCCCTTTGTTTGGCATCTCTCTGCTGGTGTGGGCTGCCCGCTGTGGAAAACGGGACAGAAGCAGGAAAAGTTGTGAGGGAAGGAGGGGAGGGAAGGGGAGGACAAATCAGAGGGTGCAGAGGGGCTGAATTTTCACTTCTGGCTCAGGAAAGAGAAGGGAGAGCGAGGGATGCTGCCAGGGGGAAGGGAACAGCCAGAAGTGAGTTGGGGGCAGAAAATCAGCCAGTTCCCACTGTGTGATCCCTCAGACGTGTGCAGGAGCCTTTCCCTGGGATGGCACTGCCACAGGGATGGGCTGGAGCAAAGGACAGTGCAGCCCTGAGCGGCCAAAACACATGTCAAGGGGAGGGCAAGAGCCGGCTAAATGCACTGAAATTACATCCCTGGGCTACCCCAAGCTGGACAGGGCTCGGAGACCTTCCGAACAAGAGCTGGGGCAATGGTACCAGACAGCACCACGAGGATTTTTCCCCTGTGAGTTTATCCAAACACTTCTTGAATCCATGCAAGCACCAGCAGTATCATCCCGCACAGGGCTTCCACAACTAGGCATGAAAAGATCTCTCCCGGTGTTTGTGATGGGCTCCTTGTTTGAGAAGGGAGTTAAAATGATTATTACCTTATTCAGCATCTTTTGGCCCCCCACGTTTCCCCTCAGTCATGATTTTTCCAAGCCATCCCTTAAGGGCCATGAGGGCCTTCCTTACACTGCAGGACACCTCATGACAGCTGAAGCATCAGTGATGTTCACCGTGGCCTTGAGGTTTTCATGGTGCCCACGGGGTGAGAAAGCTGTCAGAGACCTTCCTTGGGTGCTGAGTCCTGCACAAGGGTAATCTCCCCACAGGAAATCAGCATGTGAAAACTGCAGAGAGGGAATTTAGTAGATGAGACGCAGTCAGAGAAGGTACGGAATGAAACACCCCTGGTCCCAAGATCACATTAATGCTCCTTCTGCACCAGCTCCACCTTCCAGCATTAATTCCCACAATTTTCCCAGTGTGTGTGCACGTGGCTTTGTGTAAAAATCCATGGCTTTAGGAAAAAGGGGACCAGTCATTGTCCAGGGCTTTCAGGAAGCTGCCAGTTTGTGGCTTTACATTTGGCTTGAGTTGCTGCCTGCCGAGCCAAAGGCACCGTATTCTCTCCATGGATGTGAGCACAGATGGGATCACCTTTCCCTCTGCCTCTTCTTTTGGAAACTTTGTGGTTTTCTGCTGGATCAGTGAGTGGAGCAGTCGCTGTGTGTGACCACACTTTCCAGAGCTGACGTGTGGGAGGCTGTGTGAACACACCACCAAGGACGCCAGAGCAAGTGGGACTGTCCCTTTTGGTGGCAACACGAATCGGTCTTTGATTTTGTTAATCTGGCAGCTGCTGCACCTTTCGAAATGGTAGAAGATGATATTGCATACCCAAACCTGTTTGATCAGTGAAATCCCCTGGATTTGTCTCTGTTGACTGACCCAGGGTATGATCAAAGCTTTCCTTTCATCTGTGAGCATTCAAAATACCTTTCTGATTGTACCTCTCAGACGTGGGCTCCTTATTATCCAATAAAAGCTGACATGCAACAGCCACTTCTTTGCATGAGTCTCTCCTCCAGCTTCCTGTGTTTGTCAAGAGTTATCTGAAATTAGCCCAAGAATTCAGCAGCTGTTGGGGAGAGAAATAGGCTGAAAAAATCTGTGTTTTTCCAGTTTGAGATGGATTTCCTGGGAAGGTGACTCTGAAAATGCTGATTAAATGTTCAAGCCCAGGTTGGATGGGGCCCTAAGCAACTTGGTCTAGTTGAAGGTGTCCCTGCCCATGGCAGGGGTGGAACTGGATGGTTTTTAGGTCCCTTCCAACTCAAACCATTCTCTGATTTTATGATGTTAATAGCAAGAAGAGAATATGAACAGAGGAGAGATGTGGACCTGCTATAAAGGACAGCAAGAGCTACCCGGAGCAGTGACCACAGGAGGAGCTCAGAAGGAAGAAGGGGAAAATAAAATGGTGTTGCTTTAGCTGGAAATTAAGAGGTCTTTGACTCTATTCCAGGAGGAAAATTGCACTTCAATATTTCCTAGCACTGAAAAGAGTATTTTTATTACGGTATATTTTTAGTTAATTGTGTATTGATTCGCTTTTTATTCCAGAGGAAAAATTAAGACACAATTGATAGTCTGCTTGCTTTACTAACTTCTGAAACTGCTAAATTGCCCAGAGCAAGAGGAAGGTGCTGATGGAACGTTCTCTTTGTATATACCTGGAGAACAGGTGGGATTTTTTTCATCCTCTATAAAATAATTCCAACATACAGCTCACCAAACCCCACTTGTCGATGACAACAAACTGGTTGGATTGCGCTGAATATATCCCTGGGGCACCTGGTGGTTACCAGTGACACCATGACAAAGGCAGAGTCAGAATCTGAGTGGCACAGCTCAGGGGTGGACCTGCACTGATTTCTTTTCAGTTTGTTCCCTCAATTAATTGTCTCTTTATAGACCTATTGTGTGTATTTTTCCTCTGCTCTTTCATCTCAGATGCGCCCACCTGAATCGCTTTCTTTGTTATTTTGCTGCAAGTTTCTGTGTGTTACTAAAATGTGGCCATAAATGCGCTATGGAATTGGATATTTTTGTTGGATGTAGGATTGGGTGAATGTACCCTCCACCAAAGCTTCCCTAAGGATCAGAGAAAGATTTTCAGGCCAGTTCTTTCAAGACACAAAAACTGTTAAACTTCCAGGATGCTTGTTGCTCTTCTCCTGATTTATATTATTGAATAAAATGTGATTAATTACATCATACTTTGTGCTACTTGAAAATACTTAGTCAGAGATAATTCCTTCCCGAGCAAACTGCCATCTGAGGAGACGAGATGAACACACACAGAGGCAAGGGTGGGGAGCTTATTATCCTTTTAGTGATGAGGGTTTGAGGGATTTTTGGTAGAAAAGCCCAGCATCTTTCAGGGGTGACTCAGCCCAGCTTAAATTTGAGTCATTTCTCATGTCCCTGTCTCTCTGTGGAACACAGAAGAAAGGACAATGTGGTTCCTCCCATGGACATCTCCAGATGGATCTTCAAAGATTGGATCCTTAATATTTGCGTGCAACTCGGGTGAAAACAGGTCTGAAGTTTTCTCCAGGCATCTCCACATCTCTTTGGGCACTTGAACACCCTCAAATCTCTCTCCTGACCCACCAAGCCATTCCTGAGAGGAGCAGGGAGACACCTCAGAACTTGATGACAAGAGAATGAGGGTTGGAAGGCAATGGGCAACTCTGATTTTGTGAGTAAGTTTTACCCATTGAACAGTTAAAAATTTTAAACATTAGTCCTTTCGTTTTTTCCCCTCCTCAGGCTGGAATCATCATTTGTGTGCGTTCATCCACATAACGCCCTTAACAGAGCAGCTGAGCTTTTTATAGAGATCAATAAAACTTAAAAGGTGGAACAACTGTGAGTTTCTCAAGCCCTTTATAAAAGGTTTGCCCAGGGCTGGGTTTGCTGACCCCTTTGGGGTGATGGTTAGGAGAATAAAAGCCCAGGCAAAGATAAAGGCAAGCGAGTATGGGACAGAAAAGGGGATTGTGGAACTTCTAATGCAAGAAAACATGACAAATGTTCAAGTCACTGGAAAGGTCAGAGCTACAAGCTGCATAAACACAGGGGTAAGTCAGGCTGGTGACGAGCAAGGGCATAAATTGAAGTATTTTTGTCTAGGGAAGGGAATGAAAGGATTGGGAGAATACTTGGCAAAGCAGCTGAGGGGTGGATCCAGAGTTGAATAATAAAGAGTGTGCATGCGGTGATAGTGAGGCTTCGTTTCCTGATGTACAGGGATCCACTTCCTCCAGGCACTGATTTAGTGAGGGGAGAAAGGCACTGCTTTACAACCAGAGAGTCGTGGAATGGTTTTTGTTGGACAGGGCCTTCAAGATCATCCAGTTCCACCTCCCTGCCATGAGCAGGGACACCTTCCACCAGACCAGGTTGCTCCAAGCCCCATCCAACCTCAAGCCCCAGCCATGTGTCCTTGTACCAGTCCAATGAGGACTGTGGCTGCCCCTTTGCTCACCAGCTTTCTGCTGAGCTGTTTCCAGGTGCATTTTGGGAGCTTTTTCCTTTTTATTCAATTCCCTTGGTGGCAGATGCATGGTCAGATAACTCCCACACCTATTTCCGCGGAGTAGCTCTGAAATTCCGCGTCTGCCTGTGGCCAGAAGGTGCTGTATGAAAATTGGAGCTGTGATTAGCTAAATGACATTTGATATCATAACAGTGAAATCAGATTTGAGTCAGCCCCCGTAAGCCTGCCCGGAAAATCACATTGACCCCGGTACAAAAGTCACATCCATCCATCCTCACCATATTTCTGTGCAGAAGAACTTGGGAGTGCACACCCAGGGTTCCTGGTGCTGAGGAGAAACACAGGTCCTACCTCCAGACACCCACACCATGAGTCCTTCCACATCATTAAGGGGATGGTAGTGGACATAATAGATTTTCCAGAGGGGGCAGATGGCAGGAATGTGGCAGCCAGAGCAGGCAGTTTGATGTTGTGCAGGAAAGCAAGTTTGATTAGACGAGTTCAACTCATCATTCAGTTCCAGTCCTCAGCAGTACAGGCACTGTTCCTCACCAGATTAAAAATTCATATGTGTATGGGAGGGAAATGAGAATGAGCTCCAGGAGCTCCAGCAAAGGTGAGGTGAAGCTCAGGTAGTGGATCAGACTCTTATTTTTGCCTGAAATCTTTTTGCTTCCACAGTGCAGAGCAGAGCTCTTTGGAATAGAGCTCAGCCTGCTCGGGGCATGGTTTGAGACGGAAATTCAGATCACACTTTTATGGGAAATGTAGACCTGGGTCAGAACTGCAAATGTCAGATCTGGAGTTCAATTCTTCTTGAATCTCAGAGTGCCCGAATTCGAGATTCTTGCTTTGATCTCTTTTAGAGAAAACATGTAAGGCTGAAGCTTCTTTTTCCTTCTGAATTGATGTATATTTGGAAATCTTTTATTTTTTAGGGTTTTGCAAAAAATTTTGTCCTACCAAGAGGTTTGAACATAATTTTTACACAATTGGCATTGTCCAAGCCTTTTAAAGCATCAGTTTTATTTTTTTGTTACTTTTGTGCACGTTGGTAAAAGTAATAGTTCCAAATACGCTTTGAAATAGGTTCATTTGAAAGCGATAAATGTGGTGGATTTTGAAAGGATGCGATGCAAATCCAAGTTCTCACAATCCCCTTAGAAGTTTCTCTGTATGAAACATATCTGAGACCACTTTTCATGCATTTATTCCTCTTTCATTCTTCCTAACAGTGAACTGAGTAAGGTAGGTCAACAAAAACACATCCTCCAAAGAGCTGACGACCAGAACATGTTTTTATTTTAATTCTAGAAGGCTTTTTTTGTTGTTGTTGTTTGATTGTTTTTAACTTGACCTAGATGAAACATCATCTTCTTAGATACCAAATGTCACAGTTACCTGGACACTCACAGAGAAATATGATTACATATTCATACACCAGATGTAGCCTGTCCACAGAGACTTGCACCAGCATTTGGTCTAATGAAGGAACAGCTGGATTGAAGGAAGATGTACTATGGGATGGAAGAAATACATAAATTATGAAGCGTTTTCATCAGCTAAAGTCCTGCTGGCATCCCACACTCCCATTTCTCTTGGAACCTGGAAGCTGGTTCTTCTTCTCCAACTTCATCGAAGGCAAGGTCTGATTTTCTCCCAGCTCTGTCATTCCTTTCTTGCCTGCCTGTAGCCAGTCCCCCAAAGTTGTTTTGAGGAGAATAACACTTCATTCTGACTCACAGCCCTCCAAAACAACAAGGCAAGAGGAAAAAAATTAATATTGAATTCTACTCCTTTACTTCTTTCCTCTGACACTTATTCTCTTCAACTGTACTTTAAAATACTTCTGTTGATTCTGATTATCATCTTCACAGCTTCGGGATTATCCTGAAGCTCTCCAGGCTCTGATCTGTGTTCACAATTCCAGATGAAATGCTCTTGGCAGCATTTCTTGGACAGTCACTTACCCAGGGATGATCCAGATCGTTGCCCACTTACAATGTGTGCTACGGGTAACAAAACAAAGCAGCTTCCCTCAGATCCTACTGACAGTGCAACTTCCTGCACTGTCCCTCAGGGCAAATTGTGCTTTCCCAAAATCTTTAAAGCCTTCTCCTGAACATTTCGATGGAAAAAAGAGTTTGTGCCTGTTGCGTGAACAAGGGGGACGCTTGTGTCCCTATGGTCAAGGGAAAACTTTTTAAATACGAGCGGCCTTGAGTTGTCCTGGTGTGTTGTGCCCGTGAGCAGTGGGGAACGGGTGGAGTTGTAGCTGTCTCTGTAATTTTTACAGTCCCACCATTATGGGACCTGAGTAACCATCCCATAAACCAATAGCAGAAGTCTGGTCCTCGTGGCCCAGACAGGTGCTGCGTGACTGTAGGCACTGAACTGAAACAATTCCCTGATGATCCCAGGAAATCCTGCAGGCAGTGGAGCAACAGAACATCCCTAAGAGATATTTTTTCTTGAGTGTGTTGGAACCTCTGGGTTACTATAGTAGAAGACCAGGTTTCTTGTTTCCCTGTTTCCTTTTTAGAGTGTTTGGGTTTTTTTTTTTGGTTTTGTTCTTTGGTGGGTGTTTTTAGGCTTCCATAGCATGCTGCAGAAAAAAAGATTTTAATATCGACCTTATCCTCACTACAAAAATTCCAAAATTTCTTGGCTTAATTGGCATCTAGCACAATTTCTTGTAAACCATGATGCGTCCTTTCCCTCAAAAAGAGAAAAAATCTATCAGAGTTGTCAGTGCTGTTTTATACAGCCCTAAGGATCAGCCGGGAAGGGTTGTCATGGACTCAAGTGCTAATGACTGGATCATCTGCTGCTCTGAAGGAAAAGTGGGTTGATTTTTTAAGGAAGAACAACCTTCTAGGCTGCCAGACATTGAATTGATCTGTTCTGGTCTGGAAAATTGTCTGTTTTCCCTCCTGATGGTGAAACCCTCACTGCAGCTCTTCCATTTCAATTAATTCTGCAATAAAATGCAGATTCTCTGAATGGAAAAGTTTGACACAACAAGGACCAGGATAGCAAAGGTGGAATCTTTCCACTGTTTTTTAGCGTGTGGGAACAGGTTTGAGCCTGGTGTGTGTCACCATGGGAGTGTCTGCACAAGTCTCTCCTTCAGACTCAGATACAGATAAAAAGTGTTGTTCATCTGAGGATGAAAAGAGCTAATTCTGTGCAAAAATCAAGGTCCAGCTTGCCTAGTCAAAAAAAAGACATTTCTAGTCTTTAATACTATGTTATGTGTTAATATCTGCCTCTCTTCAGTGAGATCAGGTCCTGAAGACTTTGACACCTACATCATGGATGGGATCCAGGCATTTAGGTAGGGATAAAACACTTTTTAGCTTCTCCCAGCATCACTTTTCATGAATTCTGCTGGAGGTTTCTGATCTACATGGAAGAACTTAACTCCCCTTGGTGTCTCTTCAAGTTTTTAGATTACTTTTGCCTTGCAGTTTTACCATTCACTCAGTCTTCAGTGAATGCCTTTGCACCCTTTGAACTAAATAAATTAAAAGTGTGTTGCTGTTTTTACTGGAAAAGGAGTGGTTACTGATGGCAAAAATTGAGTTCAGCCTGTGGAAAATTTAGCAGTGGTTCCTCTCACATAAGCACCTCTGCAAGGCTTTAGGAAGTGTTTCAATTTAATCTCGACACCCTCTGGGGTTTTGCACCTGTCAGAAAGGTGTGAGGTTATGAAAGCAGGAAAAGATCCAGCACAGAAAGCTCATTTGTGCTTGCCCTTCCCAGCAGCATCTCTAAGAGGGAGTGGGACAAACAGGAAAAACTTGTGTTTTGTACTGGATTTAAATGGGTCATCAACCTGGAAATAGGAATATTAATAAGAAAATTTCAGAAGTGAGTGTTTGGGGAAATCAGGGAAAATAAAGGCACTCCATTTTCCCAATGGAATAAATATTGACCACTTCTGAAAATATACTTTGATGAAGCGTTAATTGATTCTTGCATTACAGCTCCTATGTTCCAACCTGGACATGGGATTAGCTCAGAGATAAGTGCAGACAGATAAATCTCCCACAAATGTTTGTGAGTAGCTCCTAATGGGTTGATCTCTCTGTGTCATCAACATCAACCATCTGAAACAGTTCACCCACCTTCAGTTCCCCGGTCTGGCATCATTCCCACTGACTGGAAAAGGAATCCACATAACCCACATGTTTTAAAAGGGGAAAAAAGGAAGATCCAGGGAATTACAGTCTTGTCAATCTCACCTCTTTTCCCGACAATGTCATGAAGAAAATCCTCCTGAAAACGATGCTAAGAAACAAGGCAGTGATTGGTGATAGCAAAAGTGGCTTCACACAGCTTTAAGATGAAGAACAGGTTTAGATTAGATAGTAGGAAAAATTTCTCCCCTGTGAGGGTGGTGAGGCCCCGGCACAGGTTTCCCAGAGCAGCTGTGGCTGCCCCATCCCTGGAAGTGTCCAAGGCCAGGTTGGACAAGGCTTGGAGCAACCTGGACTAGTGGATGCTGTCCCTCCCCATGGCAGGGGGTTGGAACAAGATGGTCTTGAAGGGGCCTTCCAACCCAAATAATTCTGTGATTCCGTGATTGTACTCTTGGCAGTACATGATTTTTTAACAAAACATTAAAAAAAGAAAAAGAAAACCACACAAAAAACCCTCCCAAAACCAAAAATTAAAAAAAACCCCAAACAAACAAAACAAAAAATCCCCAAACCACCAACTATCTGAATGCACACAGAACAGGATAATAGCAAACAGCTTCATTCTTTATTCTGTATGAGAAGCAGTTCACATCCCCACCATCTCCCATGAGCTCAGAAGATGCCCACAGACCAAAAAATAAGTCTGGTGGCAGTTGATGACAACGTCAAGCAAAGCAACTGAATTTCTTGGAGGTGGAGGAACTGCATCTTTTCCAAGCTTTTTATCTCCTGGCTCCTGTCCCTCCCTGTTCCCCTGGTGCTGGTGGCCCCATGGAGGATTTCCAAGCTGCTTTTTCAGCCCAAGCAGCAGAATCAAACAATGTTTAATACAGAGATGATTGTCACGGGGCTCATGGGACACGTCCAGCTGTCCTTTCTCATACCACTGATTTTACTGAGAGTTTTACAGTTTTCACCACGACACAAGAAGGGAAGGATCCATGGTTCCTGATGGAACCTCCCTCCCTCAGGAGATTACTCAGAAGCCTTCTCCTAGACTGACTATTTCCTACTGAAAAAAGTTTTTCATATCTAGTGATTATTTTTATTACAGCTCAAGTTTCTTTTCTCTTTTAGACCTCCTGGGAGGTTCCTGCAGCTCTCAGTCGTTTCTGGTGGAAATATTGACTTCCGAGGAGCCTTGTCAGTGCTGGGGATGGACAGGAACGGAGAGAGACTGCAGGTGGGATTAGAAAAACATCTCAGCAGAGATGTACTCTGTGTAGGATGTAGGACTTTACTGAGTTCTGGAACATAAGGAGGAAAAAATATCCTCTTTCCTCTAGCCCAGAGATTCCCAGGCTGTGGGAGTTACGGCACACCTACCTCTGAGAACCTTCCCCAAGCAGCTGTCTACAGAAATTAGTGCCTGCGGAAAACTGCAAGGAGGAATATCTTGAGCATGGTGGCACCAGATTGTCTCATGACTTCGCTGCGCTACGCCGTTGGTTTACATCCATCTGTTGTTTCTTGTCTCATCTTTCATCTAAAGAAAAGGACTTGGCAACATGGCCAAGGGATTAGACCTCCTTGTAGGGAAGAGATGAAAGCAAAGTGTAATGAGAGGCAAAAACAGAAGTTAAAGATGTTGTCAGTCTGAAATGTTATCAGAAAAGGAGCCAGGTTAATTCATCCTCTTCCCCATTGCTGCTACCAGGGCTTTAGCTCTTTCTCCATCAGCTGTTGGATCACACTGGTAATTTTCTTGGGTTTTCTCTGATTTTTCTAAAATCTGGACAAATAGATCCCACCTTTAAAGGTGGTATTTCTTGATCCGTCTGATCAACACTCCATGCTCTATCCTCTCCTCTGGAATGTGTTAATGAGTGAGAAGCAGAGTGGGAAATTCCTGTATCAGGGTTTTTCCAATGCATTCAGTCACTCTTGCCTTCATGTTCCTAATGCAGCAAAGCATTCCTGTCTTTGGGAACACAGGCATTTGTGCATCTCAGCATAGGTGAAGATTGACTGATGATATTAATAATGTCAAATTATACTCCTCTCTTCTCTAATACTCTCAGGTTATTTTACACATAAGGATGAGACAGACAGGTGCAATGAGTCTTAGGATGTTTTAATTTCATCTGATTCTTTGCTTCTACGGTATTTTATTGTTTCCAGGAGGAGATACTTGGGAACTGTAGATTTATGACACTAAATCAACCTTGGTGGCAATTCCACAGAGAGTTCAGGAAATTGTTTTGACATGTTGAGAAGGAAAAAGGTGACCTCCACAGTTATGTCTCCCGAGAAATTAAGAAAATAATCTGGTTATCATTTCAAGGCGATCAGCCCTGTGTGGTGTTGTCCTACATTTTTTTTGGTTTCTTGTTCAATCCCAATCTTTGATCAACCACAACCTGGATCGTTTCCAGCTCAGGGCTGACAGTGGGTGACTTGGTGGTGGATCAGAGACTACGAAGCCCTCGGTCAGGTTCATGTCCATATAGTCCATCAATCAGCTCCTGCTTTTGATTCTTCTCTGGAGGAGCCTGACACCTGAATTCCTGTTTGGCAGCCATTGGAGAAGAAAAAAAAAGAGAAAAAACAAGAACTGATAAGGTCATAGAAACTTGACTTCTGCTCCCCCAAAAGATCAAGTAAGGCAATAGGACTGTACAAGGAAAAAAAATATCTTTCTCTTGCCCTCCCTACCAGAAGTATTGAAAAGTAGAAAATCTGTAGCTTTTGAAGCTGTCCTGGGAAGAACCTTCTGTAGTAGAATCACAGAATCACAGATTATTTTGGGTTGGAAGGGACCTTAAAGCTCATCTAGTACCAAACCCCCTGCCATGGGCAGGGACACCTCCCACTATCCCAGGTTGCTCCAAGCCCCTTCCAACCTGGCCTGGAACATTTCCAGGGATGAGGCAGCCACAACATCTCTGGACAACCTGTGCCAGGGCCTCCCCTCCCTCACAGGGGAGAATTTTCTCTTAATATCTCATGTTCCAGTTGTGTATACCTGGTGAAAGTACAGGTCGTGTGCAGCGTGCTGTGGATCTGTGGGAAAACACTTTGCCACCAGAAATGGCAGGGAATTGATGCTTGACCTCTTCAACACTGTCTGCTTCTCATATCAGGTAAAAAAGAGTGGCTTTGAAATTCTTTGAATTTGTTACATGAAAGACACGGGGAATAAGGGTCAGGTTTTTGTGAGTATTTAAAAAGATCTTGGCGGGTCTTTGAATGAGCAAAACCAGTTTGTTTCCTCTAAGTGTAGTGGAAGAAAATGGGAGCTAAACAATAACCTGTTTTTCTGTGTTCCTACTTATATCCTGAAGCCTTGGTTTTCAAAGACACTCAGGTCCAGGAACAGCATCATGCAGGGGGAAGTGAGACACTGGGACACTGTAGTGAAAGCACTGGCTGTTCCTACAGGAAATGTTGTTTATTTTGGTGCAGAAATCAGAAGTCAATAAAGACAAGAAATTCATCAGAGAAGGATGCAAGCAATTCCCATCTTTCTTTCCTCTAACTCAATAAGAAAGCTGAGAAAAAAACTCGAGTTAAATATTTAAATGTGAATTGCCCCCTCCTACTCCGCCCCGGAATTTCCAGAGTATGTAGCTGTGGAGGCTTTACTTTTGCTACCTGTCCAGCTAATTAATACCTGCCAGTTTACTTTTCCCACTCTTGCTATTTTTGGACTGCTATTTTATTGGAAAAAAAAAAGAGAGAAAAGGGAGAGAGAGAGGAAGCTAAAAGAAAAAAACCCTGGATTTCATCTCCTCTGATGAAAAGAATGCATGTCTGATGTTAATTCAAATATTGAATCTCTTTCAAACTTCTCCACATTTTTTCTCCTCATTTAAAGATTTTTTTGCTTTTTAAGCCATGTAATGCACAATGAGGGTTCCATTCATTTTCTCCATAGCAACATGTTTGTATTGGTTCCTTTTCCCTTCCTTTTCCTCCTAGGTGCTCTTGTCACTGAAGGAAGTCTGTCAGTGACCAGCTTGATGAAGTGCTTTTGAAGGCAGTGTTAAATCCAGAGATGCACCTATTAAATAATGTCTGCAGTAAATTGCAGATGTAAACCGGTCCTTGGGACAGAGTGACAAAGCAAATTCCTAAAAAATTAGTGACAAAGGGAGTTTCTCAAGTTCTTTTTTGAAGTCAGGACGTACTCAGTCTTGCTAGGGTGAGCTGGAGCCAGATGCTTTTCCTTGTAGGCATCCTGACAGATTACAAGGAGGGTTGGAAGCGTCACTGCGAGGCACTGGAGCTCATCAACATATTGCTGACGGCAGTGCTTGGGTCCCTCTCCATCTTCCCAACTGATCATCTGTAAACAAACAATAATAATCCAGGGTTGAGTTCACACTCTTGATTTATGGACATGAACTAAGAATTCATCACTGGTGGAGTTTATGTTTTTCTGCTAAAGGAGGAGTAGCCAAAGCCGTGAAAGAACAATTAATATTGATATATCTGGATGTGCAGACAGAAATAAACCCCAGCATCCAGCCAAGCCATATGTGACCCAGGAGTAAATCAAAGGGACAAGAAAACAAGAAGCTAGGATGAGAAGCCCATGCTTTGCTGGTGTGCCAGACCATGTCAAGCTGGTGAGCTTGGTGGCAGGCCTGACAGGTCCACAGATGCAAGATAATCCAGGCCATTCAAGTGCTGTGCACAGAAGGGAATTTCCGACACCAACCCTCTTCCCTCTTCCAGTCAGATGAGTCTTCAACTCATGTTCGTCTCCCTGTGGTGATGGTGGACTCATAGGAATGACATCTGATGTTTTAAGGAGGTCGAGTCAGACCTCTGGATTCTCTTCAGAAACCAGGGTGGAATCAAGACAGGGCTGGGGCATGCTTCAATTTAATTTCGATGCTTGTAACTTGGCTTCCAAAATCCAAGGAATCTGTGGCAGATAGACCATCCTAGAGCTTTCCCAAAATCTTTTCCACAGCTATGGGATGCAGTTCTCATTGTCAGGGGAATTATTGCCTTCATAACAGGAATGCCTTGCAACTACAGCAGAACAAGGACTTCAGAACGTCTGATTACCAGATTGGTAACAGCATGGCCAGGCAGTGAAGATTGACCTCTTCTCATACATTCAGGGTCATATTCATCTGATTTATCTTCAGAGGTGGGATTTATCCCAATATTTGCACATTTACGGGAGGGAAGTGCCTACTGAACAATTCAGCCCAGGCCCTCTTTCTTCTGACAGGAGAGTGAGTCAGCGGCACTGAAGAAGTTCAGGACAAGATTTGGTTTATCCTAAAGAAGATGCATCTCTGAGGTTTAAGGAATCACATTCCTACCCTCATCGAATGTATTGACTTATTGTCCATAATTGCAGTGGGCATCTGATGGAAATACTAAATATGGACAGCTTAAATTAGAAGGGCGGATCCCAGACAAGTCCAATAGTGGAAATACTTCTAAACATCTCCTCCATGTCTGCATCTCAGGGTGTGATCAAACCCATCCCGTGATAAATATGCAAATAAGGTGATCAAACACCTAACGGAAGTGTTTACTTGGTTTAGGATTTAAGATGCCTCAGTTTTAGACAACCAGACCAGCTGGACCCTGAAAAATGTGTCCTCACATCTCTGTTTGGAAAAATATCTCTTAATACTGGCAGTACAAAAGCCTCAATGTCCAGTCTGGGACGGATTTTTTTCCAAAATTTCCTCAATAGGAAAATGATCCAGCTAGGTTTTTCCAGTATTAAAACTCAACCAGGTGATGGTAGGACACATGCTTTGGATTCCATAGACATTTATAATCATGGGGACTTTGCAAAGGTGAAGGACAGCACGCAAGGACCACTGCCCCATGGCTCTAGGCGTGGTACCAAAGCCACGCCATCTTGATGGAGTTTTCCTCTTCTTTATTTTCCATAAAGTGTTTTGGCGAAAACAGTCCTGTTTGCAATCATTCATACCTTTTCCTGTCTGGGACAAAAAATGGAAGGAAAAAAACCCTCAAAGCCCTTGATTTTTATTATTAGAGGCTTTTTAAAGTGTTCCTATTCCCACAGCAGGAGCTGAAACCCAAACTTATTGACTTCCTGTTGGCCTGAAAACTCCTTGTGGTTATTACCACTTTGCACCAGATTCCTGCCACTGACCTTGATGGGAAAACTCCTTAACCCACTTACTGAATCCCCCAAGTCATCCTGAAGCCAGAGAGTAACAGTTAATAAAGAGCTTGCCAGGTTTCACAGTGTTTTTAGCTGACCTGTATTTCGACTTGTCACAGGATTTGCCATGTAAGAAAAACCCAGGGGCAGCACTCCCAGTGCTGAGCACACGGAGATGGCTCTGGGGACTGAGACTGAACTGTGGCCCTGCCCCTGATGTACACCTGTAAAAATTAACAGAATTCACAGGGCGAGGGGGGAAAGAGAGGGTAAAGACAGAGAAAAGTAGACGGGATGGGGAGGGAGGGAGGATTCAGCCTTCTCAGCAATAAATGTACTGCATTTCTGAGTTCTCACTTTGAGGAAGGGCTGAGTTATGCTGAATTATGTTGTCTTGCCATGTGTAGCACAAGGGACACTGAACTCGTTCACTTTAGGGAACAAGTGACACACAGAATAACAGAATCACAGAATGGTTGAGGTTGGAAGTGACCTATGAAGGTCGTCTGGTCCAACCCACCTGCTGGAGCATGGTCACCTACAGCCAATAGTCCGGGATGATGTCAGATGTCCTTTTAATATCTCCAATGAGACTTCAGAAACACTGAGGGCAACTTATGCCAGTGTTCAGTCACCCTGAACACAAAAAATAAAAGTGTTTCCTGCTGTTCAGAAGGAAATTCTCGTGTTTCGGTTTATGCCGCCTTTTTCAGGTACCGCTCAAAAGAGCCTCTTCTCAGTCTCGCTTCAGGTATTTATTAATATGTTACTAAAATCCTTCCAAGCCTGCTCTTCTCCAGGGTGAACCATCTCAGATCTCAGCCTTTTCTCATGGAGAGATGCTCCAGTCCCTTCATTCTCTTCATGGACTTTCTCCAGTGTTCATGTCTCTCTTTTACTAGGAAGCTGGGAATGGGACACAGTATTCCAGGTGTTGCTTGTCAGTGCTGGGTAGAAGGCACATGTTCAGGGAATTGCAGATTCACGGAATGGTTTGGGTTGGAAGGGACCTTGAACGTCCCCTCCTTCCAAACCCCCTGCCATGGGCAGGGACACCTTCCACTCTCCCAGGTTGCTCCAAGCCCTGTCCGACCTGGCCTTGGACACTTCCAAAGATTGGGCAGCCACAGCTTCTCTGGGCAACCTGTGCCAGTGACTCACCACCCTCTGAGTAAAGAACTTATTCCCGATAGCCCATCTAACCTTGCCCTCTGGCAGTGGGAAGGCATTCCCTCTCATCCTGTCACTCCAATGCCTTGTCCAAAGGCTCTCTCCAGGTCCCTTGGAATCCCTTTAGGCTCTGGAAGGGGCTCTGAGGTCTGCCCAGAGCCTCCTCTTCTCCAGGCTGAACGGTCCCAACTCTCCCAGCCTTTCCTCATAGCATAATTTTTAAATTTCTTTAAACATTTTGCCCAAGCTGACGTTTTCTGTGGATGTCATAACCAGCTCCTCATTCCTGGTGCAGCAGTGAGAGCACCACCAGCTTTGCACTTGCAGTGACACAGTTGCCACTGCTGCTACCTGGCATTTCCATGCTTCCAGGCTCAGCTGAAGTGACAGTGTTGGAAAGACGGCGAAAAAGAGAAAGAAGAAAGCTGACAGCTCCATAAAAGCCTCGTACAAACAGGACAATGCTTGACATAATGCTGCTCCAAAATCAGTCACTTGGACTTGATCTGCAAGGCTTGCAAAAAGCTGCTTGTTGCCTGGATTTTGCTGGGGAAGGTGGTTTGATTTGGGTCCTCTGGGTTTAACATCCTGAGCGAAGCTGGGCAGATGCCATCAGTAAAAAACAGCTTCAACTGGGAGGAAATAGAGCTGAAGAACACAGATTTGTCTGAGAGGATCTGGCTAAAGAATTTTCAACTGCAAATGCGCATAAACAGGGATTGAAAAAAACCACTTTGTTGGACTGAACAGGAGAAGACCACCAATGAAGCATGCCCCAGTGTCCTTCATTTGTATATTAAATAAAAAAGTATAATTTTGTTATTTCTTTCAAGACTCTTTTCTGTCTGTCCTTGTTCTTTAAATGACACCAGTTAAATATCCAGGGATTTGAGATCTTCCTTCTCAGCACCACTTTCTGCTCTGTGACAGATTACAGGCCAGTTGTCCCATCATTGAACCCCTTGAGCATGAAGACTTATTTGACAAGAAAGTCAAATGAATCATCCTCTGGAACTTTCAGCCTTCCTCTGCCCACTGGGATGAGACACTCAGGGAAGAACTACAGGTGAATCCTACACTAAAATGACACCATCACCTGAAATTGAGACCCCAGCTCTCTGCCATACAGTCGGTGCACACTCTGACCACTGATGCTCCCCAAAAATCAGGCCTTATCAATAAAGGAGGTGAGGTTATCTCCCTGCCCAGTGCAGAAGAGCAGCCTGTTGGAGCTACTACATAACACAAGTGATGGTAGAGAATCCTGGAATCATTTGGCTTGTAAGGACCTCTGGGATCATCAAGTCCAACCATTCCCCCAGCACTGATAAGGTCACCACTGAACCGTGTTCCCAAGGGCCATATCTACATATCTTTTAAACCCCTTCAGGGATGGTGACTTCATCACTTCCTTGAGCAGCCTGATAACCATTTGGGAGAAGAAACTTTTCCTAATATGCAATCTAAACCTCTCTCGGTGCATCTCGAGGCTGTTCCCTCTTGTCCTACCCCTTGGGAGGTGTTCTCACTACAAGAGTTGCTCTTTGCTGGATATGTTGTTCTTGCTCTGATATAAACCAAGTCTTCTCCCACACCCTGCAGGGATGCTTCCCTCCAGGAAGACAAACTCCTCATCTGTTTTCTCAACCATCCATTCCCTAGACTGCACAAATGTCTAAACCATTTGCAGACAGCCAAAAAAGAGTTTCTAGTCATTAACACGAAGAGATACCTGGAGCTGGACTTCTGAAATAGTTCAGGAAATCCTTTTGATTGCTGTTTCCCAAAGCAACTCTTCAAGATTTCTGGCTCCGGGGAAGCTTTGGGATCAGTCCAGGCATGGGCGATAGAGAGACCAAAATGAGCTGAGGATTATTGCTACCAGAATAACAAAAAAATGATAAAAACATTTCAGTAATAAACCCTCAGATCAGGTCCAATTCCAATTAGGAAACGAGACAGCAGCAGACAGTCAGGGTAATTTCCTACCCTCGAGGCCCTGGCACAGGTTTTCCAGAGGAGCTGTGGCTGCCTCATCCCTGAAAGTGTCCAAGGCCAGGTTGGACAGGGCTTGGAGCAACCTGGGATAGTGGAAGGTGTCCCTGCCCATGGCAGGGGGTTGGAACTGGATGGTCTTGAAGGTCCCTTCCAACCCAAACCATCCTATTTTTCCGTCACAAAGGGATGTTATAATGTTGATCTGAATCCCAGGGCACAGCAGGGGAAGCATTAAACCAAGGGGGGCTACCTGGGATATTCTTAAATAACGGAGGAAATTTCATAGATATTCAGTGCCAAGTAAGGCAGAGCTGTCTCTGACCCCACAAGAGGCCAAAGAGAGGGCTCTGGTTTTGCTCAGGGGGAGGATGGTGGTCTCCCAGGGCTTTGAATAGCCCTGGATGGAAGAACCTGAATTTATCTGGATCCCCTGTGTCAGCAAGAAGCACTAGGCACCTTCAGCAGGACTCATCTCCCTCCAGGGTCTGTTCCAGAGGGTGGATGAGATCACCCCCTCATTTCTCAGAGTAGCAACTGCTGATTAAAAATTCAACTCTTTTGTGGTCTCCCATCCTCTGCCTGTCAGTGTACAAACATGCCAGGCCTCAGCAGGGCTAAGGAGCACTAAATCACCTGTGTGGGAGAAGGCTGCGAGGGAAAACCAAACCTTGTGGGGCAGAAGCACATATGGGCAACGAGGGGAAAATAAGAATACTCCCTGTCTTGCTGACACCTTCACCATCTTGCAGAAACCTCTTCTCCCTCAGGGCTTCACCCTCCCCACCTGGGAAATAGTGAGGTCAATAATTCATTTGCGTACTTTGCTGTGCTAAATAAGCCCTTCCAAACCCACGAAGCGAGCGGCTCTCGCTTCATCGACGTCAGGAGCCGTGAAAGGGAGGCAGGAGAAGCACTGGCACCTTCAGGCAACTGTCTTCTTCATAGCTGGGGAGCGATTAAACTGCACATTTAATTGCTTTGATATATATTTGTTTTACATGAATGCAAGACCCAAGCTAATCTAATCGGCTTATTCACTAACAATGGACCCTAAACTGTACATAAATGACCGTTAAATTATTAGCTATCAGAGGGATCTGCAATTGGATTTGGAATGGGAAAGAAAACGAGGGCTCGGAGAGGCAATTATTATTTTTTATTTTTGTATTTTTTTCTCTTTTTTTTTAAGCAGCCTTATTATCTATACAAGAGCCTTGCTCAGGAGACAAGTGTTCCTGTTGGAAAATCAACAGAGCTGCTGTGATAGCAGCAGAAACATGTCGAGTTTCAGTTAGTGCTTGGGAGAGGTTGATCCTCTTCCTCGATCCTGTCACTTGTTAACACCAGGGAAGTTTTGGGGCTTATTTATCGTTTGGAGAAATCTGAACTCTCGGCAGTAAGAATTTGGGACAGCAATAATTGCTATCGTGATCTGTAGGAAAGCCCATCTTTTTTTTGTCCTTTTTTTCCTGGACTCCTGAAGATGCCTGAGACCATGAAGGATTTTAAAGTGTTTTGTGGGAAATGCATCAGTAAGGAGATGAGGGCCGTAGTCTGCTGCTCTCACAATTTGAGCTGGTTCCCTACTGCATCTCAACAGAAGACACGATGATTTTTTGGATTTGTGCTGAGACTTTGAAATTAAATATTTATACAGCATCTAAAACACGGAGGACTTGATACGAGATGGAAAGCTGGTATCCACAGTCAAAATACGAAGTATCCTGAAATGTTGCCTTGAGTCCACTGGTGAAACCTTACAGCTCTTCTCCCTCCACAATTTTATACTCAGGCTGCTTTTTTGCTTCCCTCCCTAGAGATTCCTTCTCACAGGTCAACTTTTCAGGTATGAGCAGCTGCTGCTGGCCCTACTGTGCCATGCAGAATGTCCCCAGTTGTCCCTTTGACCAACTCTGCTGGCTGACTTTGCAAAATTCGTGGGCAGTCAGGGCAGCCCTTAGGAAGAGATGGAAACCCTGCTCTCCTGTGCTTTACTCAGTAGAACACGGGAGGATTTTGCACTTGTAACAGGAGCATACCTCTCTTTAATCGGCAAAGTCACACCCAGGTAGGAACAGATCCACTGCAGGAGTTGCTGTCTTTTCAGGGGTCTTGGCACTTCCAGGAAGAAATGAACCCAAAGCAGAACTGTGCAGAAACAAGAGACACTGTGTGAGGGGGGGACGGGATCCATGTCACCTACCTGGCATGGTGCTGGCTACAGCCAGGGGCTGGGTCTCAGCGTGTTTGAGACCAACAGAGAGGTCAGCTCTTCTTGATGGTGATTCAAGCCAGACCATCATGGTGGGTGGAACAGTCACACTTCAGGAGAGGTCAACTTCTTCATCTCTTCTCAGCTTGGAGAGGAGAAGCATCTGGGGACAAGCCCTTGTGACCTTTCAGTACTTAAAGTGGGCTTATAAAAAAGAGGGACTGATATTTTACACAGGCAGATTGTGAAAGCACAAGGGGAAATGGTTTCAGTCTAAAGGAGGAAAGTTTTAGATCACATATTAGGAAGAAATTCTTTACTCAGAGGGTGCTGAGGCCCTGGCACAGGTTGCCCAGAGAAGCTGTGGATGTGCCGTCCCTGGAAGTCTCCAAGGCCAGGTTGGATGGGTCTTGGAACCACCTGGGATAGTGGAAGGTGCCCCTGCCCGTGGCAGAGGGGTGGAAATCAATGATCCTTAGGTCTCTTCCAACACAAACCATCCCATGATTCTTTCCATTGACCGATGAGGGTTCCTGGTGAGGAGATTTCAGGAGATTTTCAGATACTCAAAGTTCAGTAAAGAATTCCAGGGTTGGCAACTTGTTCAAAACTTTGTATCTGCATTTCTTTATACATAGGAAAAATCAAAGCTTCCTCTCCCTGTCATGTGTTTCCACTTGGAGGATTGACATGAAAGTTCCCGATCCTCCAGTGCCCCTCACGGAACAGATGTTTGGGACAAGGGAGTATCAATATCATTTCACAGGAAGTTCATCAGTAAAGTTCTGACAAGATTAATTTCCTACTTCAGACAATGACTCGTCTATTAGGAGATTCTCGAATACTTAATTAACATAAATTATTAAAGAACACTGCAGGATTCATGGATACAAGCTGGAGTAAGGCACACCCCTAAGTTACAGTGTGCCTGAAAATTGCATAAACACACAGTATTTTTTAAATAGCCACGAATTTATGAATGAATGAATTTTGTAGTTCACTAGAAGCCACTTTTCTCTGATTTTAGGCAGTTTCAGAGCAAGTGGTTCCTTTATTCTGTGCCAGTGACTTAAAACTTGGAATCATGACTAGGATAAGGGGACTGCTATTCTGAAGCACAGGTTTGCACTTCCAGCTCCCCAGACACAGATTTGCTTATTTTGTGACTTGCTCTAAGGCAGTCCAAAAATTTCCAGCTAAAGGAATTTTGGTGGAAAAGGTAGATTCCAAACCGATAAAAACTCCATGTGAATTTCTGACAGGAGGTTATTGTTTCATCTGCAGAAAAACAAACAAAATCAAAATATTTCTTTATTATTCTTCTTCTGAAAAACCCCCCTTCCTTTTTATTTTTATTTCTTTTAATTTGAAATGATGTTTCATTTAGATATTTTTTCTGCTGTGCTTGGAAAACACATTATAAAGCTTGAAAACAACAAGAAGAAATTCACTGTGGGTGGAAGACAACATTCACTTAAACTCAAATACGCCAGGCCTGTTCGTCTGTTTGTTTGTTTTCCATTTTCAGTCAGCTGATTTTCTTTTGTTTTTCTTAGTTCCATTTAAGATCTGCCTCCACCTTATTCATTTATTTGCTTACCTTGAGGAATTGGCAGCAAAAATGGAAAACCTGTTATTCCCACATCTTGATTTAGGAAATAGCGGATCGTGATCAGCGCCTCAAGGGGTCCAGAAATTGCTCTAGATCTCCAGATAACATTTTAATATATATGAGAATAAGTAACAGACTAGAAATAACTATAGAATAATAGTAATAGTAATAGTAATAGTAATAGTAATAGTAATAGTAATAGTAATAGTAATAGTAATAGTAATAGTAATAGTAATAGCAATAGTAATAGTAATAGTAGAGATAATAATAATAGTAATAATAACAATAAAAATAAAAATAATAATAATAATAGTAATAATAATAATGAGAAGTTTGTCCAGAGAGGTTGTGGCTGCCCCGTCCCTGGAATAGTTCAAGGCCAGGTTGGATGGGCTCTGAGTAACCTGGTCTCGTGGAAGGAGCACTATGTAAGGCAGACAGCCTTCATGTGCATGAGGACACGACTTTTAGAATCACAGAATAGAATCATACAATGGCCTGGGCTGGAAGAAACCTTAAAGATCATCTCATTCCAACCCCCTGCCATGGGCAGGGACACCTTCCACCATCCCAGGTTGCTCCAAGCCCCATCCAACCTGGCTCTGGACACTTCCAGGGATGGGGCAGCCACAGCTTCTCTGGGCATCCTGTGCCAGGGCCTCAGCACCCTCACAGGGAAGAATTTCTTCCTGATAATTAATCTAAAACTACTCTTCTTCAGCTTAAAGCCACTCCCCTTTGTCCTGTCAGGCCAGGCTCTTGTAAATAGTCCCTCTCCACCTTTTTCGTAGGCTCCCTCCAGGTACTGGAGGGCCACAATTAGGTCACACCACACCTTCTCTTCTCCAGGCTGAACAATCCCAATTCTCTCAGCCTTTCCTCCCAGCAGAGCTGCTCCATCCCTCTGATCATCCTGTTGCCTACTCTTGACTCCTCCAACAGCTCCACGTCCTTCCTGTGCTGGGCCCTGGGGCTGGATGCAGCTCTGCAGGTGGGGTCTCATGTGAGCAGAGGGGTAGAATCCCCTCCTGACCTGCTGCCCACCCTGCTTTGGATTGGCTTTCTGGGCTGCAAACACACATTTAGAAAATACCTTTCCACTCTGGCTTTCGGGAAGAGGAATATGGAACTACTGACTTCGCTGAAATCTCTGCTGCAGATATATCAAACCTGCTTAGGGCTGGAGTCTGGGGTTGGACTGGGAGCAGGATACTTTGTTAGGCTGAACACGCTCCCTCTGGAATGGTGCCCACAGGGGGATGGCAGCACCTTCTGCAGCTTCATTTGTCTGCGCTGCCGTGCCTGACAAAAACCAGCATCTTAAGTGAAAAACAGGCTCCATCCCAGCATCTCCCCCAAGTGAGGATAACCAGGGAGCTTAAGAGATGGAGCAATCTCTTTTTCCTCCTTCCCTGTGGGCAGGGGATGGAGCTGGCTTAGTCTATGTGTCTTTTTCTTTTTTTTTCCTTTCTATTTTTGTCATTTCTTTGAACAAGCAGAGATGTTAGACCCAAAAGACAGACTGGTATGAGTCCTAGTGCTCTTTACATCAGATAATTGTGCACTTGTCACCTTGTCCATAATATTTTCGGTACAGGGACATGCTCTTGCAAGGATTCTTCCAACCATCCGTCCCTGTCCTGAGTGCTACTGGCTCTGCCAGCTTGGGACTGGGACCCAGCTGTGGCCCAGCCAGGGTCTGTATCCGAACCAGCTTGTCACAAACTACTTTGGCATTTTCCTTGTTTTTTTCTGCACTGGAGACATTTCCACGGGGTACCCAATAATCTCCATGTGTTTCACAGTTATATTTAGCTCGAAAGTATCTGACTCAACAAGTAAGAAAGATTGCTCTTCACAGATACGTGTTATTCTGATGAAGACAGACGCTGAAAACCAGTATAAAATCCATTGTTCCAAATTCCTTTGGGAATTGCTAAAAAGCCTAACCCAAACCAAAACTATTTTTGTGGCCTAGTGTTGTGCTTAGAATTTCTGATGAGCTCGAGCTGATTTGGGTTGTCATCTGGTTTAGTGATCAGCCTTTCCTTTTAAATGTCAGTCCCAAGCAAGCAAATCCTAGAACCATTTCTCCTTTCTGTCCTGGAATTCACACCCAAACATCCTTTAAAATATGCTCCGGTGAACTTTGCCTTCATAGATTTGTCTAAATCCCTGTCAATGGAGAGACATCCACTCTGGAAAATGGGGAAGGTGCATCCCCAGCTTCTACCAACCACCTGTGAAGGGCTTATATGTCAATAGGAGCACATTTGACCAAAGGAAAGGTCATGCTTGTGTTCAAATGTGGGACCATTGCAACTGCAAGGCCATTTGTTTGCAGATTTTGGGTTGTATTTTTCTTGCAGTCGGGCATCACTATCAGGTTTAAATCTGTGAAATGTATCTGTGAAGACAAAGATATCTGGGAAACCCAGGAGACGAGTAATGAATTGTTAAAATAACGATATGATCTCTAAATATCTGTCCTGTCTGTGCCCTGCTTCAGCAGAACCTCAAGGAAGGCAAAGCAGAAACGGATCTCTGCCCCCAAACCTTTACAATGTTCGGTGTTCGACACCATTAACTGGCTGCAACACCATTACACATGCAAAAATATTTGCAATTGTGCTATTTGACTAAATATTTTAGTGACATGAAGAAGGACGTGGCGTCTTCCAAGTTTTCTGTGCAGCTTGAAGCAAACCAGCTTACTGAGCAAAAAGAAAGTGGATTCGGGGAAGGAATATGCTGCTGTGTTGAGTAACATGTTCTGAGTCTCTTCCAATTATTTCAAGCCATTCCTACACTCCTGTGGAGTTGCTGATTTTGTGAGTTTGAACATCCCTGGAGATCTTTATTGCCGTTGCACCAAGCCTTTACAAGCTCCTGGGCTTTTTCCAGCAGGGTTGCACTGGAGTCGGGGGTAAAGTCATAGAATCTTAGAATTATCGAGGCTGGAAAAGACCCAAAAGATCATGAAATCTCTAGGAGCTGAAGGAAAACCAGGGTGATGCTTGGGACAAAACATCCGGACACAATTGTCCCCGTGTCCCCACACACCAGCAGTGCAGAAAAACAGGGCTGTGCCTGCCTTGTGGGAAAGATTTCTGTGTCACTTGATATGGGACGTATTTCTCACTCCCTGCTCCAAATAAACAAATTAAAATGAAGTCTTCTCTGCTTTCTCCTGTCTCCAGCACCAATAGATGCCTCAGCTCGGGCTTTAATCTCCTCTGCTGACCCCAGACTTGCCCCAGTGGATCTGGCACTCTGTAGTCCTGAGAGACTTGTGTGGTGAGGAGTGGAAAGACAAGGATTGAAATCAGCAATATCTGACTATAAATGTGGGTTTTGATGTAAAAACACTATTATTAGAAGGAGAAAAAAAACCAAACAAGAAAACAAACATGGTTCATTATGTTCTAAATGAGCCTCTGGATAGAGCAGCCTTCTTCGAGGGAGATGTAGAAAGAAAATGTCATTTATGAAGAGGAAAAGGACACATCCAATCAGTAGAGGGGCTTTTAGGTTGTGCTGCCAAGACTGATCAAAGTGAGGCAGAATCAGGGATCTGGAATTGGCCCTGGGGTCATCTGCTCCATTGTCACATTTCTGGACCATGATTGTTCTCTGTCTTAATCTCTTCAGGTCCACGTTTTCCAAAGCAGATAAACGGATTTTCCCTACATAAAACGTACATTATTGGTTCTAATGTGTCTCTTGGATTGCCTTCCAGATTTTCCAGCACCCTCCAAAGGCTGTGCCTAAACCCAAAACCTCTCAAACCAAGGGGGAGAAGGTTTCTAGAGTCCTTGGGTATGGTGGAAAATATCTTTGAGCGTAAATGGTCTTGATGTCCATTAAAGTATGTAATGAAAAAAATGACTCAGGTTTTATTCAAACTCCACCAATTTCTAGCACTGAAGTGGGCTATAAAACTTGAAGGTCATTCAAAATAAGAACTAAAAAAAAAGCAAACAGAAGAGAAAACCCGTACAAGAGCTGCGCTGGTTGTGTATTTTGAGGTTAACATGACACGACTGTGTCTCTTAAGCTCATTTAAACATTTAATTTTGTTCTCTTGTTCCGTCCCTGAGTACATATGGATTTCACAGAAGTTTAACAGGACAGAAGAAAGTTACCCATAATTGAAAGAGGCTTTATGCACAAGTCACGATGTTGTGTTCAACACTCAGAGGGAGAAAAACGTGTTCCTTCTGTCTAAAGTGACTTATTTTCAGATTAAGGGAAACAGCTGTGAGAAGAGACAGAAGTGTTCCTTCTGTCACCAGAAGAGATTTCAGCCACCCCCAAAAGGGTTGCTGAAATCTCTTCAAAGAGATTAATCTTAAAACTTTAGATTTAATAATGCAGAGTAAGTAGAGAAGGACTCGTGCAGCATAAAATCATAGAACGGTTTGGATTGGAAGGGACCTTAGAGATTATCCAGTTCCAACCCCCTGCCGTGGGCAGGGACACCTTCCATTAGACCAGGTTGCTCAGAGGCTCAAGGCCAACCTGGCCTTGAACATCTCCTGGGATGGAGAGTCCATGACCTCTCTGGAAAACCTGTTTTGGTATCTGGTGAATCTTATAGTAAAGAATTTATTCTTAATATCTATTCTAAATAAAATCTACCTTGTTCCCATTTAGGATCATCTCCCCTTGTCCTGTCACTCCACTCCCTTGTTCGAAGTCCCTCTCCAGCTCTGTTGGAGCCCCTTTAGGCACTGGAAGGGGCTCTGAGGTCTCTCTGGAGCCTTCTCTTCTCCAGGCTGAGCAGCCCCAACTCTCCCAGCCTGTGTCCAGAGCAGAGGTACCCCAGCCCTGGGAGCAGTTTAGTGGCCTCCTCTGGACTTGTCCCAACCCATTGATCTCCCTCCTGTGCTGGGAACCCCAGAGCTGGGTGCAGCACTCTGGGTGTGATCTCACCAGAGCAGAGTAGAAGTGGAGAATCCCCTCCCTCCCCTCCTGGTTGTGCTGCTTTAGATGCAGCCCAGGACCCAGGTCACGGCTTTTAAAACCATCCCTGCACCTGCAGAACTTTTGAGTGTTGCTGGAAGCCTTTGCAGAGCCTTTCCGAGCACGTGCAGCAGTGAAGGATGAGCCCTGTGCTGGTACCACCTGGCTCCAGAGCCGGGCTCGTCCCAGCCGCTCTCGGTGATTTATGGCAGGAGGCAGAGATAAGTTATCTGATAAATGACTCCTCCATTATCATAAACAGACGTGTCCCAGCATAGATTATAATTACATCTGAGGGAAAATAAAACAAACACAGAGGTTACAAGGCTGAGATTGGGTGAATGGTTTATTTAATCCTAATAGGTTTTTCTTCCCTTATTTAGTATTAATCCCACCTTCCGCTGAGGTGTTTCCAATTTCAATAGGCTATACATTATGGGATCAAACTTGTTTTACATATGCTTGTGTCAAATGATTTACACAGTTACAGGATCAGCCTTTGATGTCAGGATGCTCAGGTCAAATACAGATATGGGAAAACCGCAGATTTCCAGTCATGTGAGTATGAAAGGAACAGATCTTTAAAGGTGCTGAGCACTCTCCAGCTCCATTGGTTTCTGGAGGAGCCTGTAAGCACTTGGCCAGGCAAGAACTATATCTGGGAGGTGATTTGAAATGTTTAAATCTGAAAAACAAGGTAAGAAAGCACCAATGTGTGAATTTTTAGAGATCCTTTTTTTGGGGGCTTATTTCTTCTGACATCCATGAAAAGCTGGCTTGGATACTTGTATGTAAAGAAACCAACTGAGATTAAGTCCCTGGGTGTTGGGAACATGGGGACCAGAAGGTGACTGTGGTGGATTGACCCTGGCTGGATGTCAGGTGCCCTCCAAAGCTGCTCTGTCTGTCCCTTCAGCTGGACAGGGGAAAGAAAAGGTAATGAAAGGCTCCTGGGTTGATAAAAGGACAGGGATGGATCAGTCACCAGTTACCCTCAAGGGCCAAACAGGCTGGACTTGGGGAAATTAATTTATTTTAATGCAAATCAAATCAGGAAGGGTAATGAGAAATAAAAAGAAACTTGAAACAACAAGTTGCATATTTCTTCAATATGATACTTTGGGCTAGAAGTGTCAGTTCATTGAAATTAGACTTCAGTGTGGGGAAAAGTGTTTTACTATAAGAAGGAGAAAAGGAGGGGGAAAAAAAAATCCCAAACATTGCTACTTAAAAATTATTTTGAATTTTTGAAGCTAACCTAGTGATATTAAAGCAATAACAAAGTGGAAATGTAAGTTGAAATTGAAGTAACATCTTTTGTCAGGCCTGAATTAAATTCACATTCACATCCTCAGCTGCTGGTTTGTGAAAGTGAACCTGGAATTTTGAGCTTATTTCGGGCTTTTGTGCCAGTCACTTGAGAGATCTTCAACTTCTTTTCCAGTATGGAAAATTGTTTTCTTGTTCAACTCCTCAGGTATCATCCCTGTGAAAGGGGATAGACAATCCTGTAGAGCACAGAGGGATTTTGCATTTCAAGCTCTGTCTGCCGGTGCTCAGGCAAGGAGGCTTTTCTTGCTTTCTCCATTGATTTAGGAGTTCTCATTCTGAGCGCGTTGTAACTACAAGGAATTGAAATTCTCTCGCTTTCTGCTAAAATAAGAAGATTTACTTGTGGAAACAACTCTGTAAATACCACGTACTGCCATCTACGGCTCTGCTTGGGAAGCACATTGAGAGCCCTGCAAAGGAATCTGCTTTTCCAGCATCAAAGAAACCTTTCGTGCTCACCAGGGTTTTAAACGAGTGGCTCGCAGCTTCCAGCAGCTGGGGTGGGAAAATAGAGTTCCCAGGGGAAGGGGAATCTCAGTCCATCCCTCTCCTGCCAGTTTGGTGCCAGGGTCAGCAATAGATGCCAAGAGCTTGGAGGGGGATTGCGGGTCAGCAGGAAAGCACCTGGAGAGCAGCACAAAGGAATTCCAGGCACTCCACACAGGAGACTGTCTTCCCAACTTAAATTCCTCTATCCTAACACCTGAGCATGGGAATAAACCAGAGGATTAGGGGTGTGTGTTCTCCAGCAGGGCTGTGATCTTGTTGGCATGGTGGAGATGTGGTGGGATGGATCCTTTCACTGGATTGGGATGGCTCCTATGACTGGGGGGAAGGAATGGAATGGAAGCATACAGGAAGAACAGGAATAGGAGTTCTCTTCAGGAAGAACAGGAATAGGAATTCCCTTCAGGAAGAACAGGAATAGGAATTCCTTTCAGGAAGAATAGGCATAGAAGGTGAGGAGGGGCTCTGTCCCTCTGTGTTGAGGAGCAGATGGAACACACGGAGCTTTGCCTGAGGGTGGAAGAGGAGCTGAGGGAGAATTTATGGGTCAGGATTAAGGGAGGGCAGGGACAGGTGATATTAGGGTGGGGTCTGATACAGGCTGCCCAGCCAGGAGGACCAGGGGGGCTTGGAGCAACCTGGTCTAGTGGGAGGTGTCCCTGTCCATGGCAGGGGGTGGAACTGGATTATATTGAAGGTCTCTTCCACCACAAACCATTCTGTGACTCTGAAAAAGTGCTGTAATTACTATTATTACCATTGCTATTTTCAGAAGGTGTTCAGCACTTTCTGTCCTGAAGAAAGTTTCTAAACAAGGATGAGATGAGCACTTGTTAGAGAAATTCTCTTTATCGTGACCATTTGGGACGCTCCAGTTTTGTCTTCACTGGAAATAAGATCAAAGTGCACCTTGCTTTTGCCCTCACTTTTGGTTCTCAGCCTCTGGTTCCTGGATTTTCACCAGCTTTTGGGCATTCCATAGTAGGTAGGCTCCCTCTCCCTCCATATCTGGCCCAAACTGATGTGTAAAGCTCCTGAGATCCCCACAAGGTTCTGTGTGTCCGGGGAATGGACACAGGGAGGAGCTGTGGGGAAGAGGAAGAGGATGCTGGAGCCACAGTGGACACAGGTGGTCCTTGTGGAGTGAGAAAGAAGGAATTCATTAATATCTCCTTCCCACCCCTTCCCTTCCTGGGCAGGGAGAGGAGAAAGAGGAAATTTCAGGATCAGTTCAAGGCTCTGGAAAAAGAGAGGAGCCGTGAACGTCTGGGCTTAGGGCTCTGTCACTCCTTCCTGCTGCCAGAGCCAGCATCACAAATGCTTTCAGAGGGGGGTTCCATCCTCTCCCCTGATGATCCAAGAGCTTTGGGACTCTGGGAAGAGCTTGGCTTCCTCACCAGAGCTGCAGTCACTCATCCAAGCTCCTTCCACCATCACTGGCCATGACCATACCTGTGCTGGTGTTTGTTCCCCTCACTAAGACCCTTTTGTTGGTCACCCCTGGCCCTGCTGTGCAAAGCAGGCTGGTCATGGGAGAGAGCTGGAGTTAGGATTTTCCACGCTTGGGAAAGCTGGAACTTCTGCCTTGCCTCACTTTACAAGTCTATACAATGAGTTTGATGCTAAATTCCTGTTTTAGGAGAATTCTCTCAGCACATTGTCCAAAAATGGAGGAGTTTGAGCAAAGACACTCTTTGAAGACAGACTTAATAAATCCAGCCCATGGGAGGAGGAGCAGGATTTTTCCCCTTACCCTTAGGAGAGGCTGAGATTACTGGGTTTGACCAGCGATATGTGAGCATTAACACTCCTGAGCAGCCATTGCCAGCAGAAACCACAGCTATGAAAAGTCATTAAAAATATATAAAAATTGACAACAACAACAAAAGCGAGGTGGAAAGCACAGCAGTCATGTGAGAGGCAGGCATGGGAAAATCCCTTTCAAGCCCTGGGTAAAGCTGAGTTATCCCATGTCCCCCTTCAGCAGAAGGATTGTGGCAGGCTGGAAATTTGAAATCTTCAAGGAGATTTTTAACCAGGCACAATGGAAAGTGTTATAGATGTAAACACAGTGGTATCTGTTGCTGGAGGGGAAGTAAACTGATTACTTACAAGCTGTCCTGCTTTGCAGTTATCCTCTTCAAACAGATCTCCTGGGAATCCCAGGCATTCCCTCTTTTTTTGTTTTCCTCGCCATCCTCATCTACACCTACGATATCTGGGGCTACCACTGGCAGGAAGAGACTCTTCCAACAAACTGAACTCAGTTTCTCCACACTGCAATTATGTTTCCAGCAGATTTTTGGGGCAAATCTATTATCCCTGTGGCACCACCAGCCTGCCTTTGCAACGTGGGAGGTGGGAGGACAGAGTTAACAAACCTAAACCGGCTCTGAGCAGCCACCAGCCCAAACAGCCTTTTTCCGTCCGTGTTCCGTGCTTCAAAAGAAGGTGGAAAAATTGGGCAGATAGAAAATGTTTTTCTCTCTCTTTCATGTCTCCCTCATGTTCTTTGTAGTCTGAGACCAGCTTAGGCTCCTGAAGTGTGCGGCTTAATCCTTCTCCCAAAATCTCTTTGCATATTCCCAGGGGTGCTGCTACATTTAACCATGGATATTTCTGTTCCTTTTTTTTTTTTTTTTTT
>VZRV01007185.1:584220-628089 GCA_013398115.1 Falcunculus frontatus | reverse complement strand
GTCCGGTGTCCCGTCCCCCTTCCCAGGCTGTCAGCTCCGGGGGAGGCTCCGGGGGGGCGACGCGAGAGCCCCAGCACCCCCCTCTCCCTGCCGGTACCCAGGCAGCGGCACCGGCGTCTCTGCGCATCCCTCTGCGGGCGAGCGGCACCTCTCCGTGCTGAGCCTCCGCAGGTTTTGGGGAGCGGGGCGGGGAGCGGGGGGGGGGGGAGGGGGAAGGCTGGCGTNAAGCCTCGCCATCCTCACCACCACCATCCCGGCTCCCTCTTCACCTCCTGGCTCCCCGCTTAGGGCTAAGCTGTCCCGGGGAGGCTGCGCTGCTGAGCCGCCAGCGCGCTCCGGCTGTCGCTGGCTCCTCTGTTCCATCCATCCATCCATCCATCCATCCATCCATCCATCCATCCATCCATCCATCCATCCATCCATCCATCCATCCATCCAGCCTCTCCTGCTGGAGGCTAGCAGAGCATGCCCGATGCGATACCGTGTCAGTTCGGGTCCTTGCCTATAGCTGCCTGTTTTACAAAGCTCCGATCCGTGCGTGTGCGTGTGTATGTGTGTGTGCATTTCATCCCTCCCTCGGTTCCCTCCCTCCCTCCCTCTCTCTCTCTCTCTCTCTCTCACTCTAATGTGTGATCTGGAAAGCTTATAAAAGCCTGATGTAATCCTTAATGCAGCCCCTGGCTACAAAGACTGGATCTAGTTTCAGAGAGAGAGATTCAGAAGCAGAATTTTAAAAAAAAAGAAAAAAGGAAAAAAAAAGTGTGGGGGGAGAAGAGAGAGAAAGAAGGAAAAGCAGACGAGTGGATTTTAAACAAGCATATCTTTCTGAAGAAGACCCTTCTTGCTCCTCGCTGCTGGGAAAGCTACTCTGAACCCTGCTGTATATTTTTTTTTGCAAAGGTGAAGACTTGATTGTCTGCTTGGATCTAATGATTTACTGGCTTTTAACTGCGTTTTTCCCCTCTCCTAAGGATTCCTCAAAAAACGGCTTAATTATTTTCAGCTTTTCTCTTCCACCTGCCTGTCTGCAGAGACACCAAAGGTTCTCCCCTCCTCTCCCTCCCCACCCCCATTTCTTTTAGGATTTTTTTCCCCTTTTCCATTTAATATATACATATATATATATATATATATATATATAAATGTGTATGTATATATATATGTAGAGGCAAAAGTGGAGGAAGCGGAGGGGGAGAGAGAGCTCTGCCATCCTTTTGGACTTCACGCGCTGCCCAATGTTGGGCTGGTTACCCCTGGATATGTTGCTGGTTTCCATTTGGAATTTGACAAAGGGAAGAAGGAGGATATAAAACCTGGGGAGCTCGGCAAGGTAAGGGGCTCCCGGCCACCCTTCCTTCTTCCACGGAGGGGAGGGAGAGGGGGAACGCGACTTCTCCGGCTGCGCTTTGCCTGGAGTGCAGGGGGGTCTTCTCCATCCCCGGGGGAGACGGGGATGGGGGCAGCGGTGGGCACCCACTCCTCTGCTTTTGCCCCTGGAAACAGCACCCGGAGGATGTTTTCGTCCCTTCCACTCCGCAGTTTGGACTGATAGAGCGTAATCATTCCCTGACATGGGAAGTTTTAACTTTTGTGCATGCAGGTCCTGTGGGCAAACATCAAGCACTGGTGGAAAATATTGAATGTCTGCAGGATGCGGAAGGGGAAATGCAGACGTGTCCTGGGGAAAGGAGCTGGGGACTGGGTTGTTTGGGGGGGGGGTGAGAAGGCAGCCAGGCGAGGGAAGAGGAGCGGGGGATCGCGACAGGAGAGCTGCAGAGCCAGCCGGGGCTGAACTGCAAAGTGCCGTGAAGCCGCGGTGCCTTCGCGGGTAGCCCTGGGGTCCGGGACTCCTCAGCCCGCAATGTTGGCAAACAAAGTCTCGGAAGGACAGACAGCTGCCTGCCCCGGGCATGAATCTGCCCTCATGGCTGCTCCCTGCCTTCCCCCTTTTCCTTGGAGAGCTCTCGGGGTGGGGGGGTCCTTGCTGGCTTCGCTGCTTGTGTGGCACCTACCCAGGGCTGGAGGCTACGGCTGGGGAGGCGATGAGCTCCTCGTGTGCCCCTCCAAATGCCATTTCTCAGCACTTCGCTGCACCCTGGGGGAGAAAATTAACCTTTAGCCTCTGTAGAGCTCCGAGCATGGCACAGACACACAGACACGCTGCTCCTGGAGCTGTGCTCCTGGGGGATGCTGGCACCCAGGCATGGCTTAGCCTTTCTTTGGGAGGGGGGGGTGCGGGTGGAGAGAGAAGGAGTCTCCATCAGGGATGCGTAATTACAAAGCATCTTGTTCTGAATCACCCTGTGTGGGAATGAATCGCAAAATTTGTCTCTCCCTCTTCCCCCACCGCCCCCTTGCCTTTCACGGCCTGACATTCGCTGATGGAGGGTGGCTGTTGATGCATCTTCAGACTTTCACAGAGAGGTTGTTTCAGCCATGGCTCTGCCAAGGCTGGGAGGAAAAAGGGAAAAGAGGGATCGAGGGGGATCAGGTAGGGGTTTCAAAGGGACTTTTCAGTCCTGGCTGAGAGCAGGCACCGATTCCTAAATGGAAGGGAACAGAACGGGTTGCAGAACTCTGCCAGGTTCCTTGGGCTGTGACTCACACTCATGTCCCTGATCCTGCCCTGGCCAAGCAAACAACCCCTGTGAATCAGCTGCACAGAGAGCAGTTGGGAGGGAGGGGAGCATCGAGGCAAGGTCAAAGGGGTGAAGGGCAAAAAGACACCCCCCTTCCATCCCTGACCACCCCATCCCTTCGGAGCCGGGGCTTTCCGAGGCTCAAGCTCAACCCAGCTCCAGCACTGGGTCTGCCGAGAGCCAGGGCCAGCTGACAGCTGATGGCTGAGGGAGGAGGAAGAGGAGGAGGGGAGGAAGGGGGCTGAGGAAGAGCGGAGCTACTTCGACAGATGCCCAAACCTGCGTGCGCGGCAGAGCGAAAATCGCAGCGCCTCGAAAGCCTCCCTGGGAGGGAGCCAGGGGCGCTCGGGGTGCGGGGTGCACCTCCCCAGCCCCGTTACCTGTTGATTACCTAGAGGTTTTCTCTCACCTGGCCAGGCAGAGCCTGAGGAAAGCCGGGTGGGCTGAGCCCCCGACACTCCGAGGAATTGCCTGGTGACCTCTGCCGCGTAGCAGGGAGGGCTCTTGTATTAATGATGATGACTCTGCTTTGGCTGGTGCTGAAATATCTGTATTATCTATTATCAGCTGGGAGACGAGGCTGGAGGCTTCGCAGGGCTGGGATCTCATCCAAAGTCCGGGCTGCTAAAGGAAACAAACAACTCCCCATGCATGTTAAGTGGGTCCCTAATTAATTAATGACTCATTAACCTGGGTCCCACAGTCTTTCCTGTGCCCAGGACCTCGCTGAGGAAGAGGAAGGAGGTGGTAGGGCAGAGCCGGGGAGGTTTCTACCCTTGGAGGGTGCTGAGGAATTGCACCAGCTCAGCCAAGCCGCACTGCCAGGGGACAGGGTGGCCACGGGGCTGAGCCTGGCGGGGGACAAGGGACAGGGAGAGGGCTGAGCAGGCAGGACATCCTGCCTGATGGCTCTCGGAGGGGCAGAGGGGAGCTGGGGTAGGGGGACTCAGGGGACCTCCATACGCTGCTCTGGGTGTTATAGAGGGGTCCGGGTGCACCATCGCTCCTGCTGTGGAGGACGAAAGGGAAGACCAGGAAGGAACTGGACAGGGACAAGGCACAGGCAGAGCGGAAGGAGGGCTCCTGGCCCTTTTTGTAGCACTTGGGATGGTGTTGCAGAGCCCTGGGTGCAGGGAGAGCGGCTTAGAGCCCCCGTAATTGACCAGTCAAGGTGGACAGGCTCAGGGAAGGACCGGCTGCAAAGCTCAGGGGTTTTCTATTGATGATTGTACCCCTCTCTCCTTACATGAGGGAAAATGAGGTTGGGACGGTGTGCCAGACCCCACACCCGGGATGGGAACTGCGTGTGCGTGCGTGGGAGTAGGGGGGAGATCCTGAACCCCCATCACACCCCAAGGAGCAGCCAAAAGGCAACCATCACGGCTGGGGGAGCTCCCTCCATCCCCTTCTCTACCACCGCAGGGAGACCTGCATCGCCCTCTGCCCCGCAGGCACCCAGAGGTGCTCTGGGACACCCCCACAGCCCTTTCCTCCCTCACAGCACCCCACAAGCCCCTTTTACAACCACCCCAAACTTAGCGAACCCACACACACATCCCCACTCCATCCTTCTCACTGCATGGGGACCATCCCCGCTGCAACCCCGCGGCCGGAGAGGTTGGAAAAAGGTGCCGGGCATCTCAGCCTAATGTCAGGGTCCCCCTCAGCCTCCCCCATACCCAATCCGGTAGCGGGGGGAGCTGCCGGGGGCGGCCGGGGCTTGCGGCGAGCGGCGGGGAGGTGGCGCTCGCAGCCCGGCTATCGCCGCTCGCCACCCCCGGAGCGCTCGGATGCTCGGCACAGCCCTCGGAGCGCTGCTCCCCCCTATCTCCCCCATCCAAAAAAACCCCACCCGCACAGCTGGGGCTCGCAAGAAGCGCTGGCTCCCACCCCGCACCCGAAACGCGAAACCCACGGGGTTTTTTATTTCCCAGTCTCCAGCATCACCTTCCTGTTGCCTTTTTGCTCCCCCCAGTCCATGTTTTCTTTGCCATGCTCCCCCGCATGTTTCATCCCCCCTCCTCCCCTCTTCTCCCCACTTTCAGTATCCTTGTGAAAGTAGAGGCTTCCACGGGCTCTCCAGAGGAGTGGAAGTGCTGCTGTGTGCTGCTCTGTGACCCCCATGCCCAGGAATGGGGGGAGGGGGGGGGCACGGAGGCAGCCCCCAGCTCTTAAGGGCTTGCTGGAGGTCTTCACACCATCCCTTGCTCCCTACAAGTGGGAGAAAGGAATTCCCGAGCACTTTGCTCCTGGGAATCCACCCATAGCATCGTCCAGCAGGGATGGTGCCCCATCCTCGAGGGGGAGGTAGAGGGGCTTCCCGCAGTGCCTGTGTGGCTGCAGGTGGCTTTTCTTTCCCGGTTTTTTGAGGGGAGGGAGAGGGGGAAGCAGTGTGCTCACAGATCCAGCTTCACCTCCTCCCGTAGCTCAAGTGTAGCAGGCAGGAAATCCTCTGTCATCGATACCTGTTGCAGGGTATCAGCTTGGCTCATTAATTAGCTCCAGGAAAACCTGTGCCGGTAAACAAATGACTCAAAGCTTTTCTCCGGGCCTGATCCCGGGCTTGTGGAACGCTGGTCGCCACCTTTCTAGGAGAGGTGCAAAGAGAGAGGAGTATTTTCCTCAAGATGGATGACAGGCTGTCTCTGGAACCAGCTCGCCTCCTCCCCTTGGAGAAAATTCACATCCCCAGGCGAGCCTTCGAAGGGAAGGGAGCTGGCACCTGGCCTGGAGGTTTGCAGGAGAGCCTTGCTCGGTGTCACAGCAGGGATTGGAACAGCTCAAATGTGGCTGCAGACAAAGCCCAGGGGTCCCCATCACATCCCAGTGTTCACCATCCACAGGATGCTCCTGAGTTCTTCTCATGGCTCCTTCCCCAAATTCCCTGGGCTCTCTGCTTGCCTGGAGTTTGCCGGGATAAAAGAGGGCAGGAGGGTGATGCTCATGTTTGGGGGGAACCTGTCTAAGAATTAAATGCTGGTGGGGGTTGACCTCCATCCATGAATTTGGGTGAGAATTTGGGGCTCTGAAGCACAGGAAGGAAAGGACTGGTGCACAGTTCTCTCGGCCAAGGTGGGGATAGGGGTCTCCTTCTCGGCATCTCAGTTGCTTTGAACCATGTCTCTGCCAGGGAAAACAGTATTTGAGTGTCCCACCTCTGCTGGAGAGGCAGGGGCTCCTTTTGACTTGAAATGCACTGCTTTCCTTTAGATTAAATATTAGGAAGAAATTCTTTCTTGTGAAGGTGGTGAGGTACTGGCACAGGTTGCCCAGAGAAGCTGTGGCTGCCCCTGGATCCCTGGAAATGCCCAAGGCCAGGTTGGATGGGGCTTGGAGCAACCTGGGATAGTGGAAGGTGTCCCTGCCCATGGCAGGGGGTTGGAATGAGATGGTCTTTAATGGCACTGCCAACCCAAAGCATTCTGTGGTTTTATGAGTCATGTGTGACCCCCTCAGATCCCAAATCCACACGAGACCACCCTCTAAGTCCCAAACCACGACAACAGGGAGCTGTGGCAACCCTCATTTCTCCAAGTCAGGCCCACCACAGATATCATCCTGGTCTTTAGCATCCTGCAGCATCCTGGTGTTGGAGGTCCCACCTGCCTTGTACCCTTCTTTAATACTCCTGCCATCAAAAAGGCAATTCTTCCACCCCATCCCTGACCCATTATTGGGGAGAATTCTATTAGAACCTAAGAAACCATCAACTGGAAGCCAAACTTCTCTCTTGGAGAGCAATCTGGCCAGGCAGCCCACGGAGGGAGTGTAATTTCCTTTCCCTTCCATGCGCTCCGTGTGGTATTTGGCTCTCTTATGTGGTTTGCAGCATGCTGAGGCTACAAAACACAACAATAAAAAAAAAATAAAGGAAAGGAAAACGAGCAGTAAATGAAGTCCCTTCAGAAAATCCATTTGTCGTCACATCTCGAGTTCAGAATTTCCTTGCGGTGCCTCTTGGAGCGAGGGTTTTGTATTAGTCTGATTATGTTGAGATAATCTGTCATGTTGCTCCAGGAAGCTCTGAGGGAAGAGGAGAGGGGAAAAAAAAAAAAAAAAGGAAAGGAAAGGAAAGATAATATTTTAAATCAGAGGGCTGCTAGATTGGTGACTCTGTCTGGCAGACAGACACACATCACTGCCCCCTTTATGAAAATTTTAATTGGTTACCTCTGTCAGAGAAAATGAGAGATTTGCTGATTTTAATTTGTTGGAGCGAATCACTCCCTGCCAATGTTATCAAAATTAAACCAGGGATGGTTTCCTACTTTCCTTCTCCTACTCCCTCTGCATTTTCTTCTGAAATATCCTTTCATAAAAGACTGATTAAGGAGTGACCAGCTGATGACAAACGAGCTGTTGAAGTGGCAAACTCTGCCGTGCTTGGTGCCATTCCTTATCCCTGGGACAAGGAGGATCAGGGAAAGCAAACGGCATCCCGAGGAAGAACGGACAGAGACCTAGTAAGGAAATACAGATATTTTTGGGGAGGGGTAAAAATTGGAACAGATGAGTGTCACCTCATGTGGTGCTGTATGCTGGCTGAAGTGAGTATATGAAACAAGATATATAAAATATATAAAATCCTCCTTCAGATGTTTCAAGTACCATCGTAGTTTTAGGTTGGTGATTTACTCCAGGTAGAACTGCTGTTTGCTGTCTTGATGCGGCCTGGGAGCAGGACAGAGGAATCCTGCATGTGTTTGGGGCACCATTTCGTGCCTGCCATGTGCATGCATCGCTATTTATTGTTGCCGACTCTTTTTCTGAACACCGAGCTTTGGTCAGAGGCAGGTCTTGTGATACCTCCTGCCATGATTTCAGCACTCCCACCTGCAGGCTCACCTTGTCAGCTGCCTGTTTCCAGGCTGGCTTTGCTAGATGGAGATGTTCCCTCAGTTTTTTGAGCTCAGCTGGCCAGTAACAAAGTCCTTGCTGTTTGCAAAATGGCTCTTTTCTTCCTCCCCTCTGTCAGCTATTAGGAATATCCCATTCCTGGCAGATGTGCCCTATTCCATAGTCATTGAGAATTAGCACGGCTCTCTGTCTAAATGTTTTTGGGATAGGGGTCATAATGATATCCGTGCTAGAATAGATCTGGAGCTGAAACTCTTTGTCTCTGTCCCATCTGTGCTCCTGTCTCCCTGTGGATGATCCTTTAAGCCAACAACTCCACAAACCGCTAAAGTTTGGGTTACCCAACCCCAGAACCCTGTGGCTGATTTTAAAAGCTGCTGCAGTGCAATTCTCCCTGTGGGCCAAGGACATCATCACGGGGCTGATGCAGCCCCTGCCAAACCACGTGGTTCAGGGCAGGGGTCAAGTCACGCTTAATTAAGACATTGGTCTTTCTGCACGTTGGATTTCTCATTTGTGAAATGGGGCAGCCTGGCTTCCTCCTTCCTGGTGGGGCTCTGTGCCAGCTCTGTGTCCAACTGGGTGTGGTCAAACCACATTTCCTCCAGGATCCTGAGGTGAAGGGCACCAGCCGAGCACCAGGAATGATTTATTCTTCTTATGTCTTGACTGTGAGCACATGTCCACCCTTAAACATTCCTCCAGAGCAGTTTTTTCTTGTCCTTTCTCAGTCCTTAATTTCTTGAGGTACTTGTACAACTGAAGCAGGCAATTCTCCTGCACCTGCCTTGGATTGCCTCTGGATTAAACACCTCTTTTTCCAGGAGAACCTTGTGGAGCACCGTAAAATAGTCCTTTGTGTAGTCCAGCCCACTTGGACATTCCAATCAATCAAGCCTGGGGTAGGAGTCAGGCTTTACGCTGGATGTTGTTGAGCAGCAATGTATCAATGGAGATCTCCTCCAAACAAATATCTGCTGGTTCCTGCGAATGAAAGTCGATACACCTTCACAAGGAAATCTGTCCCGGTGGGGTCTTTTGTATCGAAAGCCCTGTTGGTAGATTTATTCATTGTGCAGGGCCGTTCCCTTAACAAGTCAGTTATTCATTGGCCATTGCTCGAGGGCGTGTGGAATTTATGGTCGTAGTCCTGTAATCAGATATTTTGTTATGGAGGGCTTTGCCGCCACAAAAGGTCTGAATAAATCAGTATGCAGCATGAATTGATCCTCTCACAGGCTATTTCTGGATTCAGCTCCTGCTCTAAGAGTGTTTTCTCCCTTCTGGAACTATTCTACCAAAGCCTTTGCATGTTTGTGTTGTGGTCAGGCCTACCAAAGCTCTGCTTTAGTGCCTGTGCACAGACACACACACCTAGGTCTGTTTTCTGGGCCTAATTTTTGTCCTGAGTTACTTGAGGTCCATGCTGCTGCCATTTCCCAGCCAGTAGGAAAAAAATTTTCTCCATCACCTGACTTAAACATCTGCAGGTTGGAAAGAACTACTTGAAAAGGCTTTAATCAACTACCAGGGAAGACAGGGAAATCTGATTTTGAGTAGCTGCATTGGTGCCTTAAGTACTAAAGAGCTTGGCCTGCTAATCTCCACTTCTCAGACATGTTTCCACAATCTGATCAGCTCTATTGAGCTGAAACAAGGGTTAATTGCTAACAAAGTGCTCCACACCTTCGTGCATACAAGGAAAGGGGCAAGGGTGAGCACCTCGCTTTTTGGAGCTTAGTGCAATCTCATCGTGTGCAGTCGATGGCGAGGGAATTTGGTTCTTGCATGTGCCCCAAGGATATCTGTCTGTGAAGGTAAAATCACAGCAGAGCCTCTGATTTTTATGTCAGGAATCAGGGATGGGAGGAGAGGAAGAATCTCTGTAACCTAGCAGCCTGTACTGCTGCCGTCTCCCAGGTCGTGGGTGATGTTAAATGTGTAAATGTCAATGAACATCTCCCCTAAGCAGGGCTGAGCTGTCTTGGCACTCACACTTGGGATGGAGCTCGGCAGTGCTGCAATTCCTCAGTGGTCAGATGCTGCCTTGCAAGTGTTCCCCGAGGCACAGCATCTTTCTAGGGAAGCTCTGATGGCTGCAGGGGTGGGTTTTGGTTTAAGGAGAGTCCGTGACAAAGGACATTCAGTGCCTGGTCTGCTCTAGTGAGCACAGCCCAAAGGAGTGTAAGACTGTGATAAGGAACATGTGAATTGTGTCCATCTGTGGGTAGACAAACCCTGAGGAGGTAAGAGGGTCTCTGAGCTGCCCACATCTCAGTAGAATTGCAGAACGCCCTGAGCTGGAAGGAACCCACAAGGATCATCGAGTCCAGCTCCTAGACCTGCACAGAACACCAAGAATCCCCCCTATTGCTGAGAGCATTGTCCAAACTGGAACTCTGGCAGTCTCCATGCTGTGACCATTTCCCTGAGGAGCCCATTCTGGTTCCTGACCACCCTCTGGATGAAACACTTTTTCCTTTAATCCAGTCTAAACCTCTCCTGACACAGCTCCAAGCCTTTCCATCAAATCCTATCACTGGACACAGCACTGCCCTTCCAAGCACATCCAAATTCCCATTTCAGCACTTGCAGGTCAGCCACAAGGGCAAGTGAAGGAATAATCAGATGGTGAATGTATCTTCACTGCATATTCCGAATGTTTAAAAAAATGACATGAACAATGTTAAATATTTCCTGTCCTGTGTCACTTGCTGGCTCCTGCCAGCTCGGGGTTTTCAGATATGTTACCAGGGATAGCAATGCTGTCGGGACTTTGAGAGCCTCCAGATGGAGATGATGCTACTACCAGCAGGAGAGATGGTGACAGGCAGAAGAGCAGCAGAGCTGGGAGGGCAAGGGGGAAGCTGGGAGAGATCCCAGCAAAATGCCAGTTGGCTGGGGGATCCAGTTAAGTGGGATGAGTGGAAACACCAGGAGGGCATCCTTTGCTGTGAGAGTTGACGTGATTGTAGATGTACTCAAGACATCCCTCAGGGACTAGAAACTGTGGAAAGTGCCTGCAGGCATGGAAATGCCACTGGAAGTGACATTTCCCAGATGGGGAATCCTCAGTCTGCAGATCTTCTACCAAAACCAGGGAAGATTGTGAGATGGGCTGGATGAGGTGATTTCCAGAGGTCCCTTCCACCTTGAAGCATCTGTGATTCTGTGATGATGGGACACAACTGCTGCAGATTTTGATGCCTTCATTGGACACAGCTGCCCCCAGCAGCTGCCTCCTGGTGAGCAGGAGGCCTGCAGGGTATTTAAAGATGCAGGACAAACCCCAGGGTGGGGTTGTGTGGCAGCACTCATTGTGGTGGCCTCCTCAGAAGGGAGGAAATCTGATCAGGATTGAAGTCGAGGGGCTGAAATCTAAGGTTGGGATGTGTTTTGAGTGGAAGAAAAATATTTTGTTATGGCGTGAGACAGCCTTACAACCCCTCAAGAAGTAAAGTAGAGACTGTCCTTCCCTGTGTTGGGACAAAGGCCTGGTTTGATGTCCTGTTGACCTGATCCCAGTTTTCTAGACAAGGCCCTTCTTGGCAAGTCCATGCCCCTTCCTCTCTCTGGAATCTTACGCTGATTTTTTTGGCTGGGCTGTGACCAGAGGCAACGCCACAGCATCTTTGGTCAAAATGTGCACACACTCTACCCTAAGATGTGATGCTTACATTCCTTTACTCCCATATCACAAAACATTCATATTTTTGTGAATATCTTCTTCTGTTGTCCTGGCAAAAGCCCTGACTTGTTCTGCAGTTGAGTTTTCCGAGATGTGGAAAGGGGGGAAGATGCTCCACCACAAGCTGCAACATCTCCTTCCTTGTTCTGTGGTGCTGATGGTTGGTGGGTCCCTCCTTTGCTTGGTCTGGCTTTTGACTTCTGGTTAGGAGAAATGGTCTTCCCAAAAGGACCTCTAAGACCACCCCGGAGTGCCCGTGAGGATATCACCTGACTGCCAGCAGTGTCAGATACACGATGGGATGTAGTGCTGGGGATGGAGATGATGGTCAGTAAAGCCAACTGTGATTCCTAACAGCTCTTTGTGTCTTTGTTGGATTGGAGCCCATCTTAAAAAGTTCAGGGAACTGAAACACCTTTCTCTTGAGCAGGCCTTAAATATGTTTGCAGAAGATCTCACCACAATTACTTCCATTTTACCCGGCGAGGGGAATGTGGGACAAAGCACTGATTTTTCTCACCTCCCTTCCCTTGCCCACAAGAGTGGTTGGATGTAAATAGGACACCGCTCTTCCCGATCCTGGAGCTGGGTCGGAGGGCTCTGCTGGAGCACAGGTGACAGCGCTGGGGCGTGACAGGGAAGCTGGCGCTAAACACAATGGCCACGAACACCTCGGATGCGCCACACCAGGCACGGCTGCCTTTCACGTGGACTCAAAACCCTCCCTGAAACCTCCTGTTCTCATAAATGCAATTTATGAGCCGCAAGGTGCCCAGCAGGCTGCAGCGAGGTGGTTATTAAAACCCCAGCTTCCCACCTCAAATTACAACCCAAATGCTGTGTTTGTTTCCCACTTAACGCCGTCCCTCAGAGGTTTTCTTTTAGCACTGAGCCCTTTTGAAGTTGCTGTTGATTACGGAGCAGGCAGTGTAATCTCCCTGTGGAAGGTATTTGGAGCTGGGGGGAAGGAAATCAATCACCCCGGTGCGGGGGTCAGAATTGGGGTGGGGGATTAACGGTGCTGCCCAGGCATCCTTTCCACTCAGGGGCCAGTCCTGCTCTGGAAGTGTCGCTCTGATGGCTGCAGCTCCTTAGACAGTCAGGGAAAGAGTATTTCAAAGAGGGTTTTAGCTCTGCAAACTGGATTACAGTCTGGACGGTGACTTCTGGGGTGTAATTATTCTGTCCAGTCACCCTCATCAAGCACAGGCAGCTGGGGCTCTTCCTGAACCCTGATTTTCTCTGTGGAGACTTGTTCCCTGGGTCATCCAAAGAGCGAATCATTTAAAGTTATTATTCTTTATTTCTTCCCAAATTATTGATCAGCACTGTCTTGTGTCTCCGCACTTTTCCTGATGAGCCCTTTTGGATTTACATCCCTTGATCACTGTGGGTTGCACAACACTGAAGATGAGCACGGCCAATGTAGAACTCCAGAGCACGGAACCAGCTGCTCGGTCTGAGGCTTGAATTAGGTGGAAAGTGAACCTCTGGCAGAGCTGAGGCCAACATCTGGATTGTGCTTCATCTCCAGCTCAGCCCCTTTCCTCTGTGAGGCTCCTGGAGAACTGTTGCTATCTCTGAACTGTTTGTTTGCACCCTTTCCCTCAGGAAAATTTATTTATTTATTTGGGCATCAGGACTCCTGCTGGTGAGTCTTGTCCTCCAGATGTTCTTGACTTGATCCACAGCAGGTCCTGGATGTCTGCAGTATTTGGATTTTGCCAGGTATTAGCCATAAATAACTTTGAAATGTGCAACGGCACAAAGCCTGGCATTTTTGCACTGGAGTGATAGGCAGATTTGGGAGGTGAAGGACACCAGCCTGGCCCAGCCCAGTGCACAATCTGCTGATTAATGGTCTTATTTCATAGAATCTGTAGTGAACTATTAGCTATAGTAACTTTTCTTCCCCTTTAAGAATAAAATCTCTAACATTGGTGAATATTCAAGGTGAGAGGATGACAATGCGACCTGGGTAAATACGATGCTGCTGTTGGCGCCGCGGTGGCTGGTAGAGGCTCTGACTGAGGTTGAGCACGGCTGTGCTCTGTAAAATCAGATTTTTTAGAACACCTTTCCTTCTTAATTCAGTAGTGGAGGTGGGTTTCACCTTGGGATCCTCAGAGTTTCTTTTTCTTCTGGTAAATCCTTGCAAGTACTTTGCTATTCCGGCATCTCTCGTGTGTGCAGGGATACGAACCCCTGCAGATCTTCAGCCAACGAAATATCGCATCAAATATTAATCAGTAATACATGTCAGGTCTTGTTCTTTGACTCAGTGACCTGGTGCAACTTGCTGCCACAGAACAAAACTCTCTCTGTCTCCCTACGTGTGACTCAGTCTTGACCCTAAGGTTTGTTGGCAATAATCCCTGGCCCACGCCATGCCCTGGGTAGTGCTTGGTGTTTCCTGGGTAGCAAATCCATGGTGGGTGTGAGTGGATTCCACACAGAATCATGGAACATCCTGAGCTGAAAGGGACCCACAAGAACCATCCAGCTCTTGGGACAGTTCATCTGGTGGTTCCTGAGACCGGGGTCTGTCCCTGTGCAGTCCAACAGTAGAGTTGCAGGCAAAAAAAATGCCATTACTGAGTGAAATAATGCTAATGAATAATGAGTGACCAGGAGAAAAAGAAAAGCCAACAGGAGAAGGGAGTCAGTGGCCTCAGTGTCCAGTCGCAGCAGAGTGTGGCAGCTCAGATGAGTCTCCAACACAACCTCCACCATCCGGGCTGCTTTCCTTTGCTCTTTCATTGAATCACAGAATTGTTAAAATTCAAAAAGACCTTTAAGATCACCAACTCCAAATGTGAACCCAGCACCACCACCACATTCACCATCATCCATGTCAACGCATTTTTGAGCACTTCCAGGGATGGTGACTCCACCACCGCCTGTGCAGTCCATTCCAATGTTTTACAACCTTTTACCATGAGAAACAAAAATCCTAATATCCAAATTAAACCCTAAGCTAAATCTTTGATTAATGTTTGTGGCTTGCAGGGCAACACCAGCCCAGTGCACACAGGGGAGAGACAGCCAGACCTGGCAGCACTTTTTTTGTCCAAGTTTCAGTGACTTTCAGTATCTGGGAAGGCTCTTGGCTCCTCCTTTGCACCACTTCTCAGCAGCAATGAGGTAACACACCACTGACTTCCCTGAGCATCTGTTTCATGGGGGAAGTGATTTTCCTCACTGCTGTACTGATTGGAAGTGGAACAGCCTTCAGTCCTGTGCTGTGTTCAGGGGGGCACTGAGTCTCCCACAGGCTCAGAGAGCTTTTATCCGTGAATACCAACCTGCAACCCAGCAGTGGCTTCGAAACCGTATCTGCTTGTGAGACAAAACCTGATCATTTCTGGCCATTCAAAAGCATTCAGGAACATCCTAAATTGTGTCCTCTGGGCTGGATTACGATGTCGAGTCTTTTGTCTTTCAGATTCTCCTGTATGATTATTGGAGCGGGGGGATGGAGTCACTACATGAGCAATCAAGGACTTTCCATCCCCCTTTTCACCACCACTGTGGCATTTAGATGAACCCCAGGGTACTTTCTAATCCTCTCCTCCTCTTGTGCTGTAGTTAGGGCTTGGTAAACCAGACCAGGGATAGGACACAGATCCAAAAACTGCCCTGCTTTTGTGCAGACTGTTTAATTTTTAGAAATGTTTTAGAACATCTTCTCAGGCAGCATCCTCGCATCTCAAGACTGGTGGCAGTTCAGAGAAAAGCCTGGCCAGGGACTGTTCCCAGCAGGGCCATGAGTCACCTTCTGGCAGGGAGAGGGGTGAAATCCTCAGCTCTTGTGTTCATTTTAAATCAAGCAGCAGCTCGTGGGCTGAGCTGGGTGGAGATGCCTGTCTGGGGGCTCCTCTCTGCGCTGCAACATCCTCTTGCCACAATGCACTTTTACAGCTCCGTAGATCACTGGGTAAAAACCACATTTAATTCCACGGTAAGGTCACTTTTTTAGTTAAAAGGGACAGAACGGATTTAATTTATAATCCTCTCCAACTTTATGGCTTGCATTTAGAGTTATATCTATTATGTGGTGCCAAACACGTATTATAAAAATTGATTCCCCCTCTTCTCCTCCCCAGATTTGCTGTGTCAGGCAGATTCTGGTTGCTCTCCCCTTTGCTTTAAGCCAGCAGATAGACTGAGGTGGACCTAAACGTCAGGGATGACATCTGGGACAGCGAAGTGCAAGTTTATAGGGAATGGAACCGGCCCAGATCTATTCCTGGGTGTTTGGGAAGGAACACAATCTCTGCCAGCCTGCCACAAAGCAGGACAGGAGGGCAGAGCTGCAATCTGCAGGGGAAAATGCAGCTCAGAGTCAGGGCGAGATGCAAGGGGTTAGTGGGTGACCTGGTGTTGGTGTTTTTGCGCAGGTCCTGCCGTGGTGGTGTGACGTGGGCACATCCTCCGAATTCAACAGCAAATTTTAGGCAAGGGACATAATGTTCAGAGGAGGTCATGGAGAAGAATCATTACTTTTTTTTTATTCCAGGAAAGTTTTTAGACAATTTTAAGGGAGAAGCAGTGAGATTGAAGGTAGGAAGAGAGGGAATGGGGCGACACCGAGAGGAATTAGGTTAAATTTACCACCTGATCCTCACTTCCAGCACCTATATTCCATACCCACACCTCGACACCTCATCCCCTGTATCACAGCTTAAATAAATTAAGTGGTCTCTTCGCAGAGCAGTGGACATCAGAGAGGGGCAGACAAGGACAGCCAGCAGAAGGAATTGTTGTGATCGTTGTGGATTGTTATGAACTCCTGTGGACAGGGCTGGTGGGTTTATCCCACAACAACTCCGCGGATGCTGCGACTCGTGGCAGGAGTCAGGCGAAGTTGTCAGAGAGGTGCCTTCCCTTGATTTAGAGGCTTCCAAGAGGTGATAAACAGAGCACTTAGAGGGAGATTTGAGCCTCGAGTCAGGGCTGTGACTGGAAGAGGGAGCCCGGTTCCTGCCGGGAGCATCCCTATGTTGAGGTCCACTCTCTGGGAAGGCAGCGAGGGAGTGATCCTCCTCCCTCTCTCACAGCTGCATTTCTGGGGCAACATTTTCCTACCTCTGAGATTAAGATGTGCCCATAACATCCCTACCAAACCCCCTGGACAGGCTGTTAACTGCCCTTTAAATCTCAGCTGGGGAGAAATGAGCCACATTTGCCTACACACAGCCCTGGCCATGCTTGATTGAGTGACTGCAGTAAAACTTGAGCTATAAATAAAACACATATGCCTGTGTCCACAACGGTGTTCTCCTGAGAAGACGCCATTTGCGTCAGGACTCCAGTGAAATATCCATATTTTCAGCCTCTGTTTATATTAATGAGTGGATTTTTTTTTTTAATTGCGGGATTTTTTTCCAATGTTGGTTTTTTCTTGATCACAAATGTTTTAATTTTTTTTCTTTGTTGCAAAGAGAACAAGGTAGCACAGGACACCCAGTTCAAAACAGCAACGTGAACAAGGTGCTAAGGGACACTGGGACCAAAATACCTGGTAGTGGTGAGGGACAAGCACGATGCCAGGGGTGAGGAGGGACCCCTCATTCCTTGAGCTGGGTCACATTTCTGCTCCTCCTCAGGCTCTTCCCCAAAAGCTGCAGCCAGGCTGGGTTTAACTGGCAATAGAACAATCTTCTCTGAGTGTTTCATGGGCCTGAATGGAGAGATCTGTGGACTCATCTTTGCTCACTGAGTAATGAAACACAGTCAAAAGAAAAAAAAAATTGGAAATTATGAAACTGAAGCCCATCAAATTTGAGTTGCTTAGATTTTTTTCTTTTCCTGATTTTAAATATGGACCATGATCAGGCTCTCTAGTGATTCCAAAATCATACCTGGGTTTTATTTTAAGTACTATTTGTACTTGTTTTTTAATGTTATCTGTCTTTCATATTCACAGGACTTGAGAAATTTTGATCTGAATGCCAGGTATTAAGAGAGTGGTGGAATGAGGATCTGAGGGCAGAGTAGAGATATGTCAGAAAGGAGCAGGAGATTACCAAACAGTAATGAGGACTGAATACAGTCTCCATGGGGAGTGAAGGATTTGCCTCTGCATCTTTTCTTTCGGTCTCCAAGGAGCTCTGTCTCTGGAACAGCAGCATCTCAGAAACTGAAAGCAGCAGTTCACAGGGAATGAAGGTCTCTCTGGCACTGGAGCCACATCTATCAGTATCCTGGCTGAAAAGGACAAGTAATTTAGGTTCATTGTGCGTGTGAAGATTGAAAATATGATTTTTTTTACTTAAATTTGCTGAAAATTAGACAATGCAAATGCACCAAGTTTGGACTTGGAGAAGAGATTTAAACACAGGATAGAGGCTGAGTCACAGCTGTGGGGAGAGAAGTCCTAAAGAACCTCATCTCTCTGCTGTAAACAAGGGAGTTAATGCTTGGACTCAATGATCTTTTCTAACCTTAATGATTTTGTGATTCCAAATATGCTCGTGGTACCTGTGCTGGGGAGAGAAACGTGTGAGGAATGTAAAGGTGGGATTGAGGGGGAGAGACATCATGGGATAATGAAAACAAGAGAAGATCAGGGGTCACTATATTCAGAGTGATCATTTCATCATTTGGTTCAGATTTGCCCATTTGCAAAGATTTCTGCCACATTAAAAGGGGCGGGAGATGGTTCAGGACGTTTCTTTCATCTCTCCTGGGTGTGTTCACCTTGACATCAAGAGGAAAGTCAGGCAGGAGGGAAGTGCATGGAGAAGAGTTTCCTGTCCCCATTTCTGTGGTGTTCAACACCCCCCAGAGGTTTTACCAGCAGATTGTGGCTCAGAGAAGGAGAATAATGCTCAAAAAGGACAGAGGAGAATCATAGAATGGTTTGGGTTGGAAAGAACTTTAAAGATCATCCTTCAATGAGGTCTGCCGGGCTTGGCCAGAGTAGTTTAAATGTGTCCCAGCTTTTAACATCATTCTGTATCTTACCAGGAGGAGGTTGCTCCTTGGAATTTGCCCTGGACCCCTAAAATTTGTGTATCCTTGAGGATAAGGCATTAGAGCTGGAGGACCTTAAATTAAAAATGAGCAGAGAAATGGAAGGAGTCTCTGCTGCCTGCAGAAGGTCATCAGTCAGACTCGCGGGCTGTCACCTGAGTCCTTGAGCCACTGGAGGCTTTGATGTAAGGTTAGAGCAGAAAACTTCCACTTGGTTGCTGATGAGTCACCAAACACCTGAGAGGAAACAGAGGAAGCATCTCAGGGGTGGAGAAATTCAATAAAGCAAAGCCCCTGTTGTGTCCAGCTCTACAGATGGAAGCTGCAGAGGGGTGGAGAAGTTTCCAGCTCTCTGCATTAAACACACAAGGACAGAACTAGAAGGCCACTTCATGAAGGCCGTTGCCTTCCTAGTGAAATCCACCTCAAGAGCAGCAGGGAGATTCCCATGTTAATTATACAAGATTCACTGTCCCGGACAATAATTTTTCTGGTGGCTAAAACCTCAGGCCAGGTCTATTTTTTCTGCCAAATCAAGCCTGTTTATTCTCACAGCATCATTACCCTTTAGTTTAAAGTTTTCTCAATTCCCCTGGTGCTTCCTTCTCAAAGATTTAATTATAGCATTTTAATTGTCTCTTCCCTTTCCTTTTGCAAAGCCAGGTGCACCAGCATCTTCTGGCAAGTCTGGTCATCTTAGAGATCTTTCTCTGCAACCCTCTCTCACTGTGAATTCATGTTTCCCGAACCCGAGCACAAAAATAGATAAAATATTTTAGACGTGGTCAAAGACAGTGTCTTCCTAATATCTGGAAACCTGGCAATATCCCCCCTCACTATGTCCTAGATTGATACGTTGCCTTTTTCACAGCGTGTTATTTGTTTTTACCTAATCTGTATCTTTATCTTCTGCTTCTTTTTTTCTCTGCTCTGCTGAGATCACTTTGGTCTTTTTCAGCTTTTAGCTTAGGAAAATCCCCATTATCTAAACGTGACAGTGTAACTCTGACATCACACCTGGGGAAACTAAGGCAGAGGTAAAAAAGTGGCTTGACCTTCACGAAGGAGGTGGCAAAGCTTTGCCAAAAGCAAGGAGAGAGATTTCTTGGACACCAGGTTGCTGTTGGCACTGGGGCTTTGTCCTGCCCCGAGTTCCCTCCGAGGCCGGTGAAGTCGAGCTTCCAATGCCTCCCCGTGGGCAGAGGCTGCCTCTTCCAGGCAGGAATTCTTATAAGGAGCCTGGTTGTTTCCCCTGCTCCTCAGCCTGCATCCCCCGCTCCCTCCTTCGCCGGGACGGGGATGAATGGGAAGAGAGAGGCTCTGAGTGGACTCTGTTCTCCAACCCCAGTTGCTGCTGAATTTCAAATAACTCCCCAAACAAAACCCAAACAAGCAGCCCCTTGTGTTCCTCTATCTCCTCTCTCTTTGGCCTTTAGTCACCAGGCTTGGCAGCAGCGCTGCTCTTCTGTGGCTCGTCACATGCAAGGCGGGGAGGATGGGCGGCTTTGTCGTCCTTCTCTTTGCTCAGGGGTCTGAAACAACAGAGCCCTTTGCCTTGTTCGCTTTGCTGGGGTGGGAGGGAGCGGGGCCGGAGGAAGGACGAGGTTGGTGTAACCCCTGGTAGGGTTTTTGGTCAGCAGCAAGGTGAGGGTTTGTATGTTGAGTGAGTGCCACTGCCCATCCTTGTCCCCCGCCTCCCTTGTGCTGGTGGGGATGGCAGTGGGAAGGTGCTGGGTGCCTGGGGAGAAGAAGAGGTGCTGTCCCATGCCTGAGGACAGAGCATCCCTCCTGTCGCAGGAGGATTTGCCAGCTGGCAGGGGTGTGCCGGCTGCAGAGATCATGGCTCAGGTAGCAGTGAAAGGGGACAGAGGGAAAAATCCAGCTGGGAGCTGTGGTTTGTCCACGGTGCTCAAATCCTGAGATACGTGGGGTGGATGCCATTCTCCTGGCAGGGATGAGAGCGTGGTGGAGTGGGAAGGAAAAAAACACAGCTTCTCTGATCACCTCTGCACTGCTGCTCCCCGAAGCTGCTGGGGCACGGCAATCACGGAGAGACGGCCAGGTCAGTCCATGTGATCTGAGCAGGAGGTTTTTTAGGGTTCTCGAGACCCTGAAACTCATTTTATTCATTATCCAAGTTGGTCTTGAACTCCTTCACCCTGTAGGGAGAGAATCTCTCCAGACAGTGTGGTGGGGTCAGACTTATTGCAGACTGGGGCAGCTCCTTCTGACCTCTTAATTTTCAGCAAGCCAAGAGCCTGATAGACCGGGACAGTGCAGTGTTTTCTGCCAAAGAAAAAAAAAAAGGGGGGATTTAGCACTATTTCTTTCTCTCTTGTGTCTTAGACCAGAAAAGGCCTCTGTGCAAAGCTCACTCAAGATGCACTGTGAGTATTTGGCAGCATATTGTGGTGTTGTTCACTCTGCTGTGCTCAGGCACAGGTCTCCTTTCAGCCCAGCTTTCCCTGCATGAGAGGGGCAGCTCATCCTGCCAGCCCTCTTGGAGTGGGCTGATTTCAAACAGCAGGACATGACCCCTGGCTTGTGATAGGGGATATTAACTCCTGACCTAAATAAGGAGGAAGAGGCTGAAGTTTATGGAAAGCCTCTTCCACTGGTCCGAGGAAAAGCCAGATGGCTTCTGCCTGTGACCTGTGGAGAAAGAGAAGATCATTAATAGCCGTGGATTGTCCGTGAGGAGGGGGCTAAGGGATGGCTGATGCCTTTGCAAACTCATGGGGTGGCTCAGGAGACTCTTTCTTGTGGATAAATGCAAGTTTTCCTCCTGCACAACTCATCACTTCTGCTCTTTTTATTTTAACGGGAAAAACGACATCCAAGCCATTGTGGTGCTGTTGGTCACCACTGCTGAAAGGCTCCCGGGGAAAAAACGCGAGCCAGGTGTAACTGAGGGGGTTGTGCTAAACTTTGGGCTAAGCACAGGAATTCTTGGATGAGATTCAATGGCCTCGTTCTGCCTGAGGACAAACTGCATGAACATAAATGTCTCTTCTGTCATTATATATGTATATATGTAAAAAAAACCCCAAAAATTCAGGATGTTTTATGAGAAATTACCTAGACTTAGTACCATCCCAGTGTTTCTCTCAAGCAGAAGGAATAATCCCAAAAAATTCCTTGAGAAAAGTGCTTCATAGTAGTAGATTTTGCATCTGTTGCTCTGCACCCAACACTGATTTCCTGTGCTGGGCTGCTGCCTCTGTGTGATGCTCCACTGCTTTTGGAAGGATTTGGCTTTTTCCAGTTCTACTCAATACTCTGATTTTGACAGGGAGCTCCTATTAATAAATCTTCTTATATAGCCCTAAATATGGTCTCTACAGCTAACTATATATGTGGAATAGGGAACACCTCCAACTGGGAGTGGTGTGGAAGGAGTCTTTTACTGCTAGGCAACCACTTGGAATCCAAGGCTGCAAATTGTTACTCAGGCTATGACAGCTCCTTAACCCCTGAGCTCTTCTGCTGCTGAAACTGGGAAACAAGAGGCATTTTGAAATGAAGGTGAATTTGTTTCAGAGAGAAAATTCAAATCCTTTCAATGTGTTTGTTCTCTAAATTGATTGAGAAAAAAGAGCTGGTATGGGTAGTTGTAACCGTTAATAACACACGTACAATTTAATAGTATTAACAATACATTTATTATTGTTGCTGTTAATAAAAACAAAACCCCAGTTAATCTCCTTTTCCTTCCTTCCTTCCTTCCTTCCTTCCTTCCTTCCTTCCTTCCTTCCTTCCCCCTCCCTCTTTTCCTTTCCCTAAATCCATTAGTAAAAGATTTTTTAATTTTTGTGAGCCATTTTTTTCATTCAAAACATGTTACCTCAGAACTAATTTTTAGCCGTCGATTTTTGCCAAACTCTCTTTGCCTGTCATATATTAATGATCCCTTCACTTGAATTCTATACCAAATTATATTTGATAAAATATAGACTGTGAATCGTGATCATTTCACTCATAAAGTGGTTCAGCAAGTCCACATGTAACAAGTACAGGAAGTTTTCCAAGATTTTTTAAAAATGAGATATGTTGGTTATATAATAACACTTCCAAGTACACATTTTGAGATTTTTGAAGTCGTATTTCAGATTGGGGTGTGCACATATTTCTCCACCTATACACATATACATACATTTAATTCTGTTCCTCTTGTGAGCAGCTGATCAGAACAAAGAGATGACAAGTGCTGAAAAGTTGATAAAAAACAAGGTGTTTTTTTCACAATGTCCCAGGCCCTGGAGAAGCTCTCTATGAAGAAGGAAAATAAGAGGCAGTAAATCACTCTTACAACTTGGAATCTGTTGCCTGCTCCTCCTCCTCCTCCCTCCAACCCAGGTTCACCAGATTTATGAAATCTGGAGATTCTCCATCTGTAGAAGGAGTTTGATAAGAAAAAAATATCAGATGGTGGTAAGAGGAGAATGTCTTGGATAATAAGGAATTGGAAGATTTACAAAACACGTTGAAGGTTGCATGAGAATCAAATTCTGAAAAAGGGATACTAAAAGAAAAATACTGATTTTTTTTCTTTTAAAATATTAAAATAAAGGCTGCGGAGCTGCTGGAATTGCAACAGCATTTGCCATGCAGATCACTGCACTTTTGGTTTTCTCCTTACCTGGAAAAGGAGATTCTCTTTCCCTGTGGTGACTTTTCCATTACCTAAATCACAAAAACTAAAAACCTGTTGCTTTCAGCCTAAGCAGCCTCAGTGCCATCCCAAACAGCCTGAGGATTAAAGGTTCTTCTAAAAGGTTACTTACATTACTAATTACTATTTGTCATTAATGGCCAATCAGAGTGTGAAGAATGACTTTGTATCTTTTCCTCCCATGACCTGTGTGAGTGAGTCCCACTGGCTCTTTACTCCCATGAAAGATTTTCCTCCTATCCATCTTAAATAACTGCCCTGCTGATTTTCTGGAGTATCAGGCAGGAAGGTTGAAGCTCTGTGCATTCCTTTTCTTCTCAGTTGTGCATTTGTGACATTAGAATTTGTCTGCTGGGTTAGAAAAACATTAAAAATATAAAAAACATTAAAAACTTTGATGGATTTTGATCTTGTCCACTTTGATGGTAAGGAAGCATTTCTTCCCTGCTCCTCTGAATAGAGGTTTCCACCCTCTATACAAGCAAAATCACAAGATTTCCACATTAAATATCTGTGGTCAGGAAAAAAAGTCCAAACGGAGATTAATTACCTCATCTTTCATCAGGGGATAATGTGCTCCTGAGCCAAGACTTCCAGCTCCCACAATTGCAAAAGGTGTTTTGTAGCATCAAAGCTGAGCCAGGGAAATAAAAAGCCAAATTTTGATCCCTAAACTCTTTCCAAGGCAAGACTCTCCATGAACCCAAGCTGTATGGAAGGGTAACTCAAGGTCAACTCTAATTTAATCTCTTTGTCTTTATGGACAGTGTTGGCTGAAAGCCTGATGAGAAGAGGTGACTGGGGGATTTATAACAACTTACTATTGCCCATTTGCACGTCTGCTTCCACCCACAGGTGGCTAAAAAGAGCTAAAAGCCACAGCTGGAGTCCCAATATCCCTGAGTCTCTGTCAATGTTGGTTTAAATGCCTGGATAATTCTGGAGGAGAATTATAGCCCATGTTTTGCCCACCTGGTATGTGAAGGTGGATTAATAAAGCCTCTCCAGGGAGTCTGTAATTCCATGGAGAATCACAGGATCGATTTAGGTTGGGAAAAAACCTCTGAGATCATCGAGTCCAACCCATGACCCAACCCCACCACGTCAACCAGACGGTGGCACTGAGCGCCACGTCCAGGTTTTCCTTGAACACCTCCAGGGATGGTGACTCCACCACCTCCCTGGGCACCCCCTTTCCAGTGGACAGTGATTAAAAACTCTGATCTGGACTTGTCTGGATGTGGCTCCCCCAGACACTCAATAGATGCCCCAGTAAAGCACAAGCAAACATTTGGTCACAAATCCTCCCCAAAACCCTCCTAAGCCTGTGGATGCCTTGAAAACCCTCCAGCCAAAATAAATAAAGCCACTGGGGACTTTCCCTACAGAGAAACCATCAAGTTTGTGTCACTGAGTTTGTCTAACAAACAGGGGCTCCTCAATTCACCTTTTTTCTTGAGGACATCCCACATCTCCTCATCCTCTCTGCAGAGAAGGGTCCATTTTATGCTGATTTACGTGTTGATCTCTGAAAGCAGTTTCAAATCTCTTGTGCCACAGCATTTTCCATGCTTTTGAAGGATGCTGAGGATCCTTCAAAACCGTAAAAACAGTATTTTCGGTATTGATCACTTGCAACAAACAGATGTCCTGGGTGAAGGATCGACAAAGATGCCAGACTGGAGGGAGACCAATGGGTGACACAAACAAGAGGTTTGATAGTTCCCCTTTTGCTACAACTCTCTCAAGGTCTGAGCCCCTCCTCTTAATTCTGAACAGGGAATGAGGGGAAGAGATTTTTTAGGTGCCAGTGGTGCCAAGGGAAAGAGACTCTCTTGAAGGTTGGCGGAACACTGACATTTGATCAGCTGCGGTAATGGAAAATTACAGATCTTGACCTGCTCGGGCACATCAGAGGACAGAACCATCCCAGGGGAGCTGTGACTGCACCTGCCTCCAAAGGGTAAGGGGAGGACAAACGTCACAGAGGGCTGGAATTCCTAATGCTGCCAGGACAGACAGTGTCCTCTTGTCCTTGGCTGGGGGTCCCCGGGATGCTCTGCACTCAAGTCAGGAGAGTTTGTCCCTCCTGAGATAAATCCCCTTCTGTGATGGCTGTTGTGGCACTTCCTGCCCAACATGTGCATGATAAATGCTATTTAAGTCCTTTTTATTTATTTTTCAATCCTCCTCTGTTCTTTATAATAAATTGGGTGTTTAACCTGGCTTAGGTTACACTCCGTGCTCAGAGAAGTGGGGAATCAAAACTGCCTCTCCTTTTCCTAGTGCCAGCGGTAGGCCTGTTCCCCTGCTTTCAACAATTTTTGTGAAGAGGAAGACTTCCTTGCTACATTTAGGAGTGTCTCATTCCTGAAAAACCATTCAGGAAGACCTCTCACTGCGTAGCATCCCTATCCATGTTCATCACTGATAATGTTTATTTTTGACTCTGCAATCACACCACGTATCCCCATGTTGCTATAGTTTTAGATTTATGCAATTACTGCGTGTGGCCAGCAATTTTAATGACCCTCTGACCTGTTCCTTCTCGCTCTCACTCTGATCTGGGCTTTTCCCTGTGATTACCCTCATCAGGGGCCTTTCCTGACTGTGAAAACAGAAGATACGTGATAACAATTCCAGGAAGGCAGAAACCAGCTGCTCTCTTCCTCCTAAGCCTCATCCTCATGGCTGAGCTGAAGGAACAATCAGTGGATTGCCTTCAGGAGGCTGAAACAGAACATCAGTGGGATTAGAAGGGTTTAGGGGTATTAGGATAATTGGTGGTGCTAATTTCCTGTGCTGAGTGGAGATACTGCAGAGGGAAATGCACTTTCAACAAAAGAAGAAGTACCTGGGCCATGCTCAGGAGGAGTAAACTGAATCAGGAGTTAGAGTAGGAATATAAAAGGATCCCAGTGAAGCAAAATCTGTAGCTTTGGTGAAAAAGTTATCCTAGAAAACGCCATGGATAAAGTTTGGCGGAAAGTGGCAACCCAAGGTGGAGGAAGAGGAAGGGAGAGAGGAGCAAGGACTGAAAGCTCCATTTGCAACTTGAACTGGGGAGGGAAAGAGGAGTTACCATCGCCTTTTCTTGTTACCTGGGGAAAGAACAACAAATCTCTGCCCCGTCATGTCTGTGAGGAAGCTGTGATACCTGATTAGATTATCTGATATCCCATGTGCACCTTGATCTCAGCCTAAGCCTGAGCACAGGACACACAAACACCTGCACATGTCTATAGTGGAGCACCAGAGACACCAAAACTTGAACAAAGTTGGGATTGTGAAGAGAAAACATTCCGGGACTGGCATGAAAGAGTATGGATGAAATAGTTGAGGGGAAAGTGTTTCTATTGTCCAAGTACAGGGTGGATCTGTAATCTTCATTAGGAGGTTGAAGAAGTTGTGCTACTGAGAGTGAAAAATGAGGGAGGCTGCAAAGGGCTTCCCAGGGCTGGCCCATAGCCTGAAATTGTGTCAGGGGAAGTTCGGGCTGGACATTAGGAAAAATTCCTTCACCGAAAGGGCGGTCAAGCATTGGAACAGGCTGCCCAGGGAAGTGGTGGACGCAGCATCCCTGGAAGCGCCCAAGAAACCCGTAGATGTGGTGCTTAAACACACGGCTTAATGGTGGTCCTGGCAGTGCTCTTAGAGGTCTTTTCCAACCTTGATGACGCCATGAATTGTTCAGACAGGGTGAAATAAATCCTTCCCTGGACTGGAAGAACACATTCAATGGGACCCTGCAAGTCCTTTCCCACTTCAGCGTTCCAAACACCTGGACTGATCCTTTCCCTTCCTGTAAACTGCAAAGCTGACCTTGCACAAAAGGATGTTCTTGACTGATTTCTTGCCTTTCCACTGGTTTCGCACCAATCCCTCAGTGACTGCCCCCAACACAGTGTTCAAAAACCCCCAATGTAGCTAAAAATCAATGATCTGGAGGTTTTTAGATAGGTTATGGGATGAGCTTCCCATCCTCAGAGTGACACCAGAACTTTTGGCAGGCTCCTGCTTGGTCGGTCTTGCCCTTGTACAAACCAACACTATCCACCAGGTCATCTTTTCATTAGTGGTGTTAAATGTGGTCAGTTTAGGGCCATTGTGGCATTTTTATTTTCAAAAAAGTCAGTGCTGTGGCCCAGTCATAGGATTTTTCAACAACCTCTCCTTCCTCTTGCTGCTTTAACATGGTGCATTAGGGTTTTGTAGCTTGTAGGGATTTTCTTCTAAGGAAACCTCTGGTTTTTGAGGGTTCCTGTGGTGCATGGAGCAAACTCTTAGTGGATCCTCCACAGCTGCATAATGTCAACTGTAGGGAAGGCCCTGAATTTCAACCTTTGAATGTATTTTCCCTTTTAGAATTAAGGAAAGTAGAAAATTCCTTGCCAGCATTTGTCACTTGATCCCAAAAACGCCCCTATGAGCTCCTCACATTTCCTGCCTGGAGATTTCAGCAAGGAGTCGGTTAAATCCTGCAGAGGAATGAAAAATTGTCTCAAGCAAGAGCCACAAATGCTGAAACTTTGTGAGCATAACTTCCCTGCTCCCATCTTCAGGCAAGTGAGAAGGGAAAGTGTATGATTAACTTATGAAGTGCTCGCCGAGGCAACGTCATTAGCTCCAACAGGCCCTTGTGAAAAAGGGAACTGCCAGAACATGAATTTTTAACGTCTGGTCTGCATTAAGATCTTGAACGTGACGGAGACTAAACTTGGAGCCTGAACTCAGAGAGCGCTGCTGCTATTTGTGGCAGAAGCCGAGAGATGGGTTTAGAGGGAAAGGAGTGGAGTATTTTTTTAAGGGGCTCTTGTGGCTGGGGAAGTTCCAGCAGTTTGGGGTGAGTGCCAGTCCAAATTAGACAAGTTTCTACGTCTCTGCCTGGGATCTCTACCAAGAAAAGGCTATTTCTGCCTTTAAACTCTTCCCTTCCACCCATCACTGCGCTCACCTTCACTCCTGATGGTCTGTCCTCACCCACTCTCTTGCGATTCTTCCTTCCTCTTCCCCAGATTTCTGATCCCTTCTCTGCGGTGCTTTGCTCACCGCTCCCTCCCTGCCACCCCCAGGAGGAAAACTCCTCTGATCCGAAACCAGGAGCTGGCACTGGAGGAAAACAGCACTGAGCAACCCGAGGGATGTGGGAGATGGCCAGCTGGAGGCTGCCATGGCAACAGCTGGATTTCCTTCATCCCTCTCACCCTGCTTCCCTGCTGATCACATTAAAACAACAGAAGAAATAACAGTTGCTGGCAATCAAAGAACCCTCTTCCTCAACAAATTCACCTGGCCTGTTTCCACGTTTCCCAATGCAAATCCCTGGCATCCTTGCTGCTGGTACAACAACCTCGTGACTCTTGCTTGTACGTGGTAAGGAAAAAAGGGTTTGGTTTGTTTACCCTTGGTGGGGAATACCTTTCTCTGCACTTCTTCTGTGGTCTTTGGGCTCTGTGACAGAGCTGTGGTCAAAAAAGTATCTTTGGAGGTGACTCTGACTTTTTGGGGCCTGTTGCTGCTGCTCCATGCGAAGAGTCCCCTGGGAGGATCCGGGGTTTGGATCCAGAAGAGGTTTTGGTGGTGCTGCTTCTCCTATGACAACTCAGAGGAGAAGCAAGCCCAGCTCTTTGTCACAGGTCACTGAATCAGTTCTCATCTCTGTGCCCAGAGACTCGTGGAAGTCTACCTGGCACCACCCAGCACAGGTGAGGTGTTGGCTGACTGTGTGACTCAAACACAGGAAGAATCTGCCTAATGGGCATCTTCCAGGGGGCCGGGCCTTCATTTCTCCTGGTTTGTTTTTTTTTTTTTTTTTGTGAAAGAGATGCCTGATATGCTTTTTGCTCCTTCCTTCCTTTTGTCTCTTTGCATTGGGAAACACCAAAATTGCATGGAATGAATGGGAAATCCACTCCAGTTGCAAATTGATATTTAATGTTGCATCACAGAAGAGTGGCTGTCTGGGGATGTCTGTGCAGCATGATCCTCCAGGCTGTGCTGCCATATCCCAGACCCTTTTATTCCCAGCATTCCCTGCCTGGCACAGCTTCTTTCAGTGTTGGAAAGTGCTTCCAGGGCCCGTTCACTACCAAAACCAGTGAGCTGGATGCACCATAGTCCTTGAGGTCTCCAATCCCAGGCTGGACCCCTGCAAATATCCAGATGGGCTGGCATTCCCACCTCTGACCACAGTTGGTCCCTTCATGGACAGACAGCACATCCCACCCCAATCTCTAAAAGTTCTCTGCTGCACTGAAGCCCTGAAGGATGGAGATCCCTTCCCTGAGCCCGTCAGCAGGGAGAGCAAACAAATTTTTTCATTCCTTCATGTGTCTCCAAGCACACTCCTCACTTAACATATCCCCAGGGGCCTTCCTTCAGACTGGAGGCCTTGAGTTGTCAGAGTAGGTCAGGTTTGGGAAGACTTGAAGCTTGATTTCTGAATGAAGCAGCATCTGAGGGATAACTCAGCAGCTGTAGCAGCAGAATGGCTCTGTCCTAGTCAATGAACCTCCAGCAACGGATATCATCTGGGAATATAACCACAGACAGCCAGGCTTGTGATGCAGTCAAAAAAATGTCCTCCTAGTACCAAGATGCCCTGGTTCTCCTTGAGTCCCAGCCTGAACAAGTTTTCAAGTGAATTCTGCAGAGCTGTTTGGTTCTTTAATTGCTAATAGAGCTGATCCTTTCTTGGGGAGAGAGAGATTTGGCACTCACTGGTGTTCATTCAGGGAAGCAAGGAGTGGTAGACACACACAGAGGAGGATGCAGTGAATATGGGGCAAGGAAGCTGAATTCCAGCTCTATCTTGAGGGTATCAGACTGCTGAGCTCTGATATCCTCACTTAGCTTCACGCTGTTTGTTTTTCTCCCCCCCCCCCCCTCTCCTCAACAATTAACTTTGCAATTAGACTTAATTATATTCAGTAGCTATTGAATGTGTCCTCTGCCCCAGTTGCTGCCAGTGGAGAGATGCAGCAGTGGGGGTGAAAGCTGCACAGTCAGCTCAGCAGAGCGTTCAGCAGTGATTCACACGTCCTCTTGCATGGCTGAGAACAGGGAGCTCTCCTAAAGACACGGTCCTGTGACTTCCTCACCCTCCTTCTCCCGCAGAATTTCACCTTTCTGTCTCATTTGAAGTGCCAAGTCACTGCTTTTAAATGTCAGGGAAACCTGGAAGGATCCCTTGAGGGGTGGGTTTTTTTCCCACCACAGGGGGCAAGTCTCAGGACAGTGTTATGAAACCAGGAGGGTGGTTTTGAAATGCGTTGTAAACCGGAGGCTGAGTCTTTGTAGAACACGGTGTCCGTCCTCTCTCGGTCTCTAGGGCACACAGAGAGCACCTCTGGAGCTGGCAGGCCTCAAAGCCAAGTTCTGTAAAAGGTCTTGCAGTGCCAAGTATCTTGTGGTGTTATTTGACTTTGAAATGTCCAGAAATCCAACACCCAATAACGCCCTTGGGGTATCAGAGATGGAATTGGGGGTTCCAGAGATGGGGGGGCTGAGCATGAACCAGCCAAAAATAGCCCAAATAAGCCAGAGGTATCCTGGGCTGTTCCCACAGTGTGGGCAGCAGGTGAGGGGGGAATTCCTCCCCTCTGCCCTGCTCAGGTGAGACCACACCTGCAGAGCTGCATCCAGCCCAAGGGCCCAGCACAGGAAGGACGTGGAGCTGTTGGAATGAGTCCAGAGGAGGCACCAAGATGATCAGAGGGATGGGGCAGCTCTACTGGGAGGAAAGGCTGAGAGAATTGAGATTGTTCAGCCTGGAAAAGAGAAAGTGTGGGGTGATCTAATTGTGGCTTTCCAGTACCTGAAAAGAGCCAACAGGAAAGATGGAGAGAGACCATTGACAGGGGCTTTTAGTGACAGGACAAGGGGGAATGGCTTCAAAAGACAGTAGGTTTAGACTGGGTATTGGGAAGAAATTCTTCCCTGTGAGGGTGGGGAGACCCTGGCACAGGTTTTCCAGAGAAGCTGTGGCTGCCCCATTCCTGGAAGTGTTCCAGGCCAGGTTGGATGGGGCTTGGAGCAACCTGGGATAGTGGAAGGTGTCCCTGCCCGTGGCAGGGGGTTGGAATGAGATGATTTCAAAGGTTCTATCCAGCCCAAACTACTCTGTGATTCTATGATCAGTGTTTTCAGTCCCCTTCCTCTGCTCTGGGTAAATGATAATTAGTAAAGAGTGTGCACAATGAGCTTTTGTACAACACAGAGCTTCATGCCATGTGTCAGTGGCTGAGATAACAGCTCCTTCATCAGTCTCTTTACAAGGTATCAATTAATTAATTCATATGACTGTTAGATTACTCTCATTCCCTTTTGGGAGATATGTAGCAGTTATTCTTCAGGGAGGATGCAGTGAGAAGTAATATTTCCAACCTGTGATGCTAAGTGGGGATTGCTTCCCATCTTGGAAAGAAACATTTTATTTCAGAACAGCTCTGTGTGGAAGCTGCTGCAAAGGGCCAGTGGTTTGTAAAATCTGCGTACAGAAAACGTGTGAAATAAATGTTCTAGATCTTGGTGAAAATAGGATTTTGTTGATAGGAAGTTTTTATTGCTGGAGGGCTATCTGATGAAATAAATATCGTTAATTCTCGGTCTTAGATCCCCACAAATACCCAAAAGCTGGGGGTTGGACTAGATGACCTTTAAAGGTCCCTACAGAATCCCAGGATGGTTTGGGTTGGAAGGGACCTTGAAGCTCATCTAATTCCACCCCCTTCCACCAGGGACACCTTCCACCATCCCAGGTTGGTCTAAGCCCTGTCCAGCCTGGCCTGGAATACTTCCAGGGCTGAAATAATTCTAAGATAATGATGGCCATTGAATAGGAGGAAGAAGCTTTGCTATGAACATCAGTCTGCTTCGGATCAGGTTTGCAATCTGCTTTGCTGTCCTTACAACCTCCTGACTCCACAAGAAAGTGAAGTTATTTCTCTGATTTTCTGGTTCAGAGGCATCATTCCTGGAGGACTGATCCTTTTATAGCCAAAAGGCAAGAGAATTCCTTGCAGTAAGGCAGAGAGCTCCTCTTCTCCCAGGAAATTGTCTCCTAAGGACAAGGATGGAAGGTGGAGCCACAGGAAGCTGAAGCAGCGGCCCTTAAGTGCCTGTTCTGTGAATAGAGAACTTCATTACCTTGGGCTGCCAATGTAAATTAATTTTTAACGCATAATTCCTCCCTCATCTCTTTTTCTAGCTGGAACTTAACTAAACAATGCATCTCTCAAGACAAAAAGAGAGAAATCTCGACCGTTGGGTCAATTTGCTGGGAGTAGAGACATCAGTCAGATGCAGAACATTGACCAAGCGCTTCCTCGGGTGCTTCATTCGGGGAACCTTGGGGGAAAGCTGAATCCCTCCATCTGCTCGGTGAGAAATCGTGCTCAGAAAGCTGAGGAGCCTGGTTCTTCCCAAAGAAACAGTCCCTTCCTGCTTCTAATTAGGCAGTCCATATCCTGCGTTGTCAGAAAGACGTGGAGTTGATGAAGAACACAGAAATTCACAGCCTGTTGCTCCCTGCTCATCCCCTGCTGTGAATGAAAACTTGATTCCTGCTGAAAACTTTTTTTTTCCCTCCCAAATCTTATTTATTTATTTATTTATTTATTTACTTAACTTGCTTACTTGTTCCTGTGCTTAGCAATTAAAACACTGCGTGTGGCAAACAAAAAAAAATTTAAAAAAACAAAAAAAAGAGAGAAATACCCAAAACGTAACCACCCCACATTACCAGAGGAAGAGAAAGGCTTGAATTGCCATAAATAACGCAGTGGGTCATGAATAATTCAAACCAGAATATGGCTGTTATTGTAAGGAGTTATCACAGCTAATTATAGTCCATTGCCATCGTTCCCTCCAAAACTCTGGCACTGATCGCTGCAGGACATGCCAAATATTCCACTAAAACAAAATATTGTCCTCGATGCTTCCCTGTTGATCAGCAGGTCTTTTGCTAAGAGAGTTTGTTGTTCTTCAGTGGCTTTTGCCCTTCGATCACTGCTGGAAAGAAATTAAGAGGACCTTTCACTTAACCAAATCGTTCATCTCTATCAGTCAATTGGTCCCTGCAGACCCTTCCCAATGTTGTTCCAACTCCCTTGGCACAGAAAGAGCTCGGGTTTCCACCACTCTGAGAAAACAGGGACTAAATTTCTAAGATTTTTTTTTAATTCTGATTTTTTTTTAATATTCTGATTACTTTTTAAAAAAATCTGTCTCTATCCTCTTTAGAAAAGACTTGCATCCTGCAATAGGATGAGGATTTATGCACGTTGTAAAATAATATCTGTCGGGACATGTGGCTTCCCAGTGGGGTTTCCTTTGAGATTTCCCTGTGATCCGTAAAATTTCTGGGTTTGTACAAGACTTTACTGGTTTTAGACTATTGGCAAGCGGCAGATGTTGACTAGACATGAGCTTGGAACTGGAGATGTTTAAGGAATGAGCTCCAGAAAATCAGAATATGCCACAGAGCTGCCTGTAAAAGAGATTTTAATGAGAATATTAATCATGAAATGCAACAAAGGAAGTACAATAATGTGATAGAAATATTTCGGGAGAGAAATGCAAAGGCAGTATAATTTCTATAAAATTGACAGACAGGGAGGAAAATTACTGATATCTTTAGAAGTTTGGGGAGACTAAGGAAGGATAACAGATGGCCAGCCTGGTAGGAGTAAATCTTTCCCAAGCTTCAGATATTAAGTTGCAAGGAAACGAGGGTCTTATTTTACCTGCAAGTGGGAACCTTAGCGTGAGCAGGAGTCCAGTGCCAGCAAAACACTGCTCCAGGGAAGAAATCGCCCATTGTCCGGCCTCTGACACAAGATTTACAGTCTGTTGTATCATTGCAAATAGCTGTTGTCCTTGGTCAGACTAAATCTAACTCCCAGCCCATTTTGAAACATGAATCAATCTGATATTGCCATGTGGTAGAGGTGGTAGGTTTTTTTTCCTTCCACACTCGCCCATATCTTTAATTCCTATTCCCCTGTCATCTCTTTTTTGGACTAACTTTGGCTAAAGGCCTGAATCTGTAAGGCATAGAATTTACATTCCTAAAATCTACTGGCAAGTCTTTAAAAAATCGGTTGCTATTATTGTTATTATTACTAATTTCATGTAATAATTCTGGGAATGCTTTTTCTGTGAGATCTTTAGGTACAGTGAAGAATTTTGACTTGCCTGTACAGCACATTTTATGAGTTTGGTCCCTCATTTTGACTCTCAGATCACCCTGTGAGGTCTAACAAGGGGCAGAGAGTTTCTGGGTCTCTTCCAAACTCCTCGGAGCTAAAGAAACCCCCTTGGTGTACCTGCACTGCTCCTCAGAGGTGGCACTGGACCATGAATGTGGTGTTCTCCACTTTTCTCCCTCTTCCACCCTTTTTGGCACTCATTTGAGTGCTGTCAGGAGACCTCCAGGTGATTTCCTGATGTTTCTGCTGCACGTGGGGCACAGAGGTACCTGGAATTGCCTAAATTGGTTGAGCTTCCAAGGTGACAGGCAGGAAAGTGCATTCTTGAAGGCAAGCAGGAGCCATCCTTATCTGCAGGAGCAGGAGCAGCCTCTTTCCTTCCCTGACAACTCATCGAGCCCTTACCTGCATTAGCTGGGATGTAGGGGATATATGAGATAAATGAATCCCTTCCAGATTTTTAATCCAATTATTTCACACCAAGAACTCTGTTTATTTCATAGTTATATCCCTGGTTCTGGAATAAAAAAGGAAATAACCTCCAAAATGTTTTACAGAGAAGATAATCAGAGCAGTGCCTGGCTTTTTTTGGGTGGAGAGAAACGGCTGTGTTGCAGGGAGAAGGAGAAAACTGTGCATGCATTTTGCATGAACAGGTTATTTGAGAACACGACGGCTATAATGAGAGAGAGATCATCTTGCTTGTGGCTGTGCAGAGTGGAGGTCAGACAGCTCTGAATTAGCAGAGTCATTAATATTCTACTACAACATAAAGCTGGAAGGGACCTTCTAGGTCATCAAGCCAACCATGTCATATAATCCCATTTGAGAAGAGCGGGTGACATTGGAGGCTAAGTAGTGGAGAAAATGCTTGTGGAGACAAAAAGTGCCAGTCACTGACTGACTGAGTGGTTAACATGGAATAGGGACGAGGGATTTGTTAAGGGGCTTGAGGGAATTACAAACCTGAGCGAGATACCTTGGAAATTGCCACTATTTTTAAAGTAACTTCTGTATTCCTTGCTGGGTTTCGGGAGGAAGAAGCCGGATTGTCCATTAAGTATCTCCTGTTATCAAACTTCACAGCATAAAGGGATCCTGTGTGGATCAGTGCAAGATTCCAGGAACAGAGGGAAAAGGGGGATCTAACCTGCCTGCTCCTGGTGGCCTCAGCTCTTCCTGGAGCTGCTCAGCACTGCAGAGATCCCCTGCTTTGGGTTGTCTTTGAGTTGTGAAGGACACATAACTGTGACTGTCCTTCAAGCAGGACACGGTGCCATGGAGCAGGGAATGGAGGTGGTAGCTTTTATTCCTGGGAATCCCACTTGATTCACCTCTCAGCTTTGCCTGAGCAGAATTTCAATTCCTCTCTCCCTTTGTTCTCATCCGTGGAACGCGCTAAGGTAATTACATTTTTGTGTCTCGCAGGGATGTTGTGAGGTTTCTCTAATATTTATCAAGTGTTTGAAGAAGATCTTATGAAGGTGCAGTGCAAGTACCAGGAACTCTTAACAGTCTTGACGAAATCCTTCCTTGGAGCAATGTAGACAAATTCAAATTGGAACAACAGCAAATATTTTTAACAGCAAAAATTAATTAATTGCTACAGCAGCTTCCCAAGGGAAGGGGTAGATTTTCCATCACTCAAAATGCGTTAAGTCCGAGCTGCCTGTGGTTTTGAAAGACAAGTCCTAGCTCAGCTTCAAGTATTTTAGCTCAATGCAGGAGTCACTGGATGATGCAGAAAATAGATGTGATGGTCCTGCGGACTTAAAAAAGTTTTATAGCTGGATTTATTTGCCTTCACTCTTTTTCCCCTCATTCCACTTGTTGTCATACCAACACTGCACAGTTCTATTTCTATTTATACCTAGACTTCAGACATGAAATAGAGGAGTGGTTTGGGAAACCAGGTTCTCTGCTCTGACTTCTCCCAGGTGCATTGTCCTTCAGGTGTTTAGGAAGCTGGAAAGGATACATCAACTCTGGTTTGCTTTCACCTTCCACTTCTGCCTCCCTGGGATACCTGTGTGGGATTTTGTACAGATTTCCATCCCAGGGTCACCACTTTGTGACCAGTGGGTTGAATCTAGAAAAAAAACGGGTTTGGCCATGGATAGGATCCAAGGATCAACAGTTCCAGGTGTTTGGGCATGTTTGGCTGTGATGTCCCTGTGCAGGAAGGCAATGGACTGGGTGACAAGAGTGCCTCGGTCCCATAAGTCACACTCACCACCGGTGCATGCACAGGACATTGCCAAAACCCACATGGGATTCTCTCTTTATCTCTGTTAAAGAGCTTAGGCTGCCTTGTGGTGCCTCAAAAACAAATAATACTGATTTACAATAAAAACCAACTTTTTTTTCCTTAAAAAATCAAAATGGTCCTCAAAGATCAATCAGGATTTGCTCCTTATGTCAAATTTGCAAAGAGAAGTTGCACCTGCAAAACTCTGCTTTCAAGAGAGGCATCCAAATAACCAGCTGGTGGTCAGTGTCTTCCAATGGGGTGGATGAAGTTAAGTTTTAGGGGAGGAAAGAACTCATCTGTTGTGGAAACAACAGATAAGTTATCCTCATAAATGTTGTAAAGGTGGTTATAAATGAACTATGATGAAACAGAGTTCAGAGGCGACCTTTGTGCCAGGAGGTAAGGAAAGAGAAGCAGTTCATCAAAAAGATCGCGTCTGAAAAATTAATTTGACAGTGCTGATGGAGTAACTGCTCTTGTAAATACAATTTTGTCAATTTTCAAAGAACCATTTGGTTTCCAGACACACAATTCAACCCTGCGCCAACTGGCAGCTTTGGTGTTTAAAAATGGATTGTGTCGAGACAAGGTAATACCCAGAGGCAAATGTGCTGTTATGAAAGAGCTGTACAGGTTTATATTGGAGTCAAAAAAGGGTTTTGTGACTCCCAGGAGGCAGGCAAAGGGCAATCTCAGATCTCATCAACACCCTGAGAGTCTGCAGAAGTCAGCTTCTGTCTTATGGCTGCATGGGCTGACTTTCAAAATACATGAGCTTGGAGGATGGGATCTCATGTCCTTATTCCCATCATGTTCAGGCTGGATGGAGCTTGGAGCAACCTGCTCCAGTGGAAGGTGTCCCTGCTCACGGCAGGGGGTTTGGAACTGGATGAGCTTCAAGATCTTTTCCAACCTAAGCCATTTCTGGATTCTATGATTGATATTTTGGGGGTGCTCAGGATTCAAACTATTTCACTAAATTTAACCTGGGATAATTTTTGTCTGAAGAGATTTCCTAGCCAAATAAATACCAAACAAAGGTGTTTTAAAGATGTTTTGTGCTTCTTGCTGCTGGGCAGCGCAGAGAAGAGAGGAGCCCTGAGGCTCCACTCCACAAAACCATTTCAAAGCCATACAGGGAACATGATGTTCTGCTATCTGCGTGGAGCAGAGCAGGGAGCTGCACTCAGCAGTTTCTGAAGCAGTCCCCTAACCCAGACTAAGCAGGAGAATTAGATCCAGTCCAATTTCACATTTTCCGGTGACAGAGAAGCATCTGCCTCTTCTGTGATTCGTTACCACAGTCTAGAACACACACCACAAACAAAGACATTTTATTTACATTTTGAATTCCTATTTGTGCTCCATATCATGAGCTAAGGTCAGGCTTTGTCTGTGGAACACTGATGGGAGTGGTGGGTGAAGGTCTTGGTTGGTAGATGTGCCCTCCAGGTTGACAGAGGGGCTGGATATAACTTGGTTCCTGGTAGCATCCGTTCAAATCTCACCTTTCTTTCTGCTCTTCCAGCATGGATACTGGGAATATCTGTGTTCTCTCTTTCCTTTGTCTGTAGGCTTTTCTATTAGAGCCAAAGACACCTTCATCCCTTCTCTCCTTGGCCTCCTTCCAGCCATCTACTAGTTCCTCTTTGCATCAAAGATTTCTTGTCTTGGACACAAAAAAAATTGAGTTACATTCATTTTGGGTGCCATTTTTTACCTCCATGAGTGAATGTCAGGGGGAAAAAAGGGGAGGTTCTATCTGATTCCCCTGTGTGACAGAACTCAGGTGTTGGCCAGCCTGTGAAGAAAGACTCCAGAGAGATTTCTGGTTGTGATCCAGAGTCATTTACAATCCTGTGACCTTTACCAGATTTTTGTGACAGGCTTTGCCCCTCATTTCATCTCTTTAAAGCATCCTGTCCCCTCACTTGTTTCCAGGTTTTTATATTTTGATAAACTCAAGGGTTTGGTGATGATTCTTTGTGGCTTGTATGGCCTGGCTGCCCTCAGCTTGTGTTCTGCCAGCTGCTTCCTCCGGATTTTTTGCTCCTAAAACAGGAAAGACCAGCATTTTCTGGGTGTGGCTCTTCCTGAGATGAGTCCTCAGTGCCCAGGACGTATCCTTCCACACGGAATCGTTGTGGCAAAGGACACCTGATCTCCATCCATTCCAGCAAGGAGAAGCTGAGCAGGCTGCAGACTTGATGCTGGGAGACGGGAACCTTGATAATTAAAATGTCAGTGACTCAAATCCCCTTAAGGTGAGAGAGAGCTGCACTTTTTATTGCCATTGCTGTTAATGATACAGTCGGCTGGTACCTTGTACAGGAATAATGCATTTCACTTACCCTGACAAGGTCTGCCCACTCTGCTTGCTTCCTCTGTGCCTCATACACATCTTTAAGAGGATCATTAAGTAATTCTGGAAATGGAGAGAAAAGGGGAAAAAACCCCAGGATGGATTTTTTCCATCCTCTTAGACTAAAGCCACTTGTCAGAACAAAAGGATGTATCCTCACGCTGTGCCAGGGGAGGTTTAGTTGGCCATCAGGAGGAAATTCTTCATGGAAGGGGTGGTCAGGCATTGGAAGGGGCTGTCCCGGGATCTGGTGGAGTCACCAACTCTGGAAGTTTGCAAGGAACTACTGGATGTGGTACTCAGTGCTCTGGGCTGGTTGACAAGGTGGAGATCAGTCAAATGCTGGACTTGATGATCTCAGAGGTCTTTTCCTAAGTAATGATTCTGTGATTCTCTGATTATTGTGCAAATCTTGATCATGACATTTTAAATTCACACCAAGCTCATAGGAGGGGAGGAACAGCTTGGAGGAAAATGGACCTGGAGCCAAGCAGGAAGAGAAGTAAAGCTGGGAAAATAGAAGGTAACTGCTCCAGGATGGGTTCCAAAAGGGTGATAAGTGTCTTACCACTTAAATGTTCTGCTTAAAATCCTTAATTGGCTTCTGAACAATTGGAAGTATCAACTCCCCTGCCCTATTTCACCCTGTTAACTGTGATGGATGTTGTAAACCTGCCCTTCTCTTTATAGAGGATGGAGAAAAGGACTGTAAAATGAAGGACTTTTAAAGTGTAATGGAAGGGCTTAAAAGCTGTGCCTAAAACTCTACCCCATTTCATCAAACACTCGACAAACACACAGGGCCGTGCCCATGATTCATTTAGAGCAACGAGCTGGCTAAAATCATCGAGTTGATGAGACTTGAACCCCGGTTTGCTTCTGCTGTGCCAAAGACAAGCAAGGAACAAAGCGATCAAGGCTTTTGCAGGGCAGAAAATGCTCAGACTTTCTCGTTCCAGCTTGGTGGCACAGCCAGGAGGTGACACTTCTTTCACAGCTGCTTAAGCACCTGCAGGATCTCACTGTGGCAGTGAGGCAGAGCTTCGAGAGCTGCAGCGACTGCAAACTCAGCTCCAAGGTAATGGGCCTTTTCTGGGCTCGAGGTACAAAATATTTCTGTCAGGACAGCGTCCGTGAGTCAGGCTCCAGTGGCTCTGATTCCACCTGGGAGCAGTTCCCACAAAGGCCAGCCAAGTCATTAACAGTCTACGGCTAATTGCCTGTTGTAAGAATGGCACAGAGCACCTTTGCTTCCCAATGAGCTCAGCTTGAGTCGTGCTGCTGGTTTTGGTGGATTTAGCCAGGATTTATCTGCTGTCTTGGTGCTGTCATTCGTGGCAGTTCTGGTCACAGGATGAGCCAGGAAATGCTCTGCTTGAAAACCTGGGTTTGCTATGACCTCTGTTCCCGGTGAGGAAGGTGTGGCATGAGATCCATGAAAAATCCCCTGGCAGCCTTTGCACGTGCTCGCTGTCACAGATTTACATGTGCAAGGATCCCGTGAGCATCTTCTAGGGGATGACGCTCCCTCGGGCTGTGCCAAATCGTGACTCAGCAGGTTGGAGTAGCACATTTAATTATTGTATGAGGGGAGGCATCAACCCTGAGCTGCTGAGATGAGCCTGAGGAGCAGAGTGATGTGGGAAAGAAAAGGTTGGAGCAGGAGAAGGACCCCAAAAATCGTGTCAGGGAGCAAGAGGGAATTTCCAGGAGTGAAACAATTTCAGAACTATCTAAGAAAATTTCTGCACTGGCACAGCACAGAGCTGTAATGAAACCTGGGTAAGTCCTTTATATGTCATCTCACACTTTGGAAGTGTCTTAGACGTGTGAGCGTGGCCTACCCAAGTAAAAATAGACTGATTAAACATTCCTGGACCTAACCAATTCCCTGCTAGGACTGTGCATGGATACATCAGACCTTCCAGGCCAGTTTGGATGGGGCTTTGAGCAACCTGTTCTGGTGGAAGGTGTCCCATGGGACCCGCACTGGGTGATCTTGAAGGTCCCTTCCAACCTAAACCATTCTATGGCACCTTATGCTGAGTTTTAGTGGGGTTATTATCAACTCTGATAGTTAGGGGGGAAAGCATGCAGCTGATGTTTGGGGTATTTTCTAGTGAAAAGCTCTGCAAAGTTGTGACTTTGTAGCCCAAAAGGAGAGGAAGAGGTAACCTCGTCAAAATCCTAAAAATCTCAGGTCTTGTATAAATATTTGCTCACATTTTAAAAAAACCTCCAGCAGATATCTAATTACTCTGTTTTCTTAATCTCTATTATTGACTTCTTACGTGCTCGGCAGGCCCAGTGCATGGGAGATTAATATTTTCTGTTGAGTGGCCCACACTTGTAGAAACTGCTGCAGTGTGAATAAATAGTAACAAACACAGTGAATATTTCATTGGCACAAAAAGCAGATTCTGGGAGGGAGGAGAGTCGATGTGCACTGGTTTCTACTCTCACACGAGAGTGTTTCTGACAGCAGGACTGTCACACGCTGCCCGAGAAGGAGCAGGAGCAGCAATCTGTGAATGCTCTGGCTGATATCAGTAACCAGCATGGCATCCAAATGGCTCTTCTTGCCATTTGTGACATCGAAAAAATAATTACATTTGCCAAGGAAAAAATAGGAGAATGAGTGAAAATAACTAATAAATGTATTGAAATCCTAATCTCTCAGCAGGGAAAAAAAACCGAGTTGTATTGGATCATTAGCTGAGGTGGGCTACTCACTAAGGACTCACATTTTAGTGTGAACTGTCAAAACGCTGAAAAAAGAACACTTGCAGAGTCTTCCCTGACCTGGAATAAGTGAAGGAAATAAGCTGTTGCTACAAATCTTGTCCTTTTGGTGTTCTCTGATTGATAATCATGATATGGTCTGACATGTACAGCATCAACATGAGTCTCTTCACTAAAGGTTTGTCCAAAAATGTCTTGAGATATTCTGAGAGGACAGAGAGGCAGCCTGCAGTGGATGCAATGCTGCTGGGATAATGTCGTCTGTGACAGAGTCACAGAGCCTGTTTTCCTGCCCCTGAATCACAGCTTGCTTTGGGAGAGATGCACATGTCCTGCAGCAGCAGAGGAACCTCTGTAGAAAGCCACTGTCGTTTCTGGACTGCTGCCTCATCTTCCTGCTGGAGAGTTCCTCTCCTGGCCTTTTAAATCACTGTCTCCTCCGTCCCTGTCCCTGTGGGTTGGTTTTTGATGGATGGCACTGACACGTCCATGGATGCGGTTTTCCCGCTGAGTCGATGGGTGACAGGTTTTAGGGTTTGGGTTACACCCAGAGTACTTTGCTCAGGAGGCTGTCAGATTGGTATGAACTGTCAGACAGATGATAGAGCTTTTTGTGTAATGATCCTGACAGCGTTTCTCCGGCTGTCACTGCCGAGATGACTCCAGGACACACAAAGCAATCGAGTCCCTTGTCTACACGATGTGTGTAAACACCCTCAGCTGCTCCCCCCCGCACCACAAGAACTGATATAGACCTCTGGACTCCCCGAATTGAAAAGAGAAGTGAAGAAGAGCGAGGTCCAAGATCAACCATCTGGAAAGAGGAACAAGAGGCCAGAGCATCACCGTAGCTCTGACTTGTACAAATTACTGCTTTATACCTGATACTTTCCTTTTCTGCCCAAGGCCTCCTTAAGGGGTGAAATGCCTTATGTGTCTATTGCAGGGCTTTGTCGGAGAAGAATCCTCCTCCATCCCCAGCCTCCTGAATGACTCAATAATTACTTTAACTGATTCAAGGCTCCCCCTCAACCTCCAACCGCCCCCCTCGCCACCATTCAACTTTAACACAAGACCACACTGTTTCTCGGTTTCCAATGCGCCCAAAGCTATTCAGGCCACTTGTTCCTCTCTGAATGGAGCTGACAGAGCTGCTTTTGTGCAGAGGCAATTTTGGATTTAATTGGAGACCTACTGGGGGCAGGGCTGGGGGGGTGGGGGAGGGAATGGGGTCACTGGGTCAATATTTTGGAAAGATCAACTCAAAGGAGGGTCCAAGGAGAAAAAAATGAATGTGGGTTAGATGTTTGGAAAGAGGTTTTGCGTGGGCTGCGTGTGTAAGGGCCGTGCTCCCCATCTTCCAGAAATGACCACGGTACCTATTTGGGATCAGAAAGCAAACAGGGTCAGGCCTGGGGCAGATGGCTTTAATAGGCATTTTGAATCTAGAATGACAGATCCGAGGGTCCTTTCTGCAAGGATCACAGGATAATTCAGGCTGTGGTGAAGGAGTTCTGATGTCGGAAAGGTCACTTGCTGCAGTCCGTCCCCTTAGGTCAAGCATTCATCATCCACATTAAAGGAGCTTCGCTAAATTCCCTTCTCCAGTTCTGCTCCCTCCCTGGAGATAAGTTCAGCTTCAGCCTCGTCTTTACCACGTATGGGGCACTTATGGGTTCGTGCCAGAGCTGTGAATGCGCCACAATAAGAAAAGACCTTTTTTCTAGTGAGGCACATGTAAGTCACACCGTGCTTTGAACCAGCCCAGTCCTGCTGTGTAAGGGGACCACAGGTCACAATCCACACGAAAAATGGACCTCAGTGAGCCAGCACAAAAGCACTGTGACTCTCCTACTTCACTGCTCAGCTTCTTTTTGGCCCCCACTTCCTCACCTGACCAAAAAAAAAAAAAAAAAGATAAATTAAAATGGAAAGAATTTTATTGATTATGCTGCAGAAAAGCCAATATAATCCTGGCAGAGCTAGACCATGACCCAACAGAGACTCAGTAAAGCTACTTATGCAAAAAGAAACCCTTTCTTTTGGTCTCAAAAACCGGGTGGACACGGCTTGATATAAAATAGGTAAGACTGCTTTGATTGTTTTAAAAACCATCCCCTGTCCACTGCACACTGAGGTCACCTTCCCTCGGTTGTTACCAGTTCTAGTCCTCACTTCTCCACCAGTGATGGCTCTCAATTTGCTGACCTAACTTGGTGTTTAAAATGCCTGGGAGCACCCAGGAGAGGTGGGACCACCTCCTCTTCAGCTGCTCTGGGTTGGTGACAAGCGAGGAGCTGGCAGTGCCCTTGTACAGCTCGGAGGCAGACACCTGCTGGGAGCGTGTGCTGGGGGGGTCATACATAATTTAGGAGTAAAACAGCAATCGTGCTATTATCCTGATGATGCTCTCCAAACCCTGACATCTCCTGCTCCCAGGAGGAGCAGGCTGGCACTGCTGAAGGGGGGG
>VZRV01007185.1:467903-584175 GCA_013398115.1 Falcunculus frontatus | reverse complement strand
AGAGGAGCTCCTGGATTTTGTGGGTGTGGGGGGAGGTGACCTCAGTGGAGTGAACTGAGAGTGAAAAGCTGTTCAGCTGAGCTTCCTACACCCCTGAGAATTACGTTTCCAGCCAGCATCACAACTTTCCTCTACTTCTTTCCCTTACAAGCCTCTGGCTGCACGTCCCTCTGGGATGCCTCTGCTGCCATTTCACATCATCCCCACGGACCTCAGATCCAGGTTTCCTCTAGGGAAGCAGGGAGAGGTGTTTAAAGGTGTCAGAGACCTGTTGAGTTACATTTCCATCAGCAGCTCACCAGCCCGGCTCTGGCAGCATTAGTCAGACTGAAGTAACACAGAGCAGCCTTTGCTCTATTCCCACCACCTACTTGAAAACAAACAAGGCTGACATTTATAAGGCTTTAGAAAGCCTGGGTTTAGCATTAGATCTGCTCTCAGATTCCTGCTGCACTCCTCTCCTTGACAGCTACTTCCTCTCAAACCGCTGGTTTCTAGGATGGCAGCAGATAGGGACTGGTGACCTTTCCATGCAGGAGGTTGTTTGGAAGAGGTAAAAAACATCTTCTCTGCCCAGAGATTGTCCAGACAAGTTGTGGAGGCTCCATTCAAGTGTTCAAGGGCAGGCTGGATGGAGCTCTGAGAAACCTGGTGTAGTGGAAGGTGTCCCTGTCCATGGCAGGGGGGGTGGAATGAGATGATTTATAAGGTCACTTCCAACCCAAAGCACTGATTTTGTGATTCTGCCCCCTCTGAGCCTGAGGTAAAACACGAGCCTGCCTCTCAGTACATTTCTGTCCCCAGGGAGCTTAAAGTTACTGCCCAAGCCCAGGATGCTGCACTACTCTAAGCAGAGCTCCATGATGTTGGTTGCAAGAAAATAGGAGTGACCTGTGTGAAGTCGTTCTCTGTCAGTATCTTTACTGGATATCCCTTTGGAGCATTATTCTGGGCTGTGATTGAAAACACACTCACAGAATCCTGGAATCATTTGGGTTCGAAGGGACCTTCAAGATCATCTCATTCCAATCCCCTGAAATGTGCAGGGATGCTTTCCCCTAGAGCAGGTTGCTCAGAGCTCCATCCAACCTGGCCTTGAGCACCTCCAGGGATGGGGAGGATGTTGTGGAACATCTCTGGGCAGCCTGCACATGGAGATGGCAGTAGGAAGGACCAGGGATGGATGTCTGGAAATTCCTGCTAATCCATCCTGTGCTGAAAGTTGTGAGACAACCTCGTGCTGCTCGAGGCTGATGGTGCTGATAATTATTAGCCAGGTACAGCCACATCACAGGTAATGAGTGAAAAATTCAAAGTGCCTGGTCAAGATGGGCATAGGGGAACAAGAACATCTGCTCACCTCCATCCCCAGACCCAGCCAACAGAGCAATCCCAGGGAAAATGATCCTGGCCTCTCTGCAAGGCAGACCATGACATAGATCAGCAGCTCAGAGAAAGGTCAGCATCCAGCATAACTCACTCTGGGAATCATCCTGCCATGCCATGGCTCCTCCTCACTTCAGCCTTGGCAGCACGAGGGAATGATGCTGCTTCCCATCAGCCTGTGGGTCACACAGCACTGGACCCAGTTCCTGGGATGGGAGGGCATGGGGACACTCAGAGAGCAGCTGCTGCCAGCTGGGCTTTCTGTGCTTTGCAAAAATCAGTGTTTGACCAGCGCTGCCCATGCTTGGAAAGCTCCTGTGCCCAGTGGCTTTGGATGAGGAGCAAGGGAAGAAGGATGGGATGGCATTCCTTTCTCCAGAACCTTCTCACCCAGGACTCTTATAAACAAATCAGACTTTGCTAAGTATCTTCAGGAGAATGAGGAGAAGCACTGATGCTGATCCAAATTATATATTATCAGATCAATTATATATTGAACCTCCTAAAATGGTCTGGTTTAAAGAGAAACCATTCTGCTGTTAATAAATCCAATGAGCACCTGGATTTTCAAGGCTAGGATGTATCACCAGCATATATATACCTGCCAAGACTACAGACTGTCACAGAAAGTATAATTAATGTACCTTTAGCCCTGTGAAGGTGTTTGCTGCTCTATTTATACCTCCTAAATATGAGTCTGGGTACACCAAAGCACGACCCCATCATTTCAGCTAATATTCTCTCACTCAGATGCCGAGCTCTAATGTCCAGGCATAAGTATGAACAATCACCACAGCTACAATTGCTATTTCCCAGCACTGCTCCATCAGTATTTAATCTGCTGCTTTATAGAGCACTGTAGGAGATCCTCAGAAAGGAAAACAGCTGCAGCCAAGTTCTGCTCCAAAAAGTATTTTCAATTGAGAGGCCTATTAATCCAGGCAATAGGCATTAAATGACGTAACAGTGGAGCTGGAGGGCTGATATGCCCTTCTACCCAGGGCAGGAAAAATTTCTTTTTTATGCCTGGGAGAGCTGCTGTAAAAGAGAGCCCTACAGGAGTCTGAGAAATTTGTTCCAGGGTTTTTATTTTCCCTTTTTTGAAGCAGCAGCTGTTGCCTTTATCTTTTTCCCTAAACCAATATAATGTATTTATATGCATATATAAACGTATTTTTATAAATATATATATTTGCATATAATAAATATTCATTCGTGCATTTATACATGTAACTATATTTATATATGCATTTATATGTACATATATTTATATTACAAGGCATTTAATTTATTTGACTGGTGCAGTAATTGGTTAAGTACCTATAGATGCGTGGTGAGATTCTTGGGGCTGTCCTGTTCAGGTCCAGAGTTTGGAGTTTGATGATCCTTGTGGGTCCCTTTCAACTCAAGATGTTCTGCAATTTTATGATTCCATGAGATGACAGTGAAGTGAGTATTTCCAGTGCAAAAGGAGCTTGGAGATGTATTCCCTGTTTTCCCTGTGTTCCCAGCCACTTCCATTCAGACTCTTCCATTCTTTGAGCTTGCAAAGAGAGACCAATCCTCCAAAGAAGGGTTGGCATCGCCTCCTGGGAAAATGGTTGGTTTAATCAGCAGGAAACTACAACTTAGTCTTAGGAGCCCTGTGCAACCCTGAAAAATTTGTTCCACGTCTCTGTCTGAAGTCCAAGTCTTCAACATGGACAAAACAGCTCTGAGTCCTTTCATGAAGAGGTGGTGGACACTCATTTGTGACTTGCAAGGGCTCCTTCAGAGCTGCGATTAGGTGGGAGATCTTCCCTCTTCTCTTGAAAAAGAGCCAATGATGCTTAAACACCAGAGAAAGGCAGGTCCTGCTTGATCCTGAGTCCATCTCACAGGGCTTGCCCTGCCATGAGGGCAGTTCAGTGCAAGGTTAGCGTGAGTGCAACCAGAATTGTGAAAACAATTCTAATTCTAGAATTATTCTAGAATCTATTTCTGGATTATTCTAACATGTCTAAGTATTCTAGAACCTAATTCTACAAGCTAATTCTTCTCTGATCAATTCCCCAGCACTTTCTAAGCGACATCATCATAAATCCCTGTGTGCTGGGCTTTTCTTTTTGCACCTCTTACTTTCCAGCAGGAGAAACCTGAGATGAGATGTTTGGTATCCCCCACAATGATTAAATTTAGAGCCCCACCGGGTATGTTGATGTCCTGATTTCTTCTGCTTTTTTTTCTTCTTCTTCTCTCATGTTTGAAGAGTCTGAGTAGGTGAGCTGGGAGGATGTCAGTGCCTAGGGGTAATATCAGGAAGCTGTTCCCACCTTGGTGTGTTGGCAGAGGGTTCATGGTGATAACGTAACCCATTCACCCAACCTACAACCATGGTATCAGAGAACAGCTTGGACTGGACTAAATGTCCTTTAAAGGTCATGAAAAGGGACATCTTTGGGTAGATCAGGTTGTTCAGATCCCCATCCAGCCTGGTCTTGAATGTTTTCAGGGCTGTGGAATCTACCAGCAATCTCTGAGCAACCTGGCCCAGTGTTTCACCGTCCTCTTGGTAAAAAACTGCTTCCTTATATTCGGCCTCAATCTTCCCTCTTTTAGTTTAAAATCTTTATTCCTTGTCCTATCACTACAGGCCCTACTGAAAAGTCCCTCCTTTTCTTACAAACCCATTTTAGGTACTGAAAGGCTGCCATGGGGTCTCCTCAGAACCTTCTCCTCTCACCAGAGTGGAGTTGAGGAGGAAAATCCCAGAAACCCAGGATACAGTTGACCTTCTGAGCTGCAAGCACATATTGCTGGATCATGTCCCACTTTTTTTATTCACGAGGATCCCTATCTTCTTCCCAAATCCCTTCGTCCCCAGCCTGCATTGATACCAGAGGTTGGTCCAACCCAAGTGCAGGACCTTACACTTGGCCTTGTAAGACACATAATTTTAGGCCTCAGTTTTTTTGGAAAGACTGTGTTTGTGACCCCATTTCCTTCCAGGATCGCAATCACTGCTCTGATCCTACTAAGTCCATCTTAGCACATTCACGTGATTGGTTTTTGGAAATAGAAGCAGCAGATGAGAAATAGCTCCCTTCTTGACTCATTGCTCCTGCTGCAATCTATATCACAGGAGGCTTAAAAAGTTATTTTTAGCTCTGTGTAATGGACACTTCACAAAGGAGATGGATTCAGTACTTTAATAAAATAAGATAAATAGACAGCAACAAATGGCAGAAAGCTGAAGTAATAAACTATTTCACTGGGTTGCCTGGTCTGAAACTTGGTTTTTCTCTCCTCAGAATGGAAGTACAAACTTGTCTCCTCTCCTTCATCTCCACACTCCCTTCCCTTTCCTTTTAGACATGTTGATTCTTCTGCCTTCAGAAAGAAATTGCTGCTCCTTGAATTTGTTTTTATTTGTTTGCCTTTTGTGACTGCATCACCTGACAATTTCCTTTCATCATCTGCCAGCTTCTTTTATAAACTTGTCCTTTAATCGCTGCTCAGGCTCCTGATCAGCTTTTGTCTAAACCACTGCCTGGCTCCCAGTCCATCCAAAACCCATAGGCTTTAACAACAACACAGCATGACAAGAATATTATTTGTTAACGTGTTTGTGATTCTGTGTTATGAATGAATATAATTCAAAGAGTCAAGTTCATTCCCCACCCTCGTGAAGGAATTAAAATTGCAATTTTTCAGGACAAACACTGTCTCCAATCACATCTTCCAGCAGCTGGGGCTCTGGCCAATGAAGGACAGGGATTTTTTTTCTCCCGCCAGTCGCCTTCCCATGGGCGCTCTTTTTTTCAACTTTTAGCTGTATTTGAAGACTCTTTGTGTAATCTCCCTATGCCAACTCCTCCACTTCCTCACTACTTTGGTTCTTTGAGTTTTTGGTCACTGCAGAACAATCTCTGATGGATATTTCTGTCTAACATGCTGCATTGCTCAAACACCAGTGAGCACACGCTGCTTGTTTTCCAGTAAAATGCCAGCTGGAATTGCAGCACCAATTTTTTCTGGAGTTCTTGTACATCTCAAATGTCCAGAAATCACAATTTTGCCGGAGCAGTCATTGCTGTGATCCATCTGGAGAGTCAGTCACATGTGGTGAATCATGTGAGTCTTCACTGTTTTCTAGATTACTACTGCCTACTTGGGGAGCATTAAAACTTGTTTTTATAGAAGTAGCTACCCTGGAAACAGATAAAGTTAACAAATAGGGTGCCTACTGCCTACATCCATTGGTTTCAGATCCTGATAATTGGAAGTAAACCATGTTTGGGGGACTTAAGTGAATATCTGCTGGAGAAGTTTGGTCCATCCTGGTTCAATTTACTGACACAACCAAAAAGGGCCTGAAACTCCTCTTCCGAGCATGTGTGGAGGTTGGGCTAAGGAATCTTCTCCAAGTAGGTTAGTGGGATCACTGTGGGTGGAGGAATTGAAAACATGGCTACACACACACACACACACACACGCCTAATGTGTTGACTCATCATGTGCCAACAAACACCGCTCCGTGCCTCTGATGTTCTCACACCAGAATATTTTGGTGGTTTGGCACTCACACTGCTCATGCAATGCCATGAAAGCCACGGATTTATGAGAAAGTCCCCCAGCATTTATTAATCAACTTGGAAGTGTTCAAGGCCAGGTTGGATGGGGATAGGAGCAACCTCATCTAGTGAAAAGTGTCACTGCCCACGGCAGGGTGTTGGAATAAGATGATCTTTAAGGTCCCTTCCACCCCAAACCACTCAGTGATTCTGTGAACTTTTCCAAGGCCATTCCTGCAGCAGTTCAGTGCCATGAATGCCAATTGGGTACCTGGCACATTTTCCAGCTCTTTCCTCCTGCAGTCAGTGTTGTCCCTTCCAAGGCCATGCAGATTGCTGCAGGTCACAGCTCCTGTGCTGGATGAGATCTTTGTGGTTGTAACCTTTGACCCACGAGGTGAGGCAGGACAACTGCATTTTGAGAGTCTCACTGCTTCCCTGGAATTTCTTGGCTCATGTTTTCTCCCCAGATTATCTCCCAGGGCACAGGTTTTAGCTGCCAGTCATGTAAAAGAGTGTCAGTCCAAATTTCTGTGCTCTGGACCAAAGCTGAACATGCAAATTTTATATTTCCCTTGGCTCAGGATCTGAGTCACCTTTCTGAGCTTTGTCCTTCCTATTGCTTGGATTAAAGTGGGCACTTCTGACTGATCAGTTAGATGAAATCAAGATGAAATTTTGATTACCGCATCTGTTCTTAGCAAGAGATGCAGTGGTGCTGTTGCAGATTCACTGTTTGTCTCTAACATTTTTCGCTGTTTTGAAAGGATCCTCTGATTTTACAGAGTTCAATTTCCATCATCATACATGGGGGGTGAGGCTAAGAAGGAACCCAAGAAGTCACCCAATGCAGTCCCATCAGCAAGGAAAGATAAGCAAAAATAGAAATAAATCATAACACATTTTTTGGCGGGGAACTGGATGTGGTCTAATGACTGAACAATAAAACTGATCACCCAGGCCCCATAATTTTCTTTCTATCTCTGCTGCTAACTAAGAAATACAGCCATAAACAAGTCTCCTTGTTCCCTATGTAGTCTTTAGTGTGAGATAGAGTTAATATTATTATCTTCTGCGGGTGTGTTGTGGTAGAAGAAGTCTCTCTGTATGAAATGGCTCTTAGTTAAACCAGGCAGATGCAACCAGAAAACATAGGGTCAATTTTAAAACAAATCATAGATGTTCACAGGGACAACTTCACAAGAAATCTGTAAACAGTGTATGTAAAATTTCATATTTCATATTCTCTCTTACACAACCAATTTCATCTTTACTTAAAAATACCCCACACCAACAAACTCCCAAATTTCTGGGTAAGGAAGCTGAGGTAATGTTTAAAAAAGAAAAAAAAATACATAAAGGAGATCTGAAATTATAATTCATTCACAAAGGTCCGCTGGGGCTTAGTGCCCTAACAAGCTTCATACCTTTTGATTTAGTTTGTATTAGTTTTGAAAGACACATTATGACAGCCAGAAGTTCAGGAACAATGTAATGTCTAAGGCCATCACCTTCCAGGAGGTTATGAAAGAGAAGGGCCCAGCCATCCTTAAAATCCAGGACTCTGAGAATGGCTGATCCTTGTGAGTCACTTAAGAGTAATGTGTCCTGCAGGAATAGCTCAGATAGATAGGGACACACCAGCAAACCAGAGAAGCACCTTATGGATGATAAAGTACAATAATTCCAGGCTCATTATGAAAGGAACCTGTATGGAAATAATCTCAGTTAAAAGCAGAATAAAAGAACAAAGGAATCAGCAAGTACCCAGAAGGGTCATGTAGGGCACTCTTCCTTGATATGATTAAATAGACGAATAAGTGAATAAGTAATAATCTAATCATAAAAGGGGCCAGGCAAACTCAGCACTAAACTATGAGACTAGGCAAGTTTTTCATTTGTGACCAAATGACCTCATATTTTTTCTATCTGCTTCTATTAAGCAGAGTCGTTTCTTCCATCAGAGCAGTGCTAAAAAATTTCTCCAACTGTTCCAGAGAGAGAAGAGTAAATGGTTCCTTCTGGGGAGGAAGAGCAAGAAATTAATGCCCTGACATGTTCTTTCCTAAAATCAGTGAGAATTTTGCTGTTAATTCTAGAGGCTTGTTGGGGGAGGACCGAGTCCTGGACAGAACAGGGCTGATCTTCTTTGATGGAAAGGAAAAGTCTCTTTTCTGGGGAGTCACAGGGAAGAGTATCGGAAACTGAGACTGGGGAGGGCCTCAGCCAGAGGTACAAGAGGATGAGCCAAGTCTCAGTGAGCAGGGCCAAACACTGGCTCATCTGGAGCCCATGTCAACAATGCAAACATCAAACCTTTGCTATCTATGCTCTCATCTGTAAAGTTGCCCTGCTCCCCTCTTGTATGGACTGTAACAGGTCTGGTGGCACTGGGGGCCTCTGGGTTAATGGGACAGAGCAGAAGGTGCTGTAATGTTACTGAGAGGGCAGAAAACAGAAAACATTGGGGCTTCCTGAGAGGGTTGGGCTAATTCTGAGATGGTTGGGCCTGTTCAGCCTTGGGGAGATGACTGAGAGGGGACTTTATCAATGTCTGTCAGTGTCTGCAGGGAGGCATCAGAGAAGGGACCAGGCTCTGCTCTGTGGGGCCCAGCAATGGGATGAGAGGAACAGGCAGAAACTGATGCCCAGGAAATTCCATCTGGACATGAGGAAAAACTTTATTATGCAGGTGACAACTCACTGGAATAGATTGTCCAGAGAGGTGTGGAGTCTCCTTCACTGGAGATACTCCAGAGCCATCTGGACACGATCCTGTGCCAGGTGCTCTGGGATGGCCCTGCTTGAGCAGGGAGGTGGGACCTCACTGCAGCCCCTTCCAGCCTGACTCACCTGTGATCCGTGGCTGTGCAGACCCACTCAGCACTCACATCTGCACAAATCTGGTGTGATCCTGCTGGTAACAGCTGCTCCCTCCCTCAGAGCTTTTCGTGGGAGACTTCAAAGCATTGCTTGAGATGTTCTAAGGAAGACTCGGTACCCCACGGTGCATTTTTCAGTAGAGCAGCCAAGGCACAGAACCAAGTGACTGAACTTGAGAGCACCAAGAAGTCACAAACCTGGGAATCGAGTCAACGCAGTTCCAAATCCATCCAAATCCAAATCCAATCTTGTTTTGAAGAGAAATACCAGTCCCATTCACATTTCTTTGGCCACTCTGCTTCTGCTGGTGGAAGTGAGACCAGGTTTTGACTCACTGGGGTTGCATGTGCCCAAAATAGAAAAGCTGATGGTGCCCTATCCCAGATTTGGTGGTCCAGCATGGATGGCTGCACTTCTGCAGGCCTCCTCCAAATGCTGTGTTATTAGAAAAGGATCTGTAGAAGCGGAGAGCTCTGCTGTGATTTTTTGACTTTCTTGAAGCTCAGAAGACTGATGGCAGTCCTAATACCGCTCTCTAGTACTCAAAGCATTGGAAATGTTCTGTTCTTGGGCAACAGCAAAACGTTTGTCCCAGGGTACAAATTTTGTTCTGTCAAAATAGCTGCTGCAAAGACTGTGAATTGGAGAATTTGGTACCATGCTGCTCAGAAGAAGGAAAGCACTGCACAGGGGCTGCTCAGCCACTCATTTATTTACAGAATGATTGATGGTTATTAACTAGTTAATTAATAAAGATTAGATGAAGTGGAGGGGGAGAGGAACTTGAAATTAAAAAAAGTTTGGCAGCTGTAGTAAGTGCTGTATTTAAAAGAACTTGTAAATGTGTGGAAAAAGAAGAGTGAATCAGATCAAATTGATCACCGGGGAACAAAGGAGCAAGACAAGTAGGGACAGACTTAGCAGGACAGCTCAGTGTTTAAAAAGGGAAACAAGACAATACCCTCTAACCAGCTCCAGCTGGTGAAAAAGATCAGGGCCTCACCTTGCAGGTTGCAAGTGGAATGTGAATTGGGTTTCCCATCCCCGGGGCTAATTCTGGGCAAGCAGATGCTCAGCTGAGTTCAGAGATTAAGTCAGCATGAGCCAATCGACAGAGTGTGGAGGAGAGACTTTTAAAACTATTCAGAATAAGTGGACTTTTCTCTCCTAGAGTTCTCTCTGCCACAGGATCACAAAGCATTACATAAACCACAGCTGGCTAAGTTTTTTGATCAAGTTTTCCTTTCTTATTTGAAGGAGCGGGTACGGGTTATTAGCTTTGTTCCACCAATGAGGAAACCAAGGCGTGGAGAAGTCAATATCCCTCTACCCACAAATCCCGTTGAAAGCGTCCCCTGACTGCTGAGAGGCATGCAACGGGTTCCGGGAGACCTGCCAAGGCAGCCAAGTGCCAGGATCGGTGACTCACATCATCGTGGGGGATGAGAGATGATTTACACCAGTGCAGCTCAAGCCATCAGAGCTGGGCTGGGCTGCTGCCATCAGCACAGACTGCACCAATGCACTGTTCCCACTGCTCCCCCCAAAGCCAGAGCCTGGTGGCAGAACCAGGCGTGAAATCAAACCCAGACCTCGAAACCACCACCATCAGCTGCTCATAGAAGTGATTCAGCTCTTTGGTGAGAATAAATCGCTGTAAGGAGGCTGCTGCCATTCTCTCTTGACTGCTTGAAGGCTCCCATGCTTGTACCATTCTTCCCTCCTCTGTGCCTCCAGCACTGGTAATTTTAAAACCAATTGTAAATCTTGTGTAAGTGCTGACTGGTGGAGTTAAAGCCCTTCATACTTTTAGCAGGGGTCTCACAGAAGATTTAGGAGGATGCAGATGTTTTATCCTAGGACAGCATCCAGCTCTGGGGTCCCCAGCCCTTGGCTCCAAGGGTTCCCAGAGCTCTTGAGTGATACTTTGACTCTCTTTTTAGCAGAGTCTGTCACTGACCACTGCTGCCATACGATGTCCTCGAAAGAAGCTACCTAGTGATGAAACTGGGTGGATACTGAAATGAAGAGCCTCCTCTAATGCCTCTGAAGCAGCAGTTCTAGATCCTGAATAGGAGAGATGCGTTCACCCCAAATAATGTCTCTCATTGGTACCACTGGAAAAAAAAGCATTAAGATTTTATTGTAGAATATCTTTTTTATCAGATTTTTATGACCTGGTGAGTTCAAAGTTTAGATTAGGATACAACTGATGTTGAAGAATAATTAAATAAATGAGATTTTTTTTGCATTCTGCAGAAAAATAGAGATGTGAAACTGCTTTGCCTGCTGTATGGGTACAGGAGGAATTGTGGCCAAGAAAGGAAATAAGATGTTTTTCTGGATTTACAGGACAAAATAACCCAGCCATTGGCTTAGATTGCAGAGCTTGGTATCCAAATTAGACATGGCAGAGCTTTTCATAGATTTTTTTGTCCCCCTTGTCCTATTACTGCATGCCCTTGTCAAAAGTCTCTCTCCAGATGGGCTTGGCCTGGAGATGGAGTAGATCTGTCCGTGTGTTATCTACGATTCAGTGTTCTCCAAACCCGAGGTTGTTTAAGGGCCTGGGAAGTTTGTTGTGAACTCTCCAGTTCCTAAAATAACATCCCTACATTATAGATGCCTCTTCTGGACAAACCTTTACTGTGCTTCCCTGATTCTATCACAGCAAAGGAGCTCATTCTGGTCACTCAGTCACTCTCATACCTAAGAAAATGGTTTTCCACTTCCATGTGCTTTTCCCCTACGCTGTACATTTTTAGCAAGGGATTTAAACAAAGGAAAAACAGTGCCTTGAACAAGCTGTTGAACAGCTGAGTCGAAGGCAAATCACATTACGTGTCGGGTTCATTAATTTTCTAGGTAAAATGTTTCTTGGAGGGTTTGTTTTCTGGCATATGCATTTTTTCAGCATAAGCTCCAGGTGTTGATTGGTTATCGATTTCCAGGGAGCCAGCAATTTCCTGAAATAGCCCCTGGCTTGTCCAAGACCCTCTAGAGAGGGAAGAAAAGACTAATAAAGGGGATTCTTTGGTGTGGGGGTGTTGATACAGATCATAATTGGTCTTCATTACCAGTTCATCGACTGGTTTGTTAGATCATTAATCGCCCTTGGCTCTGATCTGAGCAATTAACTAACAAACTTGTCATTAGCTTTTGGAAAATGACCAGCATTTTTTTTAGGATTATTGCACTGAGCAATCACTGCTGTTGAGTCTCAGAGGGTGTGAGACAGGACCCTCCAGAGCACTCTTTGCTTGGTTCGTTGGTGTTGTGCGAACATTGAGCCAGGCTGTTTCTTTTTCAGGGATCAAAAGCTATCTAGGATGCTGGAGCACAGCGGTTTTTTAGTTCCTTCAGTGGAACAAAAGACGTTTTAGGTTGGAAAACGCCCTTAGAATCATCAAGTCCGACCATTAACCTAGCACTGCCATGGCCAGCACTAAACAATATCTCTAAACCCCAAATCTACAATGACTTTTCAATCCCTCCATGGATGGTGACTCAAGTACTTGCCTTGGCAGCCTCTTCCAGCACTTGACAACCCTTTCTGTGAAGAAATTTTTCCTAATAGCCAATCTAAACCTTCCCTGGAGCAACTTGAGGCCATTTCTTCTCATTCTGTCACTTGTTACCTGGGAGAAGATATTGACCCTCACTTGGCTTCACCCTCCTGTCAGGTAGAGAGCAAGAAGGTCCCCCCTGAGCCTCCTTTTCTCCAGACTAAACAATCCCAGCTCCCTCAGACCCTCCTGATAAAACCTGTGCTCCAGACACTTCTCCAGCTTCACTGCCTTGAATTGCTAAAGAGAGGCATCATCCGACTGTAAGAAAGGAAACTTTCTCTCTCTGGTCCCTTGTTAAAAAATAATGAGTCACTTTGAAATGACATTTCTTGGTTGATAGGATTGAGTTTTTCTGGTTTATACCAGCAGAAGATCTTTGCTTGGAATCTTATTTTCATGCCTTTAAAAGGTGTGGGACTGAAAACTGCGGAGATTAAAATACACAATGAAAGCAAAAGGAAACTGGACTCCATCCATCCTTCCCTAGCAGCGTCTCTCAGACCAGATCTCAGGTGGCAGAGGAGAAATCTCTCAGTTTCACTGAAAAATATCATGAGTAGGGTTTGTTAGTATTTGTTTGCTTTGTATTTTGATAAGTGCAAGCCCCAACCTAGTTAGAAATTCAGAAAGGACCACAAAATCCATCAGGGAGCCATGAAAAGGAGACTTCTTTTTTTCATGATTGATCCAAACCAAAACTTAATTTTTTTTCCCTCATTGGTCCAAACAGGAATCAAGCCAGTCCTCTAGAAATGAAATTCCCCATTCTTCATTCCAAGTTGCCCCAAGCCAACTTCCCATCATGGCATTTCTCCAGGACACGGGGAAGTTGAGCTGTTCTATCTCAGCTTTCCCAAGAAAGCTGATCTTGCTGTAAATAGGTTCTCCTGGAAGGAAAACCTGAGTCTTTCCAGCACTGCAAAAGCAACTGCCTTTATTTTTGGTAAATCTGGGTTCTTGGGAAGAAACCAGTCAACAAGCAAAATTAAATAGAATTCATGCAAGGTCCACTATTAAAAGTGTCAGCACTGCCTCATTTTACAAACATTATCGATGGAAAATTCTCTTCCTAGCTCAAGATCTGGGAATTCAATTCCACTGACACACTGGACCCACCACCTGCTTCCCTTTCTGCCCCCACCCCAGGAATTCAATCATGTCAACACCCTCTTGCTGGCAAGGGAGATGTGGAAAGGAAGAAGAGATCATTTTTTAGGGTTTGTGTCTGCAGGACAAATTGGAAATGCTCCGAGTCATGTTGTTATGAACTCCAGAACAATAATAGTAACATCAGCTGGGGAGGGAAGGAGGGCTTACGTCCGCACGCAGCAGATGCTGCAACACAATTCCTTTCTGCAGAGTGTCATCTGTGCTAATGCGTCCCAAAAAAGCTTCATATCCAATTACAGGCTGCGAAGAGAAATGCAAGGAAACTCCCTGGAAGAGAACTGCTTGGGGCTGCAGTCTTTCAGAGTTCATCAGCCAGGCAATGAGGCGAGGCTGTGGTTCAGCCAGGCCCCCACTGAGGGAGGGAGAAAAGTAGGGCTGATGTTTGGGCAGGTGACATTCGTTTTTCCTTTGACTTAAAATTCAGTCAGTGGTTCATAGCTGGTCTCTCCCTTCCTCATTCCCTGCCTTGTTTGAGTATTTTCATTATGTAACAGTAAAATACGTGGTCCTTTATATCACTAAAGATATGCTGGATGTTTCAAAAGGGGAAGGGGAGGGTGAGTGGTGGGTAAACACCATGGATGCTGTAGCCAGTTTCAGTACTCTTGAGGTCTTATAGGATGTTCTTAACAGATTTTTTGCCCCAGTTTTGAGGAGAAAGTTTGATCCTCGTAGATTAGTAGGAAATTACCTCACAGATTCCACCTGGCCACTTTTAATGCCACCAGAGACTCAGGGATGTCTCAGCAACAGAAACTCTGCTCATGAGAAGACACAACTCAGGATACTTGGAAGGGTGTGGCCCTCAGGAAGAGCTGAGGTGGCTTCTTACAGGATCAGCCTTGCTGTGATTTCTGAAACAAATCATCCAAACTCTGGAAAAAAGCTCTCTCCATGTCAGGGGACTCCTCAAGACCTCCAGGAAGGCTCGTGGCATTGAGTCCTCAGCGTCAACCACGTGCTGAGGGGACAGGAGTCACTGTGTTATTTCTCAGTGGACCTCTTCTCCATCCATTCTTCCAGTCCTTCTTCAAGTGGATTCAACTAAATGACTTTTCCCTCCCAAAGAGGAAAATATTCCCCAGTTTGTTCCCCAGTTTTTGTTAGTGGTCCTCCCAAATCTCCAGACTTTGATTTCCTCTTCTGAAGATTGTTTTCAGTGTTTACCATGACCTGGCAGCAATAAATGAGTCCTGGGGATCCACTGGGATCACCCTTTACAGATATTTCTCTATATAAACACAGTGGTTTGGGGGTTGACATACAGGATTCCCCCTTCTTTAGCTTCCATGTCCCTAAAATATGGATTTTTTTTCATCTCTGGAGGTGGGCCAGTAAGTCCCAATTTTAACCTGGAGTTTTAAATGTGTCATTCCTTGTTACTCAGAGAATCCTCAGCCAATAGCATCCGGTGAATCTGTTTAACTGCATTTATCTGTATCCATACACAGGTTTGCGCAGTCACAAATCTCTGGAGTATTAAAGGATCCAGACTTTTCCTAGCTGATAATTCATTGAAGCAGCATCTTCGCATAACGCCACGGCTTGTACAGTTATTGGTTCTGGCAGGGTTTGCTCTGTAGCAGCCTGATCTGCTTTCTATTGAACACGAATGGAATTGACTGTAGGACGGTGGTGTATTTTTTAAGAGCACAGCCTCACACTCCGAGTATCCCAGAGCACTCAATAAAGTAATGAGTTAGGCTGTGGAAGGAAGCAGAAGTGCCAGCTCAGCTAGGCTTATGCTTTACGTGTTGGGGAGTTTGGTTTTATCTGAATTATTTATTTTTTTCACCTGTCAGCACTAGGTTTCCCTCTGTGTGTTTTTGTGATGAAGCGCCATGGGAGCACAGCCCTGTTGGACAAAGGATTCCCACCAGAGATGGGGAGGGTGATCCCAACCTCTGCTGTTTTCCCTGCAGGGTGTGCATCAGTTTTCCTCCCTCCCCACTTTTCCTAGTGCTGCAATGCAGTGTCAGCGTTGGTTGCAAGCCCAAGCCCTAGCACAGAGTCTGACTCTGCCACAGTCTCCTGGCTCTGGGGAGCAGCACGAGAACACTTGGTCCCTCTCTCAGAGCGGCTGCAGTCTGCCTGCCTGCTCCAGGAGAGAAGGAAGGGCTGGAGCTGCAAGGAGGGGTAAAGGTTCTTTTGCTCGGTGTGTCCATGGTGTTATTGCTGGGCAAGGTGAGAAAGAGCGAAAGTTAAAGTCAGGCTTCAGTCAGTGTCTCCTGTGGGGGTTGTTGGCAAAAAAGTCCACCACAAAATAACCCACAGGAACAAAAAACTCCCTCATATTCTTTGGTTGCATTTTCCTAGTAGTCAAAAGGAACCCTGTTTTCCCAGCAGATCTGGGTGAATCTGGTTTCTGTGGGGTATGGCTTCACCATCCCGAACTTCTTCTTGGAGCCTTGGCCTGAAATCAGCTCATTTTCAAAAATGAATTCAACCAGGCTTGAATACCTCTGCAGTGGCAGGCACTGGGCCATGGCTCTGAGCTCATCTCCTGGGCCACTGTGCTCGCTTCAGGTTTCCCTGGAATGCTCTGAAAATTCACAAATCATTCCCAGCCCTGGAGACACAACTCAGATGAGCAGTCCATGATCTGCACATGATCTGTGGTTTACTGCACAATTTGGTGTTTGTCAGACGAGGGATCTCACCAGAGATCCTTCCTGAGCTCGGGGACCAGGCTGGAGGCTTTGCCAAATGCTGATCCAGGCTCACTGGCTCAGATCCTCTCTTGGGATCATCTCTTGCCACAAAACACCTCCGTTCCCCAGGACAGGTGGGAAGTTTGAAGGCTGGGTGTGACTTTGAACACAAAATCTGTAACATTCATGTTGGGTGAGACCAATGATCAATGGGGCTCGTACCAACGGGGCAGAATCATGGAACTATTTAGGTTGGAAAAGACCTCTAAGATCATCGATTCTGACCATTAACCCAACACTGCCAGGTCCCCACTAAACCACATCCCTGAGCATCACATCTATAAGTTTTTTAAACCCTTCCCAGGCTGGTGATTCCACCTCTTTCCTGGGCAGATGCCAATGGGAAGAATAAAGCAAAAAGGAGTGAGCACAAAATAATCCCATCTGTGATGCTCACTCCTTACATCCAGCAGTCGCTCATTGAAGGATGATTATTTTTCTCTGATTTGGAGCTGTGTCTGAAGAAACCTATAACCATGGATCGATTGTGCCTCTGTGAATCTGTTTAATCCCTCCTGGGACCCTCCAGAATGTTTGGTCTCCAGGGTTTGCTGTGGGAATGAGTCAGTGTTAAACTGTTGTGCTGTTCAGGATGTTTCCAACTCACCTCCCACCTTCCTGTCCTGTTGTTTTGGGGTTTTTTTGGGAGGAGGTTTAATAAGAGCAGATGAAAACTTTGTGGGCAACTTGATTTCAGCTGGGATTGGGTCATGCCTTCGTGCAAGTGATGAAAAAGAGGGCCATGAGAAACTGTACAAAGTGTTTTGCTTGGCCTACACAGGAGATGAACTGGGAACAAAAATTCCATTTTTTCTTGTAAACATTAAGACAAAAAAAGGAAAAATCAAAGGTAAAGGAGTTCTGTTGAACTGCTTGTTGCCATGGCTACTGTATCATCCAGAGTATCCGAGAGGCACACAGGATTTCGTTCCTTCTCCAACGTTTTCATTCAGTTTGATTTTTTGTTATTTTTTTAATGAATAGGAAATAAGAGGGGGAATGCAGGAAGGGAGGACACTAATTGTTCTTCCAAACACTTTGAGCACAAAAATGCTCCAAGGCTGATGGCGAGATAATTGTCTCTTGCCACTTGTGAGGTCTCCTAGACCCATCTGGTTTCTGAGACAAGTAAGAAAACTCTCTTTAGAGCTTCTCTGGAACAGCATCTTCTATCCTCAATTACTTTGGGGAGAGCCAGGGATGTTCATGGCCCTGCATCTTGAGGAAAGTGGGATCAGCATCCATAACCTTCTTTCTTGTATTTCCTCGATAGGCAACTGCTCTGAATCAAGAGATATTTTTGGGGAGAGAATGTAGAATTAGGTAGAGTAATCTTCTTTTTCCCCTCTGAACACTTTGGCTTTTTTGAACAGACTCCTTAAAAGCTGACAGAGGGTTCTAAACTGGGGGTAAGGACCCATCTTCTGGCATCTCATCTTCCCATGCAATATCTTTTTGAGATTTTTTGAGTGCCAGTGATTTGGAGATACCAGAGCCATGAAAGGTTCGGGAGGGCTACTCAGCAATGTTGGTCTTTATTGTTAATTTTCCAACACTAATCCAGGTTTATGTTGAAATAATTGATCAATGATGAAACCTCTTCTCATGGGAGGCTGTGCAATATCACACAATAATACAATCTTTTAAAATTATGAGAACAATGTCTCACTAACCTGATTGTTATTGGCCAAGCCAAATAACAGAAAAAGTGTAATTACAGTAGAATTATATTGCAATTAAAACGTAATTATACTGTGGTTTGGTTTTTTCCCCTCAATCAATAATTATTTCTGTTGATATAATAAGAACATTAACTGCATGAGTGAGTGGTTTGTGTTGGCTCTCTGGTATCCCTGTGCTACCTGAATTGAATGTACAGCTCTGCAGTGACATTTGCAGTATTTATTCTCAGCCACACCACGAACCACTCAGTCACTTCTTCTGCAAGACACGAGGGGGTGTGTGCATGTGTGTGTGCACATATGTAAAGCACTGATACATGCAATCCGTCCTGTAATTACCAATTATATTATTACATTATGGCAAAATTAAATTGCAATATTAATATATATCGTAATGGAGTATAATTACGTTACATTTGTATTTGTGGTATTAAAGCGTGTCAGAGAACATACTTATCATAATTACATTGCAATTGCTCTTTAGCAGGAGTGGAATTACAGTCACCATATTATGAAATATGACAGTGTTACCTTTATGTATTATTTGCATTAAAGTAAAATTTAGAGGGCCTTGTAATCAGTATCTGCTGAAGGAGATAAGGATCTTCCATCGATACCAGGAAACAGATCCGGGGGGAGCTCTAGCAAAGGGCTCTGGCACAACAACAAGATTTTTGGCACTTGGTCCTCATGTGAGGTCTGGATCCCTATTCTGAGGTCCATTTTCTCTCTCCCCATGAATTGTCTTCACTGAGCAGTGCTGCTGAGGAATTTGTCCATGGAAATTTATGCCCTTCCCAAACTCATGGGGACAGCAGTGACCCAAAAACGTGCCCCTGGAAGCTCCTCTGTCAGTGCAGGACTGCCCGGGACACTTTGGACCATAGCGGCTTTGTCCAAAATCACTCCCTGCTGCAGATTCCCATTTCCTTCCATGGGCAGCTCAGATTTGCATCTCTGTCTTTTAGGCACCCGAGGATAGATTAAATCACCCACTCTGAGTATTTAGTGGAAGGTGTTCCTGTCCATGGCAGGGGGTTGGAATGAAATGATCTTTAATGTCTTTTCCAATCCAAACCATCCCATGACTCTATCATCTTCCAGATGGTCCTGCCCACAACTTAAACATCAAAACCCAGTGATTAAAGTGGGACTGAAAAAAATCCCCATTTTCTCAAGTCTTGGGCAACTTTTGTACTTTTCCTTAAAAAAGCTTCAGATAAAATGCTCAGTACCTCTCTCCATTGTGGTTCAATAGTGGCACAATCTACTTTATCTTCTCTTTCTGGCCCTGGGATCTTCCTGGGTCATTCCTTAGCCTGGAGAGGGTGGTTTGCAGGCAAGGTGAGGATGTTGAGCAGAGAGGTGAGGATGCACACACGCATTTACTTCCACACTTCTGCTGCTGCTTGGTGATCCTTGGCAGGGAGAAGTTCATGACTTTCTGCAGATTCACCTCCCAGAGTCAAATGTAGGACTCTCCTAATGAATATCCATTGCCATCATTGTTTATTTGCTGAACTAAAATCTCAGTTTCCTGAGGAATGTGTGCACCCTCAGAGCTTGGTCTGCCAACGGCGGAAACAAACAACCTGAACCAACATTTACTTTCTGCAGTATTTATGATTCACCAAAACAATTGCTCTTGGCAATCTTGCAAGGCAGGAACTTTATTTCAGTAAAAATTAGTTGGACAAATGCACTGTGATGTAGGCTCGGGCAAGAATGTGTCTGAGTGTGTGGGCTCCTTGCAGGATATTCAAGGAGCTCCGAGCAGAGGAGGATGAATCAGGATGAATGAGCCGGAGAAAAATCAAGAAGATGCATAAAAGAGGTCTTTACAGCTGCATGAAAACAATATGTAGGCATTCAGCTCAGGAATAAAGAGATGGATTCCTGGCCCCGCTGACGTCACTGAGGCTTCTTGGAGTCACTGAATAACTTTGGATCTATATCAAAGACGGATGGTCCTTATTTCCAGAGAAAATGGCTACAGACTGTACAAGTTCCCACACCACTTGAGTTCCATCTCCAACTCTGCTGATTCTCAGAGGCCTCCTGAGGCCTCAGGATATTAACTCTGGAGTTGCTGAGCATCTTCCTTCTCTCTATTCTCATCCTGCACCTGCAGTTTTGCCAGTGATAAATCTTTAAAATTCAAGTCTTATTTTCACCTCTTCATCTTGCCTGGTTTTTAACCAGCTTTCGGGGATTTTTTGGTTCATACTGAGAATCATCATCATCATTTGAGTCACTTGCAAAGCGGATAAAATGCCACAAATCAAACATCAGGGGGTCGGCAGTTCCCGTGGGCACAGAGCAATGCAGAAGTAAAGGAGCCTTATGCCAGGGGCAGACTGAGTTGGTGAGGTGAGATCTCCATCCTGTCCTAAATATTCCAAGGAGTTCAGAGGTGTGGGATATGTTCAGGGTGATGTGCTCAACTCAACTCAGCTCAGCTCAGACTGAGAATACAAAATAGAGGGATTGTGATGGGTGGGAGAGTTGATGTCTGCAGTTATATTTAAAGCATAGCTGATCTTCACCTTCTAAAAGTCCCATTTTCCATTCATCTGTCTCCCCACACTGATGCTAAATGCCTTCAAGTCCCATTTGTTTTTCTGGAATCTTATTTCATTCAGCTCCTTCCTGAGCCTGTGAAGTGAGGCAGCATTTCTGCCCGGTTGGTTTTTAATTGGAATTAGTTTCCAATCGATCAGATCTCCTAAATCATAATCTCAAGAGGTGCTGATGCTGTTTAATGTCAGTTTGTGTGTCTTTACCCTTACTGGGAACTCGTGAAGGAGGATAAAACTTACCTTGCAGAAGGGTTCTGAGAAGAGCTGGCCACTCATTCCAGTTTCCACTAGACAGAGACTGGATTTGTAACATTTTGGTGGGAAACAATAGGATGGACTCCCCATCCCTGGAAGTGTTCAAGGCCAGGTTGGATGGGGCTCTGAGCAATCTGGTCTAGTGGAAGGTGTCCTTGCCCATGGCAGGGGGTGGAATGAGATGATCTTGAAGGTCCCTTCCAACCCAAACCATTCTGTGATCCCATGAAAATAAAGAAATGAAAAATATGGATCCTGCAATGACACAGTGACCCTCACGTTGTGCCGTTCATTCTTGGTCCATGGTAGAAATTGTTGCTGAGCTTTTTTTTCCCAAGGTCCGCCCTCCGAGTTCATTGGTCTTTCTCTCAAGCAGGACGTGCTGGCAAAGCTTCTGGTAGAGCTGCATCCAATCAAAGCTTGCAAGCCCAAGGACATTCCCAATAAAGTACACGGGGGTCACATAACTCTGTTTTCTCGCCGAAACTCTGTTCTGCTGTAAAATTTGCTGCTGACTTGTACCTTTATTACCTGGGTTATACAATCTACTCCAGGATCCCGGGAACGGCAGGGACTGTGGAACAGCCATGTAGCAGTAGGAGCTGTTTGCCACAGCCCGTGCCCAGGATTGCTGCACTTTCCCTGCTGCAGGTGGAACGCAGGAAACAAATAAGAATTTCACTCAGTGCTCTTAAGAGTGAGTGGGCAGACAAGACCGCTTTCACCAGGGTCCTTCTGACTGGCATGGACCTGAAACAGCACCATTTCTGCCCAAAATAGCACGCCACAGGCAGAGACATTTTGTTTTTGCTAAAAGCAAACAGAGTTGCTAAGAAACGAATATTGCAGAGATGGAAATCCACAAAAGGTTTGACAGTTGCCGAATGGTGCGCGGCTTGGCAAACGGGGCCAAGCAGCCAGCCAGGAGGAGACAGACAATTCCATGGTACTTCCAGCAGGAAACCCATTATTTGTTCCTCACATCTTGTCTCCATCAAGCACGTTGCTGATTGGGATTGAAAAAACAGGAGTACAAGAGGGGCAGGGCCCTGTGATCACAGAATCGTGGAATGGTTTGGGTTGGATGGGACCTTGAAAGTCATCAAGTTTCGACCGCCTGCCATGGGCAGGGACACCTTCCACTAGCCCAGGTTGCTCCAAGCCGCATCTAACCTGACCTTGGATACTTCCAGGGATGGGGCAGCCACAGCTTCTCTGGGCACCCTGTGCCAGGGCCTCCCCACCCTCACAGGGAAGAATTTCTTCCTAATCTCTAATTTAAATTTGTCCTTTTTCGGTTTAACACCAGTGCCCCTTGCCCTGTCGCTATCTGCTCATGTAGAAAGTCCCTCTCCCTTCTTTTCACAACCTCCCTTAAGGCACTGGGAGGCTGCATTGATGTGTCTCCAGAGTTTTCCCTTCTCTGATTGGTCTGAACAACCCCAGCTCTCTCAGTCTGTCTTCGAGGAGAGGTGTTCCAGCCCTCTGACCATGTTTGCAGCCCTTCATGAAGTCATTTATGTGTCTCCACCTGTGATGGCTCTTCCTTAGACTCTGGTCCTGGGGCCCCAGCATGATGAGGATCAGTGACCAGGCTGGTGCCACCTTTCCCTGGGTGTGGGAACATCTCCTTATGTTTGAGCCACTGTGGAGCCTTTGGAGACAGCGATCCCTTGCAGTGACAGAGGACTCAGATTTTTACCCTTGCCGTGTCCCACATTAGGCAGTCAAATTTCAGCCATCTCTATTCTCTGTGCTGGAGAAGAGATTTTACATAACTTCCTTCTCAGATGACAAATGGCAAATACTCTGTACCCTAAAGGTGACGTTCATCATGTTCGTGACTTTGTGCATGGGGTTTCTCCCTGAACGATGTTTCGAGAGAAGCTTGGGGGGAAAAAAATCCCTGAAAGATGAGACATTTGAGGGATTGCTGTCCCCTACTGGGGCACAGTGTATGGTTTAAAGTTCAAGAAACCAGATATCAACGCTACCTGTAGCAGCTGAAGGGCCATCCCTGCTCTCCAGTGCATTGCCGTTATTGTTAGGTGTGCACTTCAGGAAGGTGGGACAGGGGAGAAAAAATACGAAATATTAAAATAGAAGATAGAAGCAAAGCAAACTGAAGCTGAGCCAATCCGGCTAATAAAGGATGCCAGGAGTTGGTGTTAATTTGTGTCTGATTTAAAGTGCTTGGTGGGTGGAGAGAGAACAGCCCACAAGAAGCAGCTGGGCTCCTTTTCCATCCCCCAGCCCTGCTGTTGGAGTGGCGTGGTGGGGGAAAGAGGAGCGCACAATCAGGCGATTCATCCCCACGCTGTCGCACTTTGCAAAGGCAAAGGAGAAGGAGGGAAGGAGGGAGAGGGAAAAAGCACTGATCCAGTTCTCATGAAAAGCACTGGCAGCAAACTTTATGCTCCTGCTCGCCTGACCAGGGTCTACCCGCCCTACCCACATTTACCGGCTTTTTGTGAGCTTCCAAAGGGCAGCCCTGACAAAAAAGTTTGGATTAAAGCTTTTCCTCACCCGCCTCTTTGGGCCAGGAATGCTGAGTGTTGAGGGGAGTGCTCTAATCTGCTGCTGGCTCTGGCAGGGGTCACGATCTACTCAAAAGTTGATAATTAATGTGCAGAGAAGGGTAAGACAGGGAAGAGCTCCCCCATTGATGTGGCTCCAATGCAAAAGTCTACTTCATGCAACAGAGGTGAACCTGGATTTGCTCCCCAGAGGGAGATCAGAGGGCAGAGGCTGCCCAAAGAGGCTGTGGACTCCCCATTCCTGTAGGAACTCCAGGCCAGGCTGAATGAGGATCTGATTAACCTGGTCTGGAGGAAGGTTGGGCCAATGGCAGGGAGTGGGGACTGGACGGTCTTTAAGGCCCCTTCCAACCCAAACCATTCTGTGATTTTATGATTTTCTGATCTTCCCCACCCCTCAGTTCTTCCAGTGACGCCTGAGAGAACATCCCCTTTTGCTGTTCATGTCCATGCACTCCCTCTGAGGCTCCATCTCTGCTCATAAATAACTGAGGGATTACAGGCAGTCACGAGTGTGGTCCCGTGATCATCCAGACCGTTTAATTATTTCCATGCTCCCTGGTGAAGCTTTGGCCCAAGTCGGTGCCAGGGCACAGCGTGGCAGACGGCTGAGCCAAGGGACTCTCTCCTGCAGGTCTGTGGGATGAGGCCAGCCCCCCTCTCAGGGAGAAGGAGGGCTGGGGTGTGTCCACAAGCTGTGCCATGCCTGGTCCCAGAGCCAAAGAACAGCCCCTGCTCCGTATCCTTCAGCAGTAGAGACGGAGCCTGTGGAGACAGACAGCAAAAGGGCAAATTAGCATTGATTTGGCAGGTGGATTCCTGTTCTTCAGGAGCTAAAGGAGGGCCATCTGCTCATTGTGTCTGGCACGAGGTGGGGGCTTTCATTCCCAACCAACCTGTGCTGGATTCCAGCCTGGCACTCGATGTGGAGAGGCCTCTGCCCCTCCAGGGATTGTCCTGTGAGACTGGGGACTTCCACTGTGCCTGGTCAGTCTATCCTCTGGGCAAAAAAGGCACCAATCCTCACCTGCTGGCACCTTGCAAGAAGAACTGCTCATCATTCCTACATTTTCTGTCTTGCTGAAGCAGGTTCCTGCGCTGCACAGGTGGGTTTATCATTGTAGGGCTGCTCAGGACCACCTGGGGCTGAGGTTTCCCTAAACACTGGGGCGTTACCAACCTCTCTCATTGGCCCAGTTTTGGCCAGCAGCATGTCCATCTTCAGAGCCATCAGGGATTGGCTCTGATGGACACGGTGGAAGCTTCCAGCAGCTTCTCACAGAAGCCACCTCTGTGGCCCCCCTGCTACCAAAAACCAGGCCATCCAAAAACCAACACGAAGCAGGAGAGAGAGCCTCAAAATCTTTCTCTGGAGGAAATGGGACAAGAAGAACTGCCAGCACATGGCTTTGTAGCTGAATTCGCCTCCAAGGTCTTGTGTAGTAACCTAAATTCAAGCCGTCTTGCCTGCAGACCTCCAGCTGCCCTCCAGCTCTTCAGCCCTGTCCTCCGAGCCAGAAGTAAATACTCATACAAATAAAGGAGCGTGTAAAAATCCCAGATTCCGCTGTCATCCCTGTGATGAAGCATCACCCAAGCCCTCCTCAGAATAAATATAAACCGTCCTCCTTCAGCCCTTCATCTTCATCAAGGCTGCACACAGACAGCTCACTAACCCCAGCCCCGAAACAGCACATCCTCAGTGCTGCACAAATCACTCCATAATGTCCTCCATCATCTCCTGTGATTGAACAAAGCCAAAGAAAGTGAGAAGAGAGGAAGAACTTTGCCTCCCAATAACCCCCCCCCCCACCTGCCCCTCACCAGTAATCTTCTCTCCCATGTCACATTGCTCAAGGGTTCCTAGGGAGAGGGCTGGAAAGGGGAACAGAGTACATCTGTCTCGTTTATGCAAATCCTGAACTGCTTGTCATGAGACTGATGGATGAGATGCGAGGAATAATCCAGCTTGTTAATGCCTGTGCTGTGATTGCATCCCTCTGCCAGCCTCTCTGCATTCCAGCATCCTAGGATTTGTTACGGGGGAGCCTAGAAGGCAGTTTCTGCCCTGAGGAGTCCACGAGGAAAAGGGGAGTTGAGCAGGGAGGTTCCTTTGCTGTCCAGCATGGTTGGCTCAGGCACGGCCCTGTGTGGGAGTGAGCATGACACTCCAGAGGAATTTAGGTCAAGGTAGATCACCATCCGTCCCAAGGGCTGCTTTCTCACAGAGTGAAGAGAGAGGATGGATGAGGCCAACCCATTTTGGGAGGGAGTTTTAACAACGTGAATGTGACTTGTGACACTGCTTTTAGTTTCAGGCTCTGTAGATGGTTTGGCAGTGTGGACATAATTTTTGTGGCTTAATAGAATATCCCTGCACCTTTCTATAGTAAATGAAAGAATGGTTATTTAGGGAAAGAATAAGGGACATAGAATCACAGAATCATGGAATCATAGGGCGGACTGGTTTGGAAGGGATATTTAAAGATCACCTACTCCACTCCCCTGTTCCATGGGCAGCAACATATCAGGGCTTGGTTTGAAAGGGACCCTGAAGGTCATCTGGCTCCAAAAACCTCTGCCATGGGCAGGGACACCTTCCACAAGACCAGATTGCGCAAAGTCCCATCCAACCTGGCCTTGAGCACTTCCAAGGATGGAGCAGCCACAACCTCTCTGAGTAACCTGTGCCAGAGCCTCATCACCCTCATTATAAAAAATTCCATCCTCGTATCCAACCTGTACCTGTCCTCCGTCAGTTTAAAACCATTGTCTCTTGTCCGATCTCTACAGACTTTGGTAAGAAGCCTCTCCTTCTTACAAGGCTTCTGTGTATGTTGAGGGGCTGCGATGACATCTGCCTGAAGCCTTCTCTTCTCCAGGCCAAACAACCCCAGCTCTCCCGGCCTGTCTGATCATTTTCCAGATCTGCATCCACTCCACCAGGTCCATGTATTTCTTGTGCTTGGTACTCCATCACTGAGGTCTCACCAGAGAGGCAGAATCACCTTCCTCACCTTGCTGGCCACTCTTTTTTTGAAGTATTCCCAGATCTGGTTGGTTTTCTGGGCTGCAAGCTCACATTGTCATCTCGTGTCCAACCATTCATCCACCAGGATCCTCAAATCCTCTTCCTCAGTGCTACTCTTCATCCATCATCACCCAGTCTATTGATCCTGGAGATTGCCCCAACCCAGGGCCACCCAAATCCATCTGGATGACCCACAAAAGGCTGAAGGAAAAGCAAAGACAGAGCCACCCCGAGACTGGCAGTTGCACCCAGACCATTGTGCTCAATAGCAATCGAATGGCCTCTCCTCCACAGATTCTCTAATCCATTTGGTCACCCTTTTATGCCTTTAGCCTCCACAGCACCCTGTGGCAATGAGGTCCCCGACTGAATTATGAGCTGTGTGAAAAACTACTTCCTTTAGTTTGTGCTCAGGCTGTGGGGTCAGCGAGGATGGCTCCCTGCGTCACGAGCCTTAATTCACTGCTGCTCCCGATGTCCCTCGAGGACCTTGGGGAGAGGGTGCTGCAGGAACGCACATATTTCTCATTCTTCTCCTTTGCAAGTGCAGCTTGCAGACTTCTGCTGCTTCAAGGTCATGGCAGGATCCAAAACCATGGAAACTTGGGGCTTTAAAAGGGATTTGCTTTGTCTCTGTTCCTCTCCACCTTCAGGGGCTGTGCTCAAGTCGGTAGAAAGGTTCCACGCCCTGCTCAAGCTCAGATATTTCTGCCATCTCCATGACACTGGGAAGTTCCCATTTGCCCACTTTAGTGTGGTATCAGAGACTCCAAAGCCCCTAATTTCAGACCCTGTGGAAGCAGATGGAATCTCTCCCATAGCTAAAGCAGTCCTGGAATTCAAGTTCTTTTGTGGTCCTCACTTTGTGGACCATGAAAGTAAGGCCAGGGATGGTCACAGTTCTGGTTTTACTAAAAGGACCTGTATTTTAAGTGTCTTTTGTAGCCACAGCCTGAATCTCCATCCTCCTCTTGCTGGAAAACTGCAGATCTGAGCAATAGGATCTTACGGTCCTTCTGTGTGCAATTTAATGACGTCCTCACTGGGCATTGGAAATTGAATGCCTAAAATTACAAGCTGAATTCCTGTTGTCAGAAGGGGAAATGTTCCCAATCCAGTTTTAACTTTGCTGAGACAGCAGCATTCAAAAACAGCATGGTGCACCTTCAGGGTTGATGTAAAATTGGACTCTGATGCAGTCTTTCCATCTTTTTCCCAGCTGCTGCCTAGGAAATTTATCCCCATCACTGGGGGAGTGTAAACATTGTTTGTCTGCTGGGGGGAAACTGAGTCACGGTCATTCAAAGCCGTGCAAGGAATCAGAAGAGCTCACATTAAATTTTCCATACACTAGGGCTGGTCAAAGGCTTCTGGTCATCTGCTGCTGATCATCCCCAGCCAAGTACAAGCTGGAGAGCAGCAAGTGGAAATCTCCTTTCCTGGAGCTGGGAGAAGCACCAGGACTTGAGTTTGTGCAGATTCTAGCCCGGAGCTGGTTGCAAAATCAGCTGCTTGGGTCTTCCTCTCCTTTGGTTTCCCTTGGGCAGTCCAGCTCCGAGGTGCCATGGGGCAGGAAAAGTGCCAAATCCAGCTGTTATTCCATCCCAGGTGTCTGGACAGACAGGACAGGAGCAGAGGTCCAAGTTTCTTGGCCAAGGAACCTCCTTTTCCTTTATCCTCTGTAGCTATCTCTGCATCAATGACGCCAGAGAGCCAGGATGTGGAATCATCAAATCATTAAAGGTTTGGGGTCGGAAGGGACCTTCAAGATAATCCAGTTCCAACCCCCTGTCATGGACAGCGACACCTTCCACTATCCCAGGTTGCTCCAAGCCCCGTCCAGCCTGGCTTTGAACACTTCCAGGGATGGGGCCGCCACAGCTTCTCTGGGCAGCCTGTGCCAGGGCCTCCTCACCCTCACAGGGAGGAATTTCTTCCGAAAATAAGGCCTGAAACATTTTTCCATTGCTGCCTGCACGTCTCAGGATACCTCCTGGTGAGGTTTTTACCTCAGCCAACAATCCCCACCCCAGACCATGCCTGGGCACAGCTCAGGAGAGAGCATTAAACCCCATGGAAGGCTGTTCTGCTTTGGGAATAGGCAGTTCAGCCACAGGAACAGGAGCTGTGTCCAGGCTCTTGTCCTCAGGGGCCAGAGAACGAGCCTGAGGATGTGATTTATGTGGGATTCAGAAATGAGCAGTGTCAGGACATGCACTCCATGAATCCCAAAGCCCAGTTTTAGCTCTGCCAAACATCCCTCTGCACATGTCCCCGTGCAAGCCTGAGCCTCCCCATGCACACACAGCCCCTCCCTAAATACCCCCTATCCCCAGGGGGTTCCCACTTATCTCCCCAGCTAATGCCAGTGCTTTTAACCTCCAGCTGGATTCCCAATCAATCCCATCCTGGTTCCCAGCTCAAATGAACAATGATGGCAGCGTTCCTGTTCACTCATTAGGATGACCTTGCCCTCAGAGGCCCTCTTGTGTAACCCTCACAACCGGGAGCAGGGTGGTAACGTAGGGAAAAAGACCCCGAAGGGTTGGCTGTGAGCACTGGCAGGCAGGAATAAGGCAGCAGGGAAAATAGGATTTTTTTAAGATTTGCTGGTGTAGAATCCATGGTATTTCTTGGTGGGGATGGGGATGGGGATGGGTGGAAGTTGGGCCAGTCAGGGTTCATGGGTGGTGCTGGCATGGAGGAAAAGCTGATCTTACCGGGGTCAGAGGGATCGTGTATTCCCCTGGGAGTGAGGAAATGCTGGGGAACTTGATGCCTTAGGTTTTAACTTTGATATTTTTCAGATCCTGTATTGCCTAGTATGCAACTCTGAAGTTTCTTGTAGCCTGTTAGCTGCTGTTTTCTCATGCCAGTCAGACGTAACAAAGCCTCTCCAAGGACACCCAGACTGTCCTAGGCCCAAAAATGTGTAAACCAACATCTTTAGAAGGGGGGTAAGCTTGGGGAAATTACATCATTAACTGAAGCTTTAATTGGAGAAATAACCCTGGTATGCAAACGGACCAAACTTACAGAAGTGTGAAGGACTCGTGACCCGCGGTCTATCTTGGGTGTAGCCTTTTGACAGCCTAAGGTGTGCCTTTGAAGGCCCTTCAAATAAATACCTACCTTTATTCCCTTATTTTTGTCTAGTCTCTGTTTTTTAGGTGGCCACTTCAGGCATCAAACTCACAGAAGGCTTGCTGTAATCCCACTCTTAACTGGGGTTTCAGTCTGCTTTCTTTAAACTGAGGTAAACTGAGGCAGGGTAAGATGGAACATTATTACCTCCATCAAAAACCTTCTGCCAAGAACCCCCTGCATGCTCCTTGACTTTGCTGGGCAAGGACATCAAAGCCACCCCTATAAAATCCTTGAGAAACTCCAAGTCCAGCCAGGGCTCCCAACAGGCAACGCCAAAATATTTGCACCCATGTAGAGGAAAGTTGAGGACAAAAATAGAAGTGGATTGAGATGAGGTGATGCTTAGTCTTTAAATTAATCTCTTTTTGGGATTTTTCCTGGTTGGTTGGAAATGAATCATCATCTCCAGCACCCTGCTGGAATTCTTCAGATCGTGGAGCACTGAAGGAAAACAGAGGATGCTTCCACATCTGTCTTTTCAGGTGGGAAAGCTGGAGCATTCAGTGACAGCGTGCACAAATCCTGGAGCCGGGATTCAAATCTGGCCTCTGGCTCCCCCGATTGTGTCTCCCCATCTGCTCAGTGCTGAAGGAGATCACAGATAGGAGGGTTCAACCAAAGCTCAGGGGCTGTGGAGTTCCCTCATTGTGGTTGAAAGCCCCTTGGGGAAGCCCAGGATGATCCATTTCCAGATATTTCCCATTGCCCAGTCCTCCCTTCCCCCAAATCCCCTCTTCCAGCCTTCGAAAGTTGAAATAGGATCAGGATCCTGCCCCACAAGCCAATTCCCATCGCAGAATCAAACATTTCCCATCCCGTTAATGCTGTTCCTGCAGCCCGTTCCATATCCACTGGGGCCTACCCCTAAGGCAGGTGCATTTCCAGCTTGGAGCTGGGAGAAATTTGGGATGAAGGATGCTGATGTGTGTATATAGAGAATTTATCAACACAGCAGGCAGGTGAGATTTTGGCTTTCTCTGCACTCAGGAGACTCAGAGAGAGGCAGGGGGTAGCACATCAGTCTCTGCAGTGATGGAGCAAATATTCCAGGATGTGAGGGATCCCTGCAGGAATCTGTGTTTCGAAAATCATGGAGTTGTTTGCGTTGGAAGGGACCTTAAATATCATCTCATTCTACCCCCTCTGCCATGGGCAGGGACACCTTTCCTTTGCTCAAAGCCCTCTGACCTGGCCTTGAACACTTCCAGGGATGGAAAATGGACCGTATAAATTAATACTAAGGAAAAATCCTGATTTTGAGCACTGATTTTATGGAAGAGGTGCTGCTCCAGGACCTGTCCAAGCTCTCTGGGTGCCTCCCAGGGTTAATTCCTCTCCCTGCAGCCCAGCAGAGCCACCGCAGCTGAACAACACCCAGGTCTGAGCCCTCCTTGACTCCTCTCTATGCTGTCAGCTCACCGTGTTTTTCCAGGCATTTCCACTCTGCTTTGCTCCCTCTCAAAAACAAAATTTCCAAGCTGTTGCAGCTTTTTTTTTTTTTTCTTTTCCCTGCTAACAGTTCCTTGTGAATAAGGATAGAACAAACTCTTTCCCTGTGTTTTCTCAGAGTGGCAAGGGACGAGCTTTTCAGGGCCAGGCATTTTTCTGCCTCAGGCAAAAGGGATATTTAGTGTGATGTCTGGGGACCTTCTTACAGGCAAATGGGAAGCCCCAGGAAAGGACGATTCACTTGATGAGAGTGGTTTTCACCCTGCTGGGATGTCAGCCGTGCACCAAGGTCAGAGGAAGGAAAAGCAGAGGGAAGTAAGTCTTGGACAGTGGCACATCTGGAGCCAGTGGGCAGAGAGAGGGGAGCTGGAACTGCTGGACCAGTGGGAACAGAACAAGGAGAGGGTGTTGGGAATAGCCCTCCAGGCAGCAGAGGGGAAGGATGCCCTTTCTGCAGTCATCTTGATTTTTTTTTCCCCTTTTTTTTTCTTTTTTTTTTTTTCCCCACGGAGTGTTTGTGTGTGTGCGTGTTTGTGTGCATGTCTAAGAGTGCCCTCCATTGGCCACATCCAGGCTGCTGCTCCAGGAGTGTCACCAGCACAGCCAGGGAAGGTGGTGGCTGCTCCACCAGGGATGGCACCCTTCCCTCATGGGAGGACTGTGCCACGCAGGGACTTTGGAAAGCAGGACATGGCAGCGCTGCCAGCATCCCACAGGCTCCTCCTGCCCGGGCAGAGCTGAAATCCCTGGACTGGGCACAGCTGCAGAGCTGGACATGCCGGTTTGGAGGTGTCCATCTGGGAGGTCTTGGTGGGATGGGGTGAATCGGCTTGTGGGGTTATTCAGGCAGAGTGTGAAGGCGATTGTGGGTGAAATCAGGGATGCCCTGACCCCTGCTCACACATCCCACACTGCCTGACTCCCCAGGATGGCTGTGGGTGGGGAGAATTTGTGCAGAAATCAAGCAGGGACACAAGAGTGGTGGCAAAATCCAGCCTCAGACCTGGATCATCCCCACAGGAAGACAGAACCTACCTGTGGTGGTGTCTGGTCAAAGTTTGGACTTGGCAACCCTGGAGATCTTTTCCAACCTTACTGATTCAATGATTCTGTGGCTTGCAGGCTCCAAAATTTACTGGGACCAGTGCAAACTGGAAGCCTGAACCCCTTGGGCTCCAAAATTCAATGGGACCAGTGCAAACTGGAAGCCTGAACCCCTTGGGCTCCAAAATTCAATGGGACCAGTGCAAACTGGAAGCCTAAACCCCTTGGGCTCCAAAATTCACTGGGACCAGTGCAAACTGGATGCTTAAACCCCTTGGGCAGCCCAGGTGTAACCTGTGGTTTAGTCCTTGCCTGGTTTTGATTTGAGCTGTGAAGGTCTGTCCCAGGTTGTGTTTCTGATCCAGTGGGTGCCAGAGTGGGATGGCAAATGCTCAGCAGGGAGGTAGAAAAATTCCCCAGGGCTGTTCCCAGCTGTGTGAGGGTGCAGGAGCCTCGATGGTGGCTCCCAGCTCTTCATAATCCCCTTCTTTGTCACCTCTGACACCTGCACAAGGTGACCAAGGCAGAAGGACCATCCAGACCAAAGTTTTCAGCCTCTTTCTGTGAGTTTCTTGGGATGAAAAACCGTTTGTGCCGGGGGCACACACCCACAAAGGCAACAATATTTTTGTCCTTTGGTTTGTCCTTGTGAGAAATGCAGGCAAAGACCAGCCCAAGGTGCTCCAATGTCACCAGCTGTCCCCAAGCTTTGCTCTGCCAGACCCATCTCCCAGGCAGAGACGGAAGGAAAGGGCAGGGCAGGGGTTGTGTGCTCCAAGCTGGAGCCAAAGGATGGGGCCAGGCAGGGATGGCTTCCATCACTCAAAATTCCAGAAACAGCCAGGCTACCTAGACACTGACTGTGGTAAAACCCATGGGAATGTGGGCAAATTTGACCGTGTGCCGTATGAATGTGACCTCCAACACTGCAATAATCTGGTTTTTTTCACTCCTTTAATAACTTCCCCAGCTCCAGGCTGTAGCCTCTGGTTATACGTACCCACTGGGATTTTTTGGGGATGGAAGTGTAGGAGACGGATCTCTCTGCTCACATGCAGCAGCCACTCAGGTGCCTGTTGCATCTTCCCTCCCTGCCAGGTCCAACACCTGTCAAGACAAAGATCCAGGTGTGGAGGGGGTTTTGCCCATCCACTCCTGCTCTGAGAAAAGATTCCTGCTTCAGAAGGGATTTTTTGAAAGAGAAAATTATATATATATTTATGCTCCTTATGGTGAAACCTTCCAGATGGGACTGCACTGGGGGGAAATCAATTGTGAGACCTAACAACCATAACAGGTCTGGCTAAAGTTTGTTGGCTTTTACAGCGCTGTTCCTAGACAGGGGCAGTGAGGGGGGATTTGTTTTGTGCTCACCACATCCTCAGACAGAAGCGGATCTGTGGTCAGCGTGAGAAAAATTGAGTTTGTGGAGAGCAGGAGGCCTGGGCGGAATCCCAGGCACTGAAGTCACCATTAGGAACTGGATTTCAAAACAAACCCTGTCTCCTCATCATCTGGTTGCTATGGAGGCACTGCTGGCTCCTGCTTCCAACCAGGAAAGGCAGGTTTCTGGTCTGGACCAGAGGTTAAGATGACAAGAAAGATGGAGATACTATTTACAAGAGCATGGAGTGACAGGACAAGGGGGATTGGCTTCCCACTGACAGAGGGCAGGTTTAGATTGGATATCAGAAAGAAATTCTTTACTCAGGGGGAGGTGAGGCCCTGGCACAGGTTGCCCAGAGAGATTCCTGATTCCCCGTCCCTGGAAGTGTTCAAGGCCAGGTTGGACAGGGCTTGGAGCAACCTGAAATAGTGGGAGGTGTCCCTGCCTGTGGCAGGAGTTTGGGCAAAATGATCTTTAAGGTCTCTTCCAACCCAACCCCCTCTGTGATTCTGTGATCCTTGTGGGTCCCTTCTAACTTGATATATTCCATAATTCTGTGATCCCTGGCTGGCTCATCAGGGTGAAGGTCAGGTGGACTTTGGATTTGCAAACAGAATGAGCTGTTCCAGCACTGCCCTAAGAGAGCCAGTGGCCCCTTTCAGAGTCTCAGCTAAAGCAAGAGCATTTCAGCTCCCAAAGCTGATATTTAGGGCATTCACAGTCCTATTTAGCTAACCCCTCCTGCTAATCAGGAAATTTATGAGATGCTTGGTAGATGCCTGCTCTTTTCTTTGCAAGCAAGACCAGGTTTGCAGCCCCTTTCCACTCCTGAATTCTGGCCCCGGAGGCAGGCAGGAGCCTGGCAAGGGCAGATTTGCACTGTTGAGCTTTGAAGACTGCAAAACCAGCCAGGAGTGGGGATGTGACTTGTAAAAAATTTAAGTCCAAATGCATTTGGGCTCCATGCTGATTAGTGTCAGGTCTAACACACACTCAGGAACCTGCTGGCAGGGGCTGCAGTGATTTGAAGCTGGGATGAGACACAGTTTGCAAATAGCAGGTCTGACTTTCGAGATCCCTAACCCTTTCCTGCCCAAAAGAAAAGGTTTTGGCAGAAGAAGGGAGATGCCGAGACAAGTTTTAGATCCAGAGCAGGGAGAGAAGCTGAGTGAATGTGGAGGTGCATTTAGCTTCTCATCTCTTCCCAGATGTGCAGGATGGTCTCTGGACTTCTCACCTCTTATTTTTCAGTCTCTCCTGGGGCTGGGTTTGGCTGCCTGAACTGTGGATTTGCTGGGAATTTGTATGGCTGTGGTGGAAGCTCCCTCTGTGTGCAGTCTGGGAAGGCAGAGCCTGGCATGGGGTGGGAGATGGCAGCAGTGGAGACAGCAGTGGGGACACTGGGGCTGAAGGTGGAGCAGTGGCTGCAATGGAAACGTGTTTTCCCCTCTCCCTGAATGCAGATGCCCCTCTCCATAGACTCTCACCCTAATTCCTGCTTGGCAGCGCCACCCTGATCGTGGGGAAACACATCCGAGGTGATCTGAATTATTTGTAGGTTGCAGCCCAGAACAATGTTTGCCCCTCGGCTGTTTGCATTTCAATGCAGAGGCCCCAAGCACTTGCTTCCCCCGAAATTATGGCAGTTGTCTGACTTGGTAGGGGGAAATCTTCCTCCCAGGTTCCCCCTTGTCCTTTGGAAATGGGACAGCAGCTCTGTTTTGGAGGCAGCAGGTGCTGCCGGGTCAGGGCAAGCCCCACCCAAGGGGAAACTCCTGATCTTCTCTGCCTGGGGTGAGCTGAGAGGGGAGGAAGGGAAAAAGCTGGAAAGGTGGGAGGGAAAAGGCACCACGGCTGTGGAATCAACAGTGGAGAAATCCTGCCCCACACTCTGAGGGTCTGCCCCTCCTGCAGCTGTTATCAGAGCCCGTCCCCAAACCTGGGGGTGGACACTGGTGGGAGTCCATGATGAGGAAAGTCATGATCCTGTTTTCCCTTCTCTCTTCTCTCCTGAAAAGAGAGGAGATGGAGAGAAGGGACCATAAGAGAGTCTTTAATTGGGATAAGAAAGAGGGAGATTTACACGAGTGCAGAGGAGCCTCCTTGGCATGGAGGGGGAGCAGGGTTCTGGGCTGAAGGAGGAATCTGTGCTACAGAGAGCTGCAGGGATTGAATCTCTAGGGCATTGCAGGGTGGATTCTACTTTGGATGAAGGGTTTTGGGGGCTGAAGGAGGTCCTGGGACTGGCATAGAGAGCTCTCACTCTCTGCAGATGCTCTAAGCCTGGCTACAGCGCCACAGGCTTCAGGCTGTCCTGCACTCAGGGGTGAAAGGAGGGGTGGCTGCCTGGTGTGGGAGACATAAAATCAGCCTCTTTGGCCCTTTTTTGCTCGTGTGCTGGGTGTACAGCTCCATCCATTATCCTGTCTGCCCTCAGGGTTACACCAGGGCTGGGCTCCTGAACAACAACTCCCTTCCCTGCACTGCTTTGGTGGAAGGGAGAGAGAAAAGGAGAGACACAAAGAAGCTAAAAAACAAGTGCTGGCAGAGGGAAGAGAGGAGGCAGAGCCCAGCTGGCCATGCTGACCTCCAGCCCACCCTCCCCAGGTGCAGCCTGAAATCTGAGTTGAACCAGCATCCTGGCTCCCTTGGGATAGAGAGAGCTGGAGGCTCCTTAACCCAGAGATCAATCCTGTTTTCTTTGGGGAGATGGTTAAAATTCAAGGCTCTGTTGGCTCAGCAGAGGGATCTGCATGGGCAGAGGGCACTGGGAAGGAAAGCAGGTCACAGCTATGTTCACCCCCGGGTCAGTCACAGCTGGGCCCCTCCTGGGGGTTAGGACACCCCAGGGATGGGAACATCCCCAAACCAAGCGCGGGGGGATGGTGATGTGGGGCTGCATCTTCCCCCCGTGAGAAGTGCTGGGACTGGGGGTGCCGTGCGGGTTCTCAGCCTTGAGAAGGGTTAATAAAAACAACAACAACAAAGTACCGCCAAAAACCCCAAATCCCAAATCTCTTCTTTTTCTCTCCCCTCCTCCTTCCCTTCCCCGTTTTTTCCAGGTGTTGTTTATGGCCACAGGAGGGAGCTCAACTCCAGACATGGGAGGATCGGCTTGATTTCAGATCCAGAGCCTCTTAAACTCTGCTTTTCCTCTAAGCTGGTCCCTGTTATGTCCAGGATCTGGCACCTGCTTGACATTTACTTTGAGTTCCAGAGGACCAGAGACCTAGGATGAGGAGCATTGGATCCGCCCTGAACCTGCTTTTGGTATCGCCACTCTACTTTGTGTGGACCGTGGTGGCTCTGGACCTGGCACAAACTCCCTGCACCACTTTGGTCCAAGGGAAATTCTTTGGGTATTTCTCCTCCTTCGCCGTCTTCCCATTGAACTCCTCTCTCTGCTCTTGGATTATCCAGAACCCCGACCCTCGCAGGTACACTTTGTACATGAAGATCCTCAAGCCCTCCGGCGTATGTGACCACCAGCACATCCGCACCTACCAGTTCGACTCCTTCCTGGAGTCCACCCGCACCTACCTGGGCATGGAGAGCTTCGACGATGTGTTGAAGCTCTGCGATGGCTCCACCCGCTTTGCCTTCCTCCAGTCCAACAAACAATTCCTGCAGATGAAGCAGACGGCCCCGCCGGGCGTGGACACCTGGCCCATGCGGTGGAAGCCCACCAAGGCTCAGGAGAGGGACTTCTCGGTGGAATATCTGGTGGTGGGCAACAGGAACCCGAGCAAAGCCGCCTGCCAGATGCTCTGCAAGTGGCTGGACGCCTGCCTGGCCATCAGCAGCAGCTCCCACCCGTGTGGCATCATGCAGACCCCGTGCTCCTGCTCGGGAGGGGAGGTCCTGGATCAGGCCAGCGAGATCCTGGGGTTCACCAGGAAGAAGGAAGATTGCTACAAGGATGGAATTTATCTGGAGAACTGCGTGAGCAGCCCCAAGGACAGCAACGGAGCGGAGTTCCTGGGTGAGTGGAGGGTGGCCGGGGGGGTGTTGGGGAGGGAGGGCTGGTTGGGCTCTCCTCTCACGGGTCTCACACTGTCCCCGTCACCTCTGTGTCCGTATCTGTGGATGCCTGGCATGAAAACCTCATTTCCCAATCGACAGGCAGGTCAGGGAACCCTCCGAGGCTCTTTATGAGCCTGCGACTGGAATTGAAGATCAGCCACCCCTAAATACTCCCCAAGTTGTTTCATTCATTCTCGGGGCTTGTTCATTGCTCGTTCTCCTCCTGCAGCCTCCAAGCTGATGAGAGGGAGCTTCTTACCTGAGGGTGAGCAGTTTTCCGAAATAATTACAGACGTCCTAGAAAAAGCAGGATCCAAGCTACCTCCCGAGGCAGGCTGCTCTCAGCAGCCTTATCAACCGTTTTAATTCCTAGGGAAAACTTAATTCCTGGGTCTGGTTCAGGGGGATGGCGACAGAAGGCACGCTCTTTTAGTTCTCAGCTTCGTTTCCCTTCTGGAGGCTTTCAGGAAGAAAACTCACCATGCTTCTTCCATGGGGTTACTCGGTGCCTTTGCTGGGGCTCATTCCTCAGATATTTCACGGGGTTTTGGTTGAGGTCTTGAGTACGGTGTGGGCTGGGAAGGGACAGGGGAGGTGGGAGAGGCGTGATGAAACGGGCTGTGAATCAAGGTGGGATGATCCTGGAGTCTGACCTTGGTCTGGGGAGGGAAGTGCTCCTTCCTGAGACCTGACACGGCCGTGCAAAGCAGAAGGGACTCGGGGGGTCGGAAAGTGAAGCTTTTTTCTCACTCCCTGTGTCAGGTCTGCTCTGGGGTGTTTATTCTCGGCTCCCACCCCACCTGCCAGCACACAGGTTACATAAAGCAGAGGTGTGATGCTAAATAGGAATCCAGGCAGCAGGGAATGGAGCTTCCAATCCAGTGAGTCTCAGACCCTCAGGTCTCCCTCACCCCAAGGTCTCGTCTTCTTCAGGTGCTGGACTGAAATGTCGTCTGCCACCAGCAGAAAGTTGACATCTGTCTGGGTCAGGAATTTGGGGATTCTCCCTGACTTTTCCACCCCTATTGTGGGTGGAATTTCTCAGGGTTGAGGGGAAGAGGCCAGATTTGCTTGCAGTAGGAAGGAGGTGACCAAGCACAGATCCAGGCTGTGCAGAGTGATTTTCCTGCAGCCTGGCATTAGCTGAGAGATTAGGCTATGATCAGGTACTCGTGCTTTCGTCAGTGTATTTTGGGGGAGATTTTGTTCCTCGCTGATCTGTGAATCAATACATGAAGGCACAGCCGAGCCATAAATCCTGCAAATTAGTTCTTCAGCCGAGCCTCCCTCCCTGGCCATGAGCACAAGACTCTCCAGATTTGGGTGGATTTTTTTGTTTTTGTTGTTTGGTTTGGTTTTTTTTTGCAGTGCCCTTTTCTCCTGTGTGAACAGCTCCCGAGGAGCCTCCTCGGAGTTCAGTCGTGTGTCATGCCTGGAATTTGCTGATTGGGTGATTTATGCATTCCACCCAAGCAGCGTGACCTTTCTCACTGCAACCAAAGGTGAAATTTGAAATAAGATTTTCAGCAAATCCTGAAGCATTCAAGCTTAATATTGGCTTTTGTAGGGATCTCTCCTAGTCCAGCTCGAGTGCCTGAATGTTCCCACGAAGTAAATATGGAAGAGGCTCAAGGGTGGCTGAACCAAAATCCTTTTTGGGTGTCAAATATTTGTAGAGTGGAGATAATTTTTCTGCTGGCTGCTCACATCTGCTCCATATTGAAGACAGGGAATTATCATCTTGGCTGGTGGGATGCCATCCACACAGCAACGATGCTTGCAGGGTGCCCGGGCTCTCCATGTGCTCCTCTGTCTGTCACTGTGTCTGTTTTGATTTATGCAAAGGCTTGATCAGGAAGATGGAGGCGAGATCCAATTTGGACAGGGAGTCAGCAATCCCTTAACAGCATTTTGTGGGTGGAATATTTTGATAGGGTTCCTGATTTCCAAGTGCTGATGCTGGTTATTGCAATCATTGCTGTTCTGATTGTATTTGTAGAGGGGTTTTTTCCAACAAGCTTTTTTATTTTTTTTTTTTTATTATTATTATCATCGCTATTTTCCCCTCCCTGCTGCTTTCTGAGTCATTTGTTGTTTCTGGGCCTGTCTTAACACTTTCATCTTGGAACAAGTGGGGATGTGTGAGTTGTACTAATCTACTCTGATGACTTTAAAGGCACGAGGAGGAATGTGGAGTTCCATGGCAGGGGGTTGGAATGAGATGATCTTTGAGGTCCCTTCCAACTCAAACCGTCCTATGAATTGCCGGATACCCAGATACCACCCTGAAATATGAAACCTGACTTTTCCTAACGTGCCTTCTTATTCCTTCGGTATTTCCAAAGTGAATAGATGGGTGCAAATCTACAACGAGATGTTGCCTTGCACACAGCTGTGCTTTGGCTCACGGTCTGTGGGTGAGATCCCTGTGAAAAGCGGATCCTGTTGCTCCAGAACTACAGGGACACTCAAGAAAACATAACTGACAGCCTGTTTGCCCTCATGGCCAGTGATTTTACACCTGGTTCGGGTGCACAGGGAAGTTTATGATCATTTATTGAGGGACTTGACAAAGAAACTCTGCCAAAGTGACCCTGTCTTGTGTAGATCATCTGTTCTTCCGTGTCTGGAGGAAGGAGAAGCTGCTCCAAATTTGCTTCCCAGGTTTAATGAAATTCTCTTTGCACTCACTGTCCCACACAGACATTGCAGAGGGTACAGCAGGCAGTGGCGGGTTGCAGAAGAATCCCTCGGTTTATCCCTTAGATATTTTGGTCTTGCTGCACGTGGAGCTTGTCCTGGTGATCAGCAAGTCATGGTTTGAAATCTTGGGCAGCTGCCTCCAGCTGCTACTCCAGGAAGGCTTGAACTGGGATTGTTTTCCAGAAGACAATTCAACATGGAAACGATTTTTGACCATTATCAGATCCCCCTTGGCTGAGGTTTGTTTGTAGGTCCTGATGTTTAGACGTAAACTCACTTTTTTGGGATGTGAGTTGGCATTCCTGGAATAGGTTTGGGGTGCAAGAGGAGGAGACTGAAGATGAGAAAACCTCCTGAAATGGTGGGCATTGGTTCTTCAAGGTCTGAGAATGCTGGTGGCCCTCCCAAATGTGAGCTGGCCTCTGTAATCGGAGCTGGAGCTTTAAAAGGGATGATGATGTGACCCTGTAATGAGAGAAGGTTAAATGTGTGCTTAAGTGCTGTGCTGAGTTAGGTACTTAATGAATGCCTAATTAGTCTTGTCTCCATGTGAGCTGCTCCCAGAAGACCATTGCAGAGCTGTCACATTTTGGTGGCCCAAAGAGATAAACATCATTCTCTGGTCCTTCTGCTCTTCACGTCCCCACCTTGGAGGGATCCAGGATCCTGACTGATAAAACGAGGCTAAAAGTGTCCCCAGAATATATTATTTCTTTTTTGATAAATCAGGTGGCTCCAGGGCTGGAGGAGTTTTTATAATGAGTGAAAAACTGAAACCCAACAATGCTAGACTGAAGTGCTGGGGATTTTCTTGCTTTTCCTGCTACATGTTTCCATTCTTTTGTCGTCCCCATTGCTCTGAACAAAATCAAATCCCCCCTCCTCACGCATGCTCATCACTTCTGTTTTGTTCATGGTGTTTCATCTTCCACTTTTAGATGCTTTTCCACCTCTGTAACCTTGATTAAGATGTCTCAGTATCTGATCTCTGTTTGGAGAGGCCCATGAACAAGTTCCTACTTAATCTCTGCTGCATTAAGTTGGCTGGACTCCACAAACCTCTCGCTGCAGGACACACCCTCCAAACCTCTCTCGTTGTTGGGAACTTTTGCTTCATTTTTGGCCAGCCCTTTGGTCCAAACATGCTTTGGTCTCCTCAGTAGGGCTGAGCTTCTGCCTGGATTTGTGGCTGAGTGGCTCCTGAATGGGGTCCGTGGTGTGGAAGAGGAACCAGAGGCACAGAAATGAATCAATTCCCACCCTCCCTGCTGCAGGAATCATCTTGGGTGACACAGCTCCCCTCCCCTCCAATCTCCGATCTCGCCCAGGGCAGGGATAACCTGATAAGTCATTTCCTACATTTGAGATGAGCTTTAGTGGCCATGAAAGCTCCACAGATTGATAAAGAGCTGTGGGTAATTGCCCAGGGACAGATCTCAAACCTCTCCTTGACACCTTCAGCTCCTTATGACACACGCTCTGTTCCTCCAGCAAGAATCCCCCAGGCCAGAGCAGCTGAGCTTGCAGACAAAGGTGTTTGTGTTGGTCAAAGGTGTTTTGGTTTGGCCTCGGGTTGGGATTTGCCAGCCAAATGGCAAAGGGGTTTGGGTGAGTGCATTTTCACTGCCTCTCTGGAAGGTGTGCTGCATTCCAGCTCCTCGCTTCTCCACCTTTGTTTGTCCCTGTTGTCTGATGTGGATTTCCCTGAGAGCGGAGCTTGGATGTGGTGAGAGATCGACAGCAAAACACGGGGCGAGGAAGCACTGATTTCTCCTCATGTGTAAAATTTTCCTGTATAAACTGCTGGAATCGTTGGAGATTTCACCTGACATCCCCCCAGCTTAAGTCCAAATCTCAGCAGCTGACAAGACCTGATACTCCTTCCCAGTTCCTGGAGGAGGAGGGTCACCTTGTCACCTGCAGTGAATCCCCACCGGATCCATATGGGCAGCTCCTGGCAGGAATGTCCCTCTTGCCTGTGGTCACGGGGTGTTCATGGATGAGGCAAATGTGGGGAACTCCTCCCTGGGGGCTGGAAAGGGGGGTTCTGGCTCAGTTTAAACACTCTGCGACCTGTATGAGCCCTGCCTGCCCCACTGTTCTCCTCCGGGCTGGTCAAAGACTTTACAATTGGAATGGAATGGAATGGAATAGAATAGAATAGAATAGAATAGAATAGAATAGAATAGAATAGAATAGAATAGAATAGAATAGAATAGAATAGAGTAGAATAGAATATTTTCAGTTGAAAAGGACCTGCAATGATTATTTAGTCCCACTTCAGAGCTGACCAAAGTTTAATTAAAGGCATTCTCCAAACACTTCTCAAGCACTGGCAGGGATGGGACATCAGCCACCTCTCTAAAAAGCCTTTTCTGATTTTTGACCACCCTCTCGGTAAAGAAATCGTTCTTGATGTCCAGCCCACGCCTCCCCTGCTGGAGTTTGAAGCATTCCCACACATCCATCCCATCACGGGACCCCAGGGAGAATTAGGCACAGGAGTGCCACAGTGCTCTGAGCACACAGCACCCCTGTGAAGTGGCAGAGCAGAAATTCCCCGTGTCCCGGCTGCTTTCAGCACTAAATCCATCCCCTCGTGTGTCTGTAAGGAGATGGGGTGGAGAAAAACGAGCCAAGTAAAGCGATCAGTTCCTTTGTGAACCCAGCAGCTTTTGGACATGATCACAATGCGGAAACATCAGCAATTACCGGCCCAATGCGCTGTCGTCACAGGGAGAGTAAAGGTGGAATTTACATCCAGTTGCTGAGGGAGTTTCACAGACAACTACTCCCATTATTGCGACGGGGACTTTTACGGGTAATTTAATGAGTGGCAGCCTGGTGAAAGGCTCAGCTTTTCACTTTCCCTTTTTTCTCTCTTTTTTTTTTCTTTAATTTTCATCCTCTCGTGTTCGGGTTCCATAGCAGTCACCCCAAAATGTTTTGTATGGGAGTACAGGGTGAAATTTAAATGCAGGGAAACACCGACACCAGAGTCAAAATAACCACATCTTCAGAGTAGTTTTTCATCTATAACTGCAGAAAATGAAGATGATGGTGCTGACACCTCAAAGGGAGGATGCGCAGAGGCATCCTTGTCCATTTTCACCACCTATCCTAAATGTCTGGCCCTTTTCACTACCCACCCTGGATATCTGATGGATTTAGGTAATGGGAGCAGGCTGAAAAAATGGAAAATATTTTCTATAAGAGGAACTGGATCCACGGAGGTTTTTAGGTGTTTGATTCACCTGTGTGGTACCTGAACTCCCTGGGTTTCCTTGGCACTGAGCTCTCCGACCTGCTGGATCCCACCTCTCACGGCTGAAATAGCTCTGGGGCTCCTTGCAGGTTTTCTTTAAAGGGAGTTTTCCGTTTTTCACTGCTGGTTTCCTCTATCCAGGTGCAAAAGACTTTTGGTGAAGCCAGGACTTAGCAGAGATGATGTTTAGCCAAGCTGCCTGCGAGATGCAGCAGACAGCAGATCCAGGAGGGGAGGAGGTCTCTGTGACATTTTCAGCACTAAATGCACTTATTTAGCACTAAATCCACTTGTTTCCCAGAGAAGTTGTGGGCTCCCCATCCCTGGAAGTGCTCAAGGCCAGGATGGGTGGGACTCTGAACAACCTGGTCTAGAGGAAGGTGTCCCTGTCCATGGCAGGGGTTTGGAACGCCATAATCTTTAGGGTTCCTTCCAACCTTCTGTTGGAAATGATACAAAATTTTAAATTTTTAATGTAACTTTAGTCAATTTTGTTCGCCTTGGCCCCGGGGAAGGGAATTGAAGTTCATTTTCAGGGGAATGTTCCACCAGGCGAGGTCTGATGAGCTGAACATCTCAACAGACTGGGGGTAGCACAGGAGACACACAAAAGATAATGACCACTAATGACCATTAAGGAACATCAGCTCCAAACATCACCCCTGGCATGGTCCAAGACACCTGGACTGGGAAAAGAGAGATAAGAATGACAACCTAATTAGCATCGGAGGCAAAGAAATCCGTATCCAATAGGAGCCCAAATACTAAGAATTGTGCTACTTGGGACCAATGAGCATTGAACCAATGAATTTCAATGGGTTTTGGCTGTATAAAATATGTGAAAAATTGCGTAAAGATCATGTGCGATGGAATGATTTTCTCTGCGCACCCGGGCTATGTGTGGATGAAATTATTTCTGTTGCACATCCTGGCCAGAACAACATCCTGGCCAGAATAAAGTGATGCCTTGATTCTCTGACACTAAAAATGTTGTTGGAGAGTTTTTCGTTTTTCCTGCAGTTTCGGCGACACTTCCAGAGCATCACCAACACCTCTGTAACTTCATCTCTTTTCCCATATCTTCCCATTCCTACAGTCAGTGAAATTTTGACAACATCTGTGGGTGTTGATTCCATCTCCTGCAAGTCCCACATTCCCCAGGACAGTACTGAAGCAAGCTTTGGATAAATAGGTTAGAAAACTGGTTTGGGATTCTCAGCAAGCATCCTGGGGAGGACTCAGCAACTCTGTGTCCCTGGGGCGGCTCTGCCAATGTCACCTCCAGCCTCTGAATCTCCTTTTGGCACACTCTCTTCTTGCAGACAACAATCTGATACTGAAATCCCGTATTTTATCCTTCGGCGCGGTGAGACAGCCAGGCTGGGAAAGGACGTCCTTTAGCACATCAGAATTGCAGATCTGTTGAGTTTAAATATATTTCTTTGTGTTCCCTGGCTCGAGTTTCAATAGAGCTATAATTGCCACACACCTCATTAAGCTGAATGCTCTCAATAGGTCTTGAGTGGTCCGTGTCATTAAACAAACAGTTACTGGCTTGGGATCTGCCCGGTGTTTAGAAGCTGCAAAGAAGGGACCTGGAGGCTGTGAAAGCTGCAGCTTCAGCTTCCCGAAGAAACTGGGCTGCCCTGGCAGGGTGGCTGCTTTGTCTCGATGTTTCTGGGGCACTTCGAGGAGTCTGATCCTTCCCTGTGTCCTGAGGCAGGAACGCAGTTACTGGTGCAAGTCTCTGGCTTTGTCGCCTTGCCTGGATGAAGAGGGGGATGCCCTGGTCTCTGCCAGTCCGGATTTTGGGATTTGGAAGCTGGTACTTCCCCACTTGTTAATTTTGGGGACAGGAGTTTGGGTGTATTTGTGTTGAGGGTGCTCAAACCAGAGAAAGGTGATAAAATTCAGTGTATGGCACTGAAAGCAGGAGAAACACATGGGAGCAGGGGTGCTGACACTCTTTTTCTGGTTCTTCTCCTGAATCTGAAGTCTGACGGACCAAGATGCAAGGTTTTGGCCCCTCAGCTTTTGTTGAGGCCCCAAGACTGATCAGAAAAGGACGTACCCTGAGATTCTGCTTCAGGATCTACTGAAGCAGGAGGAGGCCAGAAAAGGACGAGGGGAACGGTGGTTCCACCACATGTCTCAGTTTAATCTGCTCTCCCAGATTAAACCCATCCACATGGAAGGCTTTATCCAGTGATCTGTGTGCACTTCATATGCAGGTCTGTATCCCAAGTGCCTGCTGGACGAAACTGAGGGTTAGTTTTGGTATCCCCTTCCCATAACTTCACTAAACTTGTGACCAAGGCTGTCAACAGAATCCCATTCCTACCAGATCTGCTCAGAAGCAGAGGTGTGGAGGAAAGGCATTGCAGGGCATGTGCAATGGGGATGCCCAGGACAGGTTCAAGTTGGCCATTAGACCTTCATAAGTGCCCAGCCCAGGGCTCAGGTGGGCAAGGAAGCAGCTCAGGTGTGCACAGAGCTTCATGGCTTTAAAACTAGTGCCTTTTGAGGCACCCAGGCTAAAAGTCGGGGATGCTGTGAGTGTGAATATATCCACAGGCAAAATTGTCCTGGAGTGGGGAGATGCCAAAGACTCTAGTCTGCATGAATAGTTCCAGTCCATGAGGATCACAGAATCACAGAATGGGTTGGGTTGGAAAGGACCTTCAGGGTATCTCATTCCAACCCTCTATGGACAGGGACATCTTCCCAACCCTCTATGGGGTCCCCTATGGACAGGGACATCTTCCACTATCCCAGGTTGCGCCAAGCCCCATCCAACCTGGCTTTGAACACTTCCAGGAATGGGGCATCCACCAGTTCTCTGGGCAGTTGTGCTTGGTGGAAGCACTTCTGGATGGTACCAGTTTTCTGTTGATGCCCATTAACCTGGGACTGGGACTAAATAATCTCTACAGACCTGGATTAAAGAGCTGGGAAAGATCATACCGGACATTCCTAGGAGAAAAATACCCAGGGAGATGTGCCAGGGCTGCTGTTCGCAGCTGGGTTTATTTGATGCTTCTACCCCTTTAGTGGGGGTCAGTCAAAGGATCATCAATAAATTGACTGATGACAGTTTCTGCCCACAAAATCCTCTCCCTTTCATACCCTTTCTTTCTCCTTTGTTTAGTTTGCTGGGTTTAGTTATTTATTTTTCATTTTAATGTCCTGCTTGGCAGGAATTCATAGAATCATGGAATGGTTTGGGTTGGAAAGGACCTTAAACATCATCATCACATTCCAGCCCCCTGTCACGGGCAGGGACACCTTCCACTAGACCAGATTTCTCAGAGTCCTGTCCAACCTGACCTTGGACACTTCCAGGGGTGGAGCATCCATGGCTTCTCTGGGCAACCTGTCTCCCTGTAGTCTTCTCTTCTCCAGGATGAAGAGATCCCAACTCTCCCAGCCTGTTTTCATAGGAGAGGTGCTCCAGCCCTCTGAGCACCCTCTTTAGCGTCGGCCAAGATCAATGAGTGATGCTGTGACCTGAGATCAGTGATGTTTGTAAGAGGAAGGCCACCAGAAGGCAGCAGAGGAGCTGCTCAGGAGGGTGGCTGGGTTGCTGGGGGGTACTTGATGAAGAAGAAAAGATGCAGGGATCAGGAGAGTCTCCAGATAACCATAGAGAAGTAGTTAAGGAGATTGCTTTCTGTACTTCTGTGCTTTTGGGCCATGGAGGAGTTCAGGAGGCCTCTTGGGGAGTTCAACCAGCTGCCTCCATGGACCCACCATGGCTGAGGAATCATCAAGGAGAAAACAGACCTTGTGGGAGAGCCACGATGGATCCCACCCGCTGCCAGGGCAGGGATGGCTTTCCTGGCTCAGCAGATTTACCTGCAACATTCCCCTCTGCACCATCCCTTCCCTGCTGCCAGCCCTGGTGTCCCTGTCCCAGCTCAGCAGTGCCGTGTTCGAGCCTGTTGTCACTGGAGCTGGTGGAATGTTCGGTGTGAGTTTTGTCTTGGCATAATCTGTTGCCTTTTGCTTGCTTCAGGGCGGAGGAAGAGAAGAGTTGAAGCTTTTCCGAGCCTTTAAATACCATGACCAACCATCCAGAGCCTGCTGGATTGGCCCCCAGCTTGGCATTAGGCTGTCCCTTCTTAAAAACAGAGCTCTGTGATGACTGGGAAGGATGAAATTTCCTACCATATGAAATCCCATATTCCTCTCCTGTGATAGTCTCAACTCCTCTCATTGCTGCTTGCATCCAAATCCTTCATAGCCCTCATCTTCCAGCAACGCATCTGGGATTGTCCTGCTACCAGCACCCTCCTGGGGCTTTTTCTGGACATAATATAAGATATCTGAAGCATTTCTGGCCTGGATGGGATGGTGGGTCAAATGAACCAGTTAACTGCTCTATTAGGTATTATTTTGGTGAGTGGGATCACTTAGGCTGAGCTCACACTCACCAGAAACCTTCATAGGCTGAGCATCCTTGGGGTGAGGCTGCCCTCAAACAGCGGTTGAATGAATATAAATCAGACAGATAAACCCAGAAATGTCCTTTCCTTGAGGTTCTGCCTGGAAGGAAAACCTGTGCCAGCATTTTATCGGTGGGACCTGTCCCTCATGGTCCCACTGGGTCAGTCTGGCTTTGAGGTTGCACTTCCTCTCCTGGGGCTGGTGATGCTCCTGCACTGATTGCAGGAGGCAAAGGGAACTATGACAAGCAAACAAAAAATCCCAGGCACAGAAAAGGAGGAGATTTAGGGTTTCCAATATGAACTGGGTGAGCTGGGTCAACCAGCTGGAGTGGGTCCTGCTCTCTGCAGCAGGACTGGATGAGCAGAAGGCCTTGGAGAAATGCCATAAATAGGTCTGGAGACTTCAAAGGTTTGCGGAGGAGTGTTTGTCTTGCACCTTCTCTCTCTGGATCAGAACTCCTCTCAGTGAGCCAGGGCAGGCACTGGGCACTCAAGGAAATGTTTTTAATACCACAGAAGGAAAATAAAACGAGTGAAGAGGTGGTGGAGGAGGGAATGGATGAAGAACAGAGCTGCCCCAGGGGTCATCTCCATTCATGCATGTCCAGAGAGCCGGAGGCACGGGCACACAACTGGGTCTGGTGCATGGGTGTGCACACACAGGGGAATGTGGAGCCAGGCTGGGAGAGCTGGGAATGTCCAGCCTGGAGAAGAGAAGGCTCCAGGGAGACCTTAGAGCCCTTTCTAGTACATAAAGCGCCTCCAAGAGACCTGGAGAGGGACTTTTTGCAAGAGCACGCAGTGATAGGACAAGGAGGAATGGTCCTAAGTCAAAGCAGGGCAGGTTTAGGTTGGATATTAGGAAAGAATTCCTTCCTGTGAGGGTGGTGAGGCCCTGGCTCTGGTTTTCCAGAGAAGCTGTGGCTGCCCCATCCCTGGAAGTGTCCAAGGCCAGGTTGGATGGGGCTTGGAGCCATGTGGGATAGTGGAAGGTGTCCCTGCCCATGGCAGAGGCTGAGACTAAATGATCTTTAAGATCTCTTCCAACACACCTATGAACAAATCCCAGTGCTGAGACCCCTGTGGGAAGCCCCAACATCCCCCTCACACACAGACCCAGGATGGATGTGCTGCTTCCCACTCAAGGGAGAGTCCACGGAGACCCTCAGTTTGCAAACTCACTGCAGGAACAGGAGGCTGACTCATCCTTCAACCTTTCCCTGCTTCTCCCAAAATGTGCCGTGAGGCCGATCTGTGCCTCCTGGTGCATTTCAGGAGGAGATGACTTTGTTTATACTTGTGGGATCCTTCCCATGAAAATAGAACTTCTGTTACTCCCCTCAGAGCCAAAGCACTCTGAGGGATTCCCCAGAGTGGCTTGAGAGTTGGTGGGAAAGGACAGCCCACACGGCTTGGCATTCTGAGTGGACAAAGGACTTGTTGTGAGGTTGCAGTCAGCCAAAAATCCCAAAAGAATGTGGGACATGCATCCCCCTGCCCTGCCCTCCACAGGAAAACCTGCACAGACTTCTCCTGCTCCATAAAATGCTTCTGACCTGCTTAAAGTCCAGTTTGTGCTTGGCTGGTGAATCGAACCACTCCTAGGGACCACCAGCTCTTCCCCAAAGCTCTCTCCACTCCCTGATGTGTGGCTTATCACTGGGAGATCTTGAAGCATCTACCCCTGCAGCATTCACACTGGTTTTTGGGGGCTTTTACTGGAGAGCTGTGGTTTCGGAGACTTTTGTCTGCTCCTCAACTCCTTCCTTCCCCACATCCCAGCTCAGGTGTGGTACCTGTGCACAGTGCAGGGTTTGAAATATACCCCTGACTCCCACATTTCCCATTCCTCTCTCCATCTTTCCACCCTGGGGGCTGTTTCCCCTTACACCAAGAACCTCAGATGTGTTTTTGAGGAGCGAAGTCCCTCCAAGGCGGGTGTTGTGATGCTGAGTTGCCTCTCCCTGTCCGATCCTGCCATGAGCTGCCTCAGTGCAGTGGATAATTGTGGCTGTTCTGCTTTCGAGGACCTTTCCACCGAGGGAGTCCTCGCTTCGGAAGGCAGCGCTCACAGAAATGACAACTTTGTCTACCTCACATTTTAATTAAAACTCCAAGTATTCGCCTTCGCCCCCGCTCCTTCCCTCCCCACCTTTTCCCATCCCGATCCTCCCGCTGCAAATGAACATCCAGTGTCACCTGGGGACAAAGCATTAATTCAGCAATTAAATAATTGAATGCTCCTCTGGCAAAATGAACTATCTCCTGCCTTTCTTGTGTTTTACCACTTCCCCCCCCTCCTTTTTTTTCCCCCCTCTTCTTTCTTCTTCCCTCTGGTGAGATAAGGCTGCCATTCTTGAAAGCCGTTTTAAATATTCATGTTTTAATTAATGGACTTTATTGCATGAACTCTATATAAGGTAATAAAAAAGACTGCCTGAGGCACAACACGTTTTTTTTCCTGTTGTTTGTTCTTGAGGGGAACTAAGAAATAAAAAGCTTAATATGTTCCTTCAACAAACATTAGAAAGACACACAGAAACGACACCCATGGGTCATTTAGCCAGTGGGGCCTCCCCAACCCACGGGCTCCTTAGGATGGTGGAGCAGGACGTAAATAAATGGGAATCTTGGAGGGATTGATCCCTTCAGGTTCTGCAATGGGGCTGCATCTAGAGGACGCACAGGTGGAGATGAAGGCAGACCTGCAATTATCCATCTGTCAAGAAAGCCGGAGAGAGACTTTTCACGAGGGCTTGCAGTGATAGGACAAGGGGGAATGGCCTTAAGTTGGAGGAGGGTGGACTTAGAATAGATGTTGGGAAGAAGTTCTTTGCTCTAAAGGTGGTGAGGCCCTGGCACAAGTTGTCCCGAGAAGTTGTGGACTCCCCATCCCTGGAAGTCTTCAAAGCCAGGTTGGACAGGGTTTGGAGCAACCTGGGATAGTGGAAGGTGTCCCTGCCCATGGCGGGGAGCTGGAATGAGATGGTCTTTACGGTCCCTCCCAGCTCAAACCATTCTATGATCCCACGATCAAAGCCCTTCAGAGCTATGAGTGCTTGGGGCTGAAGAAAATCTTTGGCTGTACCTGGAAAGTGAACTCATTGTTTTTGTTTTAGATGATGTTTTTGACAAAATAAAACAGAGGGAAAGTCAGGACCGGCCACCTTGCCCAATACTTCTGGGCTGAAAAACCCAAATATTGATTGCACATTTCTGCTCTGGATTTCTGCTTTTATGGAAGGCAAACAAGCCGATAGAATGCGTGAATTCATGAAACATCTGGTCTTGCCACTTATGTATTCTCGCCAAAAAAAGAAGAAAAATCATGTTAGTTTAAACTTCATTCCATGTGGGTGTTTTCTTATGGTGCAGCATGCTGAAATTAGTTTTATCTTTGGAGTGTGTCATCCATACTGCGTGACATGGGCTCAGCACCCAATTTAGCTTAGTCTTGTGATGGGAGGGGTCTAAAGATGCTGGTCCAGAACCCTCTAGGGGAGCCTAAGCTCTGATCCTTCATCTGCCTGTGACCTTGAAGAAGTTGAGGCATTTTCGCACGTGATTTTCACCCTCCTATTCTTTTCTTCCTTTATCCTGACTCAGATCTTGAGAGCAAATTGTCATTTTTTAGCAAACAGATGTACAGTGCTGAGCACCAGCACTCCCTGAGCTGTTGTGATGATGGGTCTTAGCAAGACTGGATAGAAATAGTTGTAATAGTCAATAAATACTCCAGTGGTCAGTATGATTAAAGTCTGGTCATGGAGTTACTTCTCTTTTAGGAAAAGAATCATCTCACAAATGATGACACCCTGGCATTTACTCTAGAAAGAGAGGGAATGTCCAGCACTGAAGAAGGCAGGTGGGTGGCACAGAGAAAATATCTCTGGTGGCCCAGTGTAGGTTTTCAGTGCTTTGGTGATAAAATACATTGTGCCCTGAGGATGCCCCTATCCATCACACTGATCCCTCCATTTGCTGCCTGCCTAATACTGAGTTTTTTCAGCCTAAATCAAGAACGAACCAGAGTTGACCCTTCGCGGCCAAGGTGAAAAGGTGGGGTCACTGCTCAGCTGAGCTGAAGGGCTCTGATTTTACACCAGGGTGAGCAAGGACAAAAGTGGGTTGGTCTTAATAATAAGTTGTCTCATGGAAAAAGTCTCCATTCCATCTTCTGAAGGTGCTGTCGCCTCTGTGATGCTCCATTTTTGGAGGTGAAAACACTGGGCTTGTGCTCTGGTCATGGCTGGGGCATCTGCTGCTGCTCTGGATGTGAGCCAAGGGTGGGCAAGTCAAGGTTATTCCCTGATAATGGATCCACACTCCTCACTCGTGCATCAGTACAGCTGGAGGGGGCTCAACAAAGGAGCTGGAGAGACCATTAAGAGGAGTGAGTGAGTCCAGAGTGAAAATTCTTGCTCACTACTCAAAAATCTTTACTGACAGCTCTGTGAGAGGCAGGAAAGCTCAAATTTGGGCAGATCAGGTAATGACAGGGATTCATTTGCCAGCACATATGTCCTAGGACTTGCCATTCTCCAAGCTCAGTTTGATCATAACCCTCATTACTGTATCTGGGACACCCACTGCAGTAAATGGTTTGCTGATCTCTTTGTGCCACGAGCTCTGTCTCTCAGGTCTGATTTGAGCTGACTGACTGTGAGCAGCAGAGGAACTCAGCTCTCACGTCCCGTGTGAGGCAGTGAGTAACTCCAGCTCTCCCCAGCGGAGATGTTCATGTCTCAGCAAGTCACCCTGAGCTCCCTGCTGAGCCAACAAAGAGCCGCTGGAGGAGGCGGGTGGTGGGTGTGAGGGCAAGCCCTGACCTATCCCAAAATAGGCCTCAGAGGCAAAGAATCAGGATCTCTAACAAGGAAACTGGATAGTGGATGTGGAGGATGAGGAGTGGTCGTAGGTGAAATCTCAGTCTGAGGGCAGCCTTGCACCAGCTCTAACTGAAATTATTATCTTTGGGATGAAATGGGGTACCAAGGTCAGCCCTGACCTTGCTGGCTCCTCTCCATCCCTTTCCAAGAGAGGTTTTTCTGTGGGATCTGTGTCTAAAGGCTGGAGCACAAGAGCACTGCAGGGAGGATCTCAGAAAAACCTGTGCATCCCAGGGTATTCCTCTGCTGCTGAAGCCGTGTCTTTCCACAGCACCAAAGCAAACAAAGAAATCAATAACTAAAATTGAAAAGAGGCTCTCAGTAAGTCTAAGCTTTTGTGGTTGCTGAGATCTGCTCCCACATCACCCTCAGCAAACCTTCAGGTTATTCTCCTGCCTGCCCCTTCTTCATGATCATCCTCAGTCCCTGCCTGGAGGTTTCCTTCCCCACCCTCTTGCTGCTCCCTTCCTTTCAAGCCTGACCTCTTATTAAAATGATGCCATCTGGAATCTTCCTCACCCACACCTTTCCATGCCTGTTCTAATTTGGAGCTGGGCTGGGCAGTGAGCTCTGGCTCACAGCAGGACAGAGGAGACGTTTCAGCATCTGGGGTTAATGAGATCCAGCCCTGTGAGAAGGGTGGGGCTTGTGCTGACGCACCTGGTTCTGTTCACACTTGGTTTGGACCAGCACTGGAAGTGCTTTCAGCCTCATTGCAGGTGATTTTCACACTGCAGGAAGGGCTGGGACCAGCTCACACAGCCCAGTGCACCAAGCCTCTCCTTTTTCTCAGCAGCAACCACCTGCAACATTGGATGGGGGAGCTGGTGTAGCTTAAAAAATAAAAAAAAAGGTTTTTTAATCACTTAACTTGGGCTGATTTGCTGTGGCCATGCTGTCACAGGAGGTGTGATGCAGGATAAATGCCAGGGGTGCAAATTTAAGCCCCCTCAGCAGCTGTGCACATGGAGATGTATCCTTTGGTGCATTTCTGAATCTGAGTGAGCCAAAATCATCTTGGGCTGGCTCTGAGAAAGGTCCTTTGGCCTCCCCTCCTCCCCCATCTCAGCATCGGCAATATTACAATGTGTGGTGAGTGACTCTGCACATTGATCCAGCCAAAAACCAACTCCAGGAAAGAAAAACAGGGATGAATTTGAATTTGGATCCATGAGGGGGCCCAAAGCGTGGAGCAACCCCTGAACTGTCAGAAAGGAGGCACAGGGATGGTGCCTCCTGGCAACAGCCTGCCCTGAGGTCTGGTTAAGCTGTCTGCAAAGCCCCAGCCCTTGGCTCTGCCCCTGCAGCTGAGTCACCAGCCATCCCTTTTGTTTGCATTCAGTGTAGATCTTGTTAATTGGCTCTTTCATTCCTCTAATTAAATGTAAATGCAGAGTGGATCATTAAACAGGGATACAGGAGCCCTCTCCGAACAAAGCAGGTTTCAGCTGGAGGAGGAAGCACAGGAATCAGGTTTTCCTTTGCCCCTTTTACTCCAGGTCTCTCTGGTAGCGATGGTTTCCATCCCAAAGGAGCTTCTCTGCTCTTTTGCTGCTGAAGGCCTCCTCCTGTGGGTGTGAAACGGATTTCCTGGTGACAACGGGATGCTCCGAGGCCAGAAGCAATGAGCCAAACCTGGCTGTCTTCCCTTTCCTTTGCAATCTAGCGTGCTCCCTAGTCCTCCCTCTTTAGTTTTCCAGACTTCCCTGCTTGGATGCAGCATCACCGGGGAGGTTTGGAGCAACTTCTTGGGGCGCCTTCCTGGTGCTGCCAGCCCTACATTGTGCCAGCTCAGGTGTGAGGGTGTTCACAGCCTGGTTTTGTCCTGGCATCCTCCTGCTGGCCAGGGTGGAGGAGGGTTAAACATTCCTTGCTGGAGCCTGTCTCTGATGCCTTGTGCTCGGCGGAGCAGTGACGCAGCCGCGCAGCGTGGCCGGATCTGTGGGCGATGGGAACAGATGGCATTTGCTCCTCTGAAAGCAAAGCTCTCCCTTCTCTCAGGGAGTAAAGAGATGTTTTCTTCCCTGCAGGGCTCAAATCTGTCCCTGGTGTGCTGCTCTTGGCCACCTTGGGGCATTAAAGGGATGATTTTGCTCCTGTCGCTGATCCGTGTTGGATGTCCTGGATCCTGCTGGAAGCAGGGGGTGTGGGGGGTTGATGGAGCGGGGTGTTTGTCCAGGATGTTTTTCTGGGGCTCAGCAGATATTCTGAATGAGCAAGAGTGACCTGTCCACAAAGCTGAGTGGACTTAGGAGCTGAACTTGGCAGCTGGACCCTCAGTCTGTGAGCAGCTGGATCAGCTTTCTGGAAGAAGTTGGGGTTTGGAGGCCATTTAGAGATGAATACCTGGCTTTCTATCATTAGAAGTGCTCCAGAGATTAATTTCTTCCCTGGGAGGGTGCTGAGGCCCTGGCACAGGTTGCCCAGAGAATCTGTGGCTGCCCCATCCCTGGGAGTGTCCAAGGCCAGGTTGGATGGGGCTTGGAGCAACCTGGTCAAGCAGAAGGGGGTGGAATGAGATGGTCTTTAAGGTCTCTTCCAACCCAAACCATTCCATGTTCCTATGGGCGCAGCTCCCCAAAGCATGGAGACACAGGGAAAGGGCAGGTGATGCATATGCAGCAGAGTTCTGCAGATCCAGGTGATTTCCAGTGGATGCACGGAGCCAGGGGGATAAAAAGGGTCTGGGATTCTGGGTTAGAGGATTAAAGCCACATCTGAGGCTGTGTGCTCATCTTTGGGGTCACCCCATAAATTCTGGGAGCAGCAGGAAGGGATGGAACATTTACCACGACCAACCTAGGTCAATGTGGTTGTGGGGCCTCACTGGGGGAGACAGCTCTGCCCTCCCAAATGCCACAGCTCTGCCCTCCCAAATGCCACATCTCAGCCTAGGACAGAAGTTGCCATTTGGTTAAACGCAGCCACGCTGCAGAAGAAATGAGTTTGTCACATTGAATCAAGGCAGCAGGAAGAATTCCCAGACCCTCGCGATGACTCTGAACCTACGCGGTGTCCCCTTCAGCGCTCCGCATCCCGGGAAGCCACAGCCCCCTCCTGCAAGCCTGGTCCTGTGTCACAGCCCATAAGGTTCCCTGGACCGAGGGGTGAGCTCAGGTCATGGGGAAGGGATTGGCTGGTTGGGTTTCTTTTTCTCCAGGATCCAGGGTGACCGGGAACGCGCGGCTTTTCCTCCGCTTTGCTTCCTCCCGCGACGTGCTGGCCCCAAGGGGGCTTTGCCGTTGTGCTCTCGCATGGCCCGGTGGGATAATGATCAGGGGGCTGAGGAGCCCAGGGAGGATCCATGATGCCGTGGAGAGCTCTCCCTGCTTCCAACCTGGAGGGAAGAGGGGGAGGGAGGAACCAGTTGACCTTTTTTTCTGCTTGGATGTGCCCTGCTCCTCCGAGCAAATGCTGCTCTCACTCCGGGAGACACAACCACCAGGAGCTGAGCTCTGGAGCCAGGGCTCTGCAAATGCAGGCTCTCCAAAGCCACTGCTGATGGGGTGTGGTGTCCAACCCCTTCCATGAGGAGGGCTGATTGGGTTTTATACCCCTCGAGTGCCTCTCCCTGGTCCCACTGTGATCATAACAGAGGAAAGGGACTTCTGATCTCTGCTCGTGGGTGCCCAGCATGTCTTTGGGCAAGAAATGTAATGTCTCTGTGCCTCAGTTTCCCCACATGAATAAAGGATTTAAATATCTTTAAGGCTTTCAGGGGGAGGTTAGTAGGAAAAAACAGTGTTTTTCTTTCTCACCTTCTCTATCTTGGTGTCTTTTTCTCCTTCATAGAATCACAGAATCATTGAATCATTGAGGCTGAAAAAGACTCCAAGATCATCAAATCCAACCTTCAACCGATCATCACCTTGCCTACTAAACCATATGGCAAAGTGCTAGGTCTCCTCATTTGTTAAACACTCCCAGGAATGGTGACTCCACCACTTCCCTGGGCAGCCTGTTCTAATGCTTAACCACTCTTTCAGTCAAGAAATTTTTCCTTTTACCCAACCTGAACCTTCCCTAGTTCAACTGGAGGCCATTTCGCCTTGTCCTATCAGTTGTCGCTGGGGCTGATTTCCTGCCTTTCCTTCCTTTATCTTTTTTCCTTGCAATTCCCACTCATCTAGAAATGCCTACTCCCATCCAGGACTAGTGAAAGTGTCCTTTAAACCTGTAGAGGGCAAGAGGACCAGGGAAGAATTCTGCTGCCCCACTGAGTTGGGGTGTACCACGAGCTGGACTTTTTACTGACGCATTCCCAGGAGTCCAAGTGCAAGAACAGAAATGCTTCTTTTCTTTCCAGAGCCTCAGATGGATCTTTGGGAGAAATTCTCTGTGAGGGTGGTGAGGCCCTGGCAGAGGCTGCCCGGAGAAAAATGGGGCTGCCCCATCCCTGGAAGTGTCCAAGGCCAGGTTGGATGAGGTTTGGAGCAACCTGGGATAGTGGAAGGTTGCTCCCATGGCAGGGGGTTGGAATGAGGTGATAATCAGGGTCCCTTCCAACCCAAATGAGATGATCTTTAGGCCCCTTTCAGCCCAAGCCATTCCATGATTCTATGATTCACATCATAGAACTTTCATTCTGATTCACATCACAGATCTTTCATTTCCTTTTGAACCTTCTACTAATTCCTAATTAGACATGGGAGGATATTTTCACCCACTTGAAAAGTTTTGTCTTAAATTTCCTGCCCTTTTATTTCTCCAAACCCATAAAAAATATCCTCCTAACTCCCCCAGCAGTGACACACTTCCAGTTCTTGTCTTCCTGCTCCCCCTCAAAATGGGTCTAGCAGGAATGTCCCACACAGAACATCGAGTTCTAACATTTCCCTCTTTCATTTAAAAACACAAAAAAACCCAGATGCTTCCATGAAAAATTTGTCTTTTGGTCAGGAAACAACTTAGATATTCTGACAAAAAGTGTTTTAGGAAACTCTTGCCGTCAAATGCCCTGATGAAACCTCTTTGCTCTGCTCTGTGCTGGGGTCTTGGCTCTGCTGCTCTGCTGGTACTGAATTTTTTAGGGGGTTTTTGTGTGTTTGTTTTGTTTCATTTTTCCTGCTATTGAGTGAGCTCATTCACAGAGGGGCTGGAAAAGCATCTTCAGGCTGGAGATCCTGATTGCCTGGAATGTCAAAGTTCTGGAGCAACAACTGCAGGAGCATGGCTTTCCCAAAATCATTGTCAGTTGGAAACTGGGGTATTCCACATCAGAATCAGCTGCAATTCGGTGCTGGGTAAAATAACCTTTACAGTCCTTCTTCCAGCACAGCTGCTCTGTGTGGCTGCTCTGCTAGCCATGGAAAGATGAAGTTCAGGAGCAAAAATTCATATTATTCATTACTTAAGAAACTCTTGTTCATCTTCTAAGATCTTGGTAGCTCTTCCATTTGAAGATTTTCAGTCTTCACCAGTGATGTTGTTTCGGGATATTTATTTGTTTGTTTAATGGCATATAATGATAGGACAAGGGGGAATGGCCTTAAGATGAAGGAGGGCAGGTTTAAATTGGATATTGGGAAGAAATCCTTCCCTGTGAGGGTGATGAGGCCCTGGCACAGGCTGCCCAGAAAAGCTGTGGCTGTCCCACTCCTGGAAATGTTCAAGGCCAAGTTGGATGTCCAAGGGGCTTGGAGCAACCTGGTCAGGAGGAAGGTGGGTTGGAGCAAGGTTAAGGTCTCTTCCAATCCAAACCATGCTGGGATTCTATGATTCTCTGCTGGCTGGGGATTTGGGAAATGGTTTAGGACTTCTACCTGAAAAGCACAGTCCAGATGGAGCCCAGGGTAGCCTGGGAAGGGCCTGTGGGTGTTCCAGGCTGGGTGAGTTGGAGGGCTTGCTAGACAGGGAATGACTTATTCTTCCCACTTGTCCCCAGCCTGAACGATGTTCCTGTAAACTGATGCACAGAGAAACAGCACCGATAACAGCTGAAAATGTGCATCATTCCTACAGATTCCTGTCATGGCAACTGCAAGTCGGCTTTCCATGTTCCCTCTTCCCCCTTCAGAATCAGCTCCTGCTGTTCCCCAGAGAGGGTGTGGATGCAAAAATCTGACTGAACAAATCTGTTCCCAGAGCAGTCTGAAATGTTATGGAACACTGGGACCAACCTTTCTAATTTTCTATATCAAGACTCAGGAATTGGGTCCTGAGACCCAATTGGGTCCCAGTTCCAAGCCAATTGGAATTGGCTTTTCCATCCCTAGGCAGGAGCTACTCAACCCATCCCTAATCCTCAGCCAGTCCATCCCTAATAATCTGTTCTCCAAAACCGGTGAGGGAGCCACCACATATAGATTTATTCCTGTGTTTTGCGGGTGTTTGGGATTATAACAGATTTCCCCGTGTTGGACGGGGAACTCTGAGCAACCCAGGCTGGTGGAAAGTGTCCCTGTCCATGGCAGAGGGGTTGGAATTAGATGATCTTTAAGCGGAATTAGATGGTCTTTGAGGTCCCTTCCCATCCAAGTGCTTGTTGTGAGGTCACCACATCTCGAGTGCTTTTTTCACAGCCTCCTTCATACCGAGAACATCTCAAAGCTGACACAGGAAGAGCCTCCCTCTCTCCCATGAAATCCTTGCTGGAGACTGTCACTGCTTCGGAGTCAGAGCTGCTGAACTTACAAAGAAACAAAGGAGTTATTTGCAGGATTCATGTTGGGAAGAGATTAAACCTGACAACTCAGCTACGGAGCCTTCCCCAGGCGAGGAGAATGCACAGAACTGAATTCTTTTTTCCCTCTTCCCCAGCTGCTGGAGGCAGGATCATCCCCTGAGTTCCTGGGTTTTAACCCTGTTCTGCAGACAGTCTCTAGTTAGTGAGGTCCCTCAGCACTCATCCATCGTGGTTGTGGCTTGATCATCGGGCGGGGACTGGGAGGAAATGCCAGTTGGAAGGAGTCTTTCCCAGTCTCAGCATTCCAGCTGGAAGGGAGGGAGAGGGCTGATGCTGGGTCAGTACTTCAAGTGATTGCTCAGGACCAGTCAGGAACAGCCAGAGCTGCAGTGCTCCAGCCAAGGGGGTTTTTTATCCTTCACAACCCTTGTTTTTGGAGATGTGCCTCCTCTGACCTCCAAAGCAATGCAGCCTCCCCTTCCTGCTGCAGCTCTAAACTCCATCCGAGTTTGGGCAAATGTCAGGGTAGGGTGACAATCCCTTCGTTCAGGGAGGGTGAGGAAAAAGGAAGGCCAGGGCACTGGCAGGAGGCTGCCAAACTTTTCTACCCAACTCTAAAAAATTAGCCCTCATCTAAGCAGAATGATTGAAACCTCGATTCCAGCTCTTCTCAGCTGAAGGAGCTTTAGTGAGGTGATCTTTATTATCTCAACAAGTTCATTGAGATACAGGCTGATGTTAGACAAAGTGACCATTTTTCATCTCCAGTGTCCCAGTTAAATGGTCTAACTGGTGTTAAGGGCAGGCTTTAAGGACAGACTGACTCTTCCTCATCCCACAGATAGACTGCTCTCCTTTGAAATGGTATTTTGGAGGTCCTATAGGCTGCAGCCTGCCTGGGATATCTCACAAGGACCAGGGCAACTGCTTCCCTCCTCCTAAGCTCTGGGCCTGGGGCCATCCTCAAGCCCGGAGAGATCTGCATCGATTCTCCTCCCCCGGATGCCACAAAGGTTCCCCTTTGCAGATCGTTGTCTCCTTGGCAACTGAACTACATCAAATCACAACGGGCTGAAACTCATCAGCCTGCAGAGCCCGAGCCGTGAAAGGGGAAGGAGGGGGAAGGATCGGAAAGGATGTGGGAAGCCTTGGTCTGGCTCATGAGGAGCATCACACAGACGGACCCACCAGGATTTTTCCCAGCTTCCAGCTCCTGCTACAGCTCCCGTGTATGACAGGTCTAACAGCTCACCCACCCCTTCCCAACATTCTCTGTTTGAGGAAAACTTTGGTGTCTCCAGGCACTGCCTCACCCACTCCTGATAGATCCCACACATCTGTCTCCAATTGTTTTGAGCCCTTCCTGCTCCTACACAAAACTTGATTATGGGAAGCAGGGGGCACGTCCCGAAATCAGACCCAGGGTATGTGTTTGCTGTTCCACTCTGGCTGTGAGTGAAGATGCTTCTTCGGGGATGTTGGCTGGGTGTTTTGGGTTTTCTTCCCTCCCCGTGTTTGGTGTAACTTTGGTCTTCTTTCAGCATCCCTGGGCTGTTTGCTTTGCAAGCAAGTCTGGAAGGTCTGCCTAATTTTGGCTTTAAATCAGAATCACGAGAGGAAAATGGTACAGAACAGTAAAGAGTGGTTTTCCTCTGAAAATTAATCACCCTGCTCCAGGCATCTTTTTCATTTATTTTTCACTCCTGGTCTCCTTTCCTTCTCATTCACCTTTGGAGTCTGAATCTCCCCTTCCCCCTCCAAGGGGGCCCCAGCCCAAAAGTCACCTTGCAGACCCTGTCACCCACATGTTCAATGTCTGAAAAGTCAGACCTAAGACAGAGGAGAAAAAAAACCAAACCCAAACATCTCGAACTGGAGTGAGTATGCAGTGATCCCAATTCCTCCTCTTCGGAAGGCTGGGCAGAGGAAGGAGGAATTTCATCAAAAGACTGCTTTGCTTTTAGTATATTTTTTATAAATATATATTTATATTTGGGTTGTTTTAGTAATTTTTTTCCCTGGCAATGACTTCAAGGGGTAGAAGGCAGTATGGGCAGAGGCGTTTAGGAGCGTAAGGAACCAAAGTCCCGACTCCTCCTGATGCAATTCCTTTACAAACAGCACCAGTTGTACTTTTGGAAGGACATCATTAGACAAGTATTTTCCCTCCAGCCCCTGGCAAAAAGTCAACATTTGCATTTAAATAGTTCTTTTGCTACCAAACAGAGGCGAGTTACAGGATAGCTGCACTGAGATAAAGATTCCTTTAAGACAGAGAGAAGGAGGGGGGGAAAATCTTAACCTCAGTGAAAGCCCAGCCCATTTCCCATGTGCTGTCAGCAGAGGAGAGGTTATTTATGCATCCCAGAGTGTGCCCACTGAGATATAATCTACCGCTCTCAGGAGCCTCTGCTTGCTGGAGGTGGAATTATAAGAATTAAAAATTACAAGCGTAAAACAAGGCCGGTCTAAAATGAAGTATTACCCAGTGGGTGTAAATAATTCATGGGCGAAATAACCCTCCTGAGTCCCCCATTGATTCATCTCACTCCACAGATGCAGAGAGGAATAATCTGCTGGAGGGGCGTTGGAAAATCCTCCACGGTGCTTTCAAGGGGCCAGGGTGGTTTCTGAGGGGCTCTGGGCCATGAATGGCTCTGTAGGGAAGGATCAGTGATGACACAAAATGAGCTTTCCTCTGATAATAAAACCTTTCTCAGAGCTGACCAGGGGAAAAGAAAACACCATTTGGTGAAGGGAAAAAAAAAAAAAAAATCATGTTTTACTCCTGTGCTCTAAGCAGCGAGTGCCAGTAATTTGCCCTGCGTGTGCAGAGATCCCTGAAGGACCCAGCACGACTTTCTCTGGCAAATATTTGCCTTTCAGCACAATCGAATCCCTTTCCAAAGGAAAAGCCTGGCTTTTAGGAAAGGTTTTTCTAGGTCTGCTGAGTGCAGGCTGGCTGTGTCTGGGATTAGAGGTGGGGATGTGGATGAGGGGTGGGAAGGACCTGCAAACCCCACCTGAGCAATGTCTGAGACCGTAATGGAAACGTTGGGATGAGAATTGGCTGGTTCCTGAGAGGAAAGATGCTGTCACCTCTTTTCTGAGTGCTTGGGGACATGGGTTAGTGGTGGACCTGGCAGTGCTGGGTTAATGGTTGTGTCACCGAAACTGCAAGAAAACCAAAAAACTCTCCAACATCATTTTTTTTAGTGCTGGGGAATTAAGGCATTACTTTATTCTGGCCAGGATGTGCAACAGAAATAATTTAATCCACTCATTGCCCAGGTTGTGTGGAGAAAATCATTCCATCATACATGACCTTTACTCGATTTTTCGCATATTTAAGACAGTCAAAACCCATTGAATTTCACTGGTTCGACGCTCATTGGTCCCAAGCAGCGCAGTTCTTAGTATTTGGGTTCCTATTGGGTACAGATCCCTTCCCCTCCCACGCTAATTAGGTTCTCATTCTTCCTTCTCTTATCTCTCTTTTCCCAGTCCAGGTGTCTTGGACCATGCCAGGGGAGATGTTTGGAGTTGATGTTCATTAATGGTTGTTGTCTTTCGTGTGTCTTCTGTGCTGCCTCCAGTCTGTTGAGATGTTCAGCTCATCAGGCCTCGAGTGCTGAAACAATCTTTCGAAAAGAAACTTCAATTTCTTTCCCCCTGGGCAAAGGCAAACAAAACTTCTGACTGAAGTTATATAAAAATTTTAAATTTTGTATAATTTCCCGCAGTTGGACTCGATGATCTTAGAGGTCTTTTCCAGCCTTAATGATTCTGTGATTCTGTTTTATGATTCCGAGTCCATAACTCAAAGCTGGCTGTCCTGAGAGACTGAACCAAGGCAGTTTTACCTGGGAGAGTACAAGGAGAAAAGCGTTTGCCCATCATGAATCTGTGGAACCACTCGTGGCAAGGACACTGAAGAATCCGTGGTTCCAGAAACAAATCCAGCAGATTTATAGGAAAAAAAATCTATTCATGATGATTAAAAAATGAATTCACCCCCCTCTGAGCAGAACACACATTAGACTTGTCCATCGGTGTGCCCATCATGGGTCGAAATGAGGCTCCTTTACCTACAACTCTTTTGGTAGCAGAAATCTTAGAATCAGAAAATGATTAAGGTTGGAAGAATCTCTGAGACCATCATTTCCAACTGCTAACCCAGCACTGCCCAGGCCACCTCTGAACCACGTCCTCAAGAGCCACATCCACACATCTTTACAACACTTCCAGAGATGGTGAATTCACCACTTCCCTGGGCAGCCTGTTCCAGTGCCTGACCACCCTTTCCATGAAGAAATTTGCCCTAAAATCCAGTCTAAACCTCTGCTGGTTAATTTAATCCTATCTGATTATTTGCTTTGCTCCTCATCTCCCCAGTGTGTGTCCTTAGCAGGGCTTTTGTCTGTGCTGGAGTTTAGGTGCTTGGCTGGAGTGTTTTCCTCTGGGAGGGTTTCATTTTGGGTGATGTTTTTATTAGTCCCTGCAGTTGTGTATAGATGTGTGAGAATGGTGAGGAATGAATGACTTTTGGGTGTTTTATGTAAAAAAATCCTGTCTCATGCACATCTCCTAAAAGCTGTAGCTCTCTCAGTCACCTCTAACCACACCAAAGGACCTGGTGAATTTTCCTGCCTGGGACACTCACTTTATCACCTTTATCACCTACTTTATTTATCTTTATCACCTACTGGACTTTCCCTGGTGCACACTTGGTGTCTTCCAATAACTATTTTTTCTTTTTGAGCTGGTTGAGGGCATTTTCCCACTTTGTTTTCCAGACAGAATAGGTGGAGTGATGTTGTTTGTACCTGCAGTCTGTGGTAGCAGACACTCTCCTGTTTTATGGAGAAAAACTGGTGAATCAGTAAGAAAAGAGTTTCCCACAAGCCAGAAACTGATTCTGGAGACAAGAAAAGGTTAATTACCTTAGGAGGAAGAGAAGAGCCAGAGGAAATACTGCTTGGACACCTAAGGGTGCTTAAAAGAACTTTGAGAAAGGAAATGAGTAAGAAAAGAAGTCAGTGTTTGAAAGGAGGGGACGCAGCTCTGGCTACTGGGATTATTCATTCTCAAAGGAAACATAAACGAGCTAAACAAGGAAAATGCCACGCAGAGATCACACATTGTTTTTAAGGACAGGCCCCTAGACATGATCCCCGCTGCTGAGCTGTGACCCAGCTCCCAATCAATCTCTCCTTCCTGAAATGTCACTAACCTGCACTTAAGTGCAATAAGCCTTCCCAGCCTAATTGAAATTCTGAGCCAGAGTCAGGAGACATTTGCTTCAAGTAGTGTTTTAATTGTCTGCTCCCCAGGCTGGTAACAGAATATTTTGCGTCTTGTATTATTCAGGGAGACACCAGAGCTCAACCTTTCCCTTCAGGCTCGTGCCCCTCCTGTCTTGGGTTGCTGTTCTGTTCTTTATTTGGCCTCTGCTCACGCATTACCTGCGTGGATCCTCGTGTGCCTGCTCAGCCAGGGATCAGGACCAGCCCATCTGCTTGGATGCAGCTTTTTGATTCCACTTTTTATCTAGAAATAGATAATTTCCGGGAGGCATCAGGCCGAAACCAGACCCCTGGGCTTCTGTAGCCTGGAGTTATCTTTTTTTCTTAAGTTTGAGATGTCTACTTTTTCCCAAGCACTTGGCTTTATATCTTTCCATGCGCCAGTTGCTGTAACCAGGAGATTATTCTGGCAGAGAGTGGAGGAAGACTCAGACTCTCTGTGGCCTTTCCCTGTTCTCCCACAAGTGCTGCACTGAAGCCATGTCCAGAAACTCATGCACAAAACCAGGTGGAAGCTATGGCAGTCACCACAAAACATTGGATAAGGCCAGGCATCCTCAAGAAGAGGTAAAATGAGCCTTAAAGACCATCCTCATCTTTCTGGTCCTGTCGAATTCTCGGTGGCATTGGGTCAAATCCCAGTCTGTGCTGCTGTTTGGAGGAGCTGGGTGATCCATTTCCCTGTGAGGACCTTCCTGTCCTCCACATGGAGGGCATCCTACAAATGCCCAACAAAGACTTGGCCGTGCCATCATCTATGGACCAGAATCAAGGAGAAGAAAAACCTTCCTTACCTGTCTTACCTGTTTTATGTGGGCAGGTACCACACCTGTCCAAAGAGGTGGGTTTGTTACAACCCATTTCTGGACAAGATTGTGATTGTGGGATCTGGTGGGGTTTTTGGCTACAACAGGCTTGGTAAAAACCACAGGGTTGTTTCCAGCTGGGATCTATGTCTGTAGATCACGGCCCCAAACAGCAAAATTCGGCTTTCCTCTCCCACTTTCAGCACCTTCCTACATCATCCTATTTCCCATCATTATCAGAGACACTCCCACATTGGAAATCAGGCAGAGGGAAGATGACTCTTCTGAGGTCATGCGTGAGATTCCTGACAAGCCTGAGCAGACATCCAGAGTCCCGTGATGCTGCTGGTCCTGCCCCTGCAGAGGGCACAGCTCCCTGCACACCTCAGATGCCCTGGCTTCAGTTTGGTTTGCAAGGGACACCTGCAGGTCCTGCCCTGAGAGGGGGCTGCCAAGGGGACAGCTGGAGGTGGCTGTGAGTCAGCAGGAGCAGGAGAGGCACCTGGACAGAGCGAGTTCACCACCTGCCTGCAGCAGGCAGGGTTGTTCCTTCCCATTTTATACAGCTTTTGGCTTGTGGTTCCTGCTCCATTTTAACCACTTGTGGCTCTCTGCCACCTCTCATCCCTGATGAGAGAAGGATTTCTCTCACCAAAAAACAGCCTCGATGTCTAAGGAGGTCATGTGGTCTCCTTCTATAATCAACAGAGAGAAATGGGTATTTCTAGCAAGATGGCCAAATATTAAGTCCGTATTTTCAGAGTTCTTATTTTCCTCCTTTATTTATGAAGTGCCCAGGTGGACAGATCTGTGCCACAGACCTCTGAAACCACCTGGGCTGTTTGTTGCTCACCTGGCAATGCTCTACAGGGGGGTCTGTGACCTTGCAGTGAGCTCAGAATACAGATCAGGCTGCTTTTCTCTTACTCCCCTTTAAATCCCTCTCCTACGGGGAGAAGTGGCCCTCATGAGGGGAGGAAATCGTGTTTTATGTGTAATTGGTTTGGAGTTCCTCTGAGCTCTGTTCTCCTGTCAGTGCCTGAACAACCCAGTGCTCCAGGCTGCAGAGGTGGAGACAGGAGCTATGCCTGTTATTCATGGGGTTTTCACTCACTCTTCCTAATAAGATCAACTCACAGTCACTCTTTTTTTTTTTTTTCCTAACATTTTTTGGGTGTAGCTTCGCTGATTTGTCGCTCTCATTCCCACACATTCCCACGCTGCCTTTTGAGAAGGATTGTGGAAAAAAAAAACAACACCAAGGGCTGATAACAACGTTGAATTTGACACATCTGGACAGTTTTAGGGGGTGAAGCCCCTTCCCATAATCTTTCCTCATAATCCAGCTTTGCCAGCACCATTTCTTATGCTGAGCCCTGACTTTGAAGCCCACACGTGCTCTTAGCTCCCACCAGGAGACAGCAGAACAGGCTCAGCCTCCAAATTTGGACCCTTTATTTTTGATATATAAAGTTAGACCACTTGAATACCACCCATGGAAAGTTTCTTGCCGTTTTGGTGGCAATAAATGGGCTACTCCTCACCTTTGGCCTGTTTGATCCCGGGGAGCCTCAATGGGAAGTGCAAGGAGCACTTTGCTGAGAAGAAATTGAGATACACAGACACTTCCATCTATCAAGACGTGCTACCCAGGACAGAGTGGGCTTGAAAAGCAATTTTCACATGGGGGATGGATAAAAGCCAAGTCCAGGTGTGCAGGGCTGAGATATTCGCTTTGGTGGCAGCTTGCACAACTGGGAAGAGCTGGTGCTACTCCTGGTGCTTGGGTAATCCCTAAAAATGTCTCACAGCTGTGTAAAATCCATGGATTGTGCCAGATCTACACTTGGTCCTGCTAAACAGCTCGGCCAGTAGATGTTGCTCTTGGCTCATACTGATGTGCTGAAAGAAAAAAAAAAATAGATGTATCCAACCTGAGACATTTGGGAATCCTCTGGAGCCAGGCAGTGCAGATCCATCCTTCACCAGCTTCCTCCTTTTGGCCTTCATGGGCCATCCCAGATGACCCCAGAGAAATATAAAATATGACACAACTCCTCAGGTAGCAGTCACTGGTAATTAATAGATATAATTATGAGATGTTGTTTGCCTTGTGTGAAGTGAGAATTGCTGGACAAGCAGTCGGTGTCTCTAGGAGAGGTTGTATTCATGGAATCATGGAATGGTTTAGGTCGGAAGGGACCTTAATAAACCACCGAGTTCCTCCCTTTTCCCATGGGACAGAACGTTCCACTAAACCAGGTTGCTCCAACCACCATCCAAGCTGGCCTTGGACACTTCCAGGGATGGGGCAGCCACAGCTTCTCTGGACACCCTTTGGCAGTGTCTCATCACACTCTGAGTGAAGAATTTCTTCTTTATATCACATCTAAATCTCTCCCCTGTTGCTTTAAAACCACTTCTGCTTGTCCTATCGTTATCTGTCCATGAAAGAATTCACTCTCCCTCCTTTTTAAACCCTCTTTAGTTACTGGAAGGCTGCAATGAGGTTATCCAAAAGGGATTTAGCCATGTTCCTCTTTTCATGGAGGGTTATAGGAAAGGGAATCACCTCATGCACTGGCTTTCCACCCTGAATACTCCTGCCAGTTCAAGATAACCCAACCACTCCTGACTCCTCCAAGCACCAAAGGTGACAAAAGGGAAAAAAGGAGGCAGGGAAACCTTCCACCATCTCTCTCCATCCTCTATTCTCATACGGATTAATTTCCAGTCAACGTGGGGAATGTGCTGGGAGGAAAACAACACCCTTGTTCCGCCCAGAACCCGCCTATTTGTTCAGACAATCTTGTAGACGTTTGTCTGCCTTCCCTCATAGAAAAAAATAGCCAATGCACATGATGATGAGCAATTAAATAGGGTCAATAATTTGTAAAGTGGTCTGAATCTCTGCCTATCTGTTAATAAACCCACTCTTCTCTCCCCTCTCCACACACACTCACCTCCCTCGCTCTGCAGCTCCAATCACAGCAGTAATTAGGCACAGCCTAATGCAGGCTCTCAGGATCAAGGACTGTCTGTGACTGTTTTGCCCATGGAGTGCCAATCCCAGAACGAGTCTCATCTTACTCAAGGCCTCTTAACACTGCTGGAATATAAATGGCAAATAGGAACAACAGGAAAAGTCATTTACCAATTCCTGGGTAAATGCTGAGCCTTCGTGGCATCTCCTCATCTGTGATGATTTAATCGCTCAATTCTCTGCCTTCCTTTTCTTGAGCAGGACCTCAGACCAAGGGAATTTCACATCAGATTTGTCTCTAGGAATGAAGGGGTTTAAGCCTTTAAGACCTTGATCTCTCAGGGCTGGAGATTATGGGTATGAGGGACTGGATCAGCAGACCCAGGGTTAAGAAATACTCATGGAGATGCTTTCAGTAGAGAAAAGGTTTTCTTTTAGTGGTGATTACAGAAGAAATCACCGCCTCAGGAGAGGGAGGCCTCACCTGTAACAAGGTAAGGTCTGTTCTACATCAAGAGATTATGAAGAACAAGGGCTTAACTCCTATTTAGTTTTCAAGCTAAAAACAAGGGCTGAGACCACAATTCTGCTGCCTGCAGGACCACACGAATTTCATTTGGCATTTCCTTGTGCCACTCTGGGACTTTGAAGGGACATAACAGACACGTGCGAATAATCCCCTCCCACCACTGATAGAAAAGGCGACGACTTTGGGAACGGTCGATTACAAATCAGGCTGAGAATTGCTTTGTTCATTCTAATCCAGGGTCTCGGAGGGATCTGTGAGCAAATTGCTGTGCCTGCAGTCTGTTTTATAGTGCTGCAGCTTCAGCTTCCCAGCAATGATGCTAAGGACTCACATACCACACCTTAATGTCAAAAGATCGATATTAACCTCGTCATTGTAATGCTGGTAAAAGTTGATGATATTGATTTCTTGCCCTTGATGCCAAGGCATGTTGGATACCACGTGATGATTATCCCAGATGCAGAACTGCAGCTGCTGCCTCCTAAAACCCTCATTAAGCAACCTGGAGGCAGATTTTTATTTGGGTGCCTCCAATGGTATCTCTGCCTTCTCCTTGGACTGAAGAAATTGGGGAATTTAGGACGATATTCTATACTCAGAGAGTGGTGAGGCCCTGGCACAGGATGCCCAGAGAAGTTGTGGCTGTTGCATCCCTGCAAGTCTTCAGATCCAGGTTGGATGAGGCCCTGAGCAACCTGGGGTAGTGGAAAGCGTCCCTGGCCGTGGCAGGATGATCTTTAAGGTCTCTTCCAATACAAACCATTCAATGAACCTATGATTTTATGATCCCAAATCCCGCTGTGTTGGGAAGGGATTTCCTGTCTAGATGTGCTTTCCCCGAAGGTGCTAAAAAAAGAAACATTTAAAGGCATTTGTTACCTGTAGGATGGAAAACATCCGATTAAGTTGAAATCCTGAAAATTTTACTGGATCTTGACTTGGCCTGGTCTAGTGGAAGGTGTCCCTGCTCATGGCAGGAGGGTTGTAACTCAATGACCTTTAAGGTCCCATCCAAACGAAACCATTCTACGATTCTATGATTTAACTTCCCCCAATTTTTCCCTCACCTCACCCAAGTGTCACACGGGCCAGCCTTTCTGCCTGCCCCCTTCTTAATGAGGGGACTCGGAAAGAGGTGGAGACACAGAGACAAGCCTGAAACCTGCTCCCTTCTGCAACGGAAAACACGAACAACGTGCCAAGGGCAGGGCTGGGAAAGGCAGCCTCTGCCCAGCGAGGCAGCCTGGATTAGCATCTTCCTGTGCAGGGTGAGTGCACCCCACAGCTCAGAGAAGGAGAGGACACCGATGGGAGAAATGCCTGCTGACAACCTGCTTGTTCCCCAACCTTCCTCAGAGGTGACCACCACAAAAAACACTTCCATGTGGTTTTCAGCCGCCTCTGTTCCCCTCCCTGGCAAAATCCACATCGCTGACGTCTCTGTATGAAGAGGGCTTGGCTGTGCCTATCAAAATGTAAGCACACGGCTATCATCATGAAATATTTGGTTTAATAGTGCCAAGGTGCTGCCTCAGCACTGGGCTGGAGTTTTGCTTTTCTGGCTCTATCTTGGGAGCAGTTCATGGAGCCGGGAGTGCTGGGAGACACAAATTGTGTGGTGTCCTCATCAAAACTGCTCTGAGAGGGGGACACTTGGCTCCTAGGTTGTCCCTCTGGGTGATTTTCTCTCTGTCCTCCCGGAAGATGTTCACCTGAAGAGAGTTTGACTTCTGTCAGTGTTGTAAAAATACCGTGGGCGAGACTTTGAGCTTTATACCACCTCCCCAGTTCGTCTCACTGAAGCAATAATGGCACAGACCTGCCTTGCAGTGCTCTTGTGACGAGAAATATGTCACAGCTCATGGAGGAGTGAGAAACTGCTGTCTTGGGGATCATAAGAATCCTTCAGGTGGAAATGCTGTCCAGGAAACAAGATGGAATTGCACTGGCTTGCAGAGTTCTGGGTGTTACACCATTTCATGGCATTTATGGGTTTATGCAGGGCTCTGCAAGTGTTTTATAGGTGAAAGCCAAGGCCCTTCAAGCCAGGAAAGATGGAACAGAGAATCATTGAATTGTTTAAGTTGGAAAAGCCCCCAAAGATCATCGAGTCCAGCCATTAACCCAGCACTGCCAAACTAAACCATGCCCCAAACAGATCTTTTAAAGACATGAAAGGAAATTTCACAAATGCTGTCCTTTGATTTCCTTTTATGAAAATAGATGGTGACCCTGGTATCAGGGAAGGTTTCAATCATCTTGGGCTGCATGGTTAGATTTGAATGGGACATTAGCACGTGGCTGTGCTAATGTGTCCCTTCTGTGCTTTGCCCTGGAGTCTGCAGCAACGTGAAGAAGCAAACAGTGCGTGAACCCAGCTCTGGTGTGATTTATACAACTTCAGAGAGGTTCAGGGCGGGGAAGCATTTCATTCCTCCCCGGTGGTGCGAGCTGGATTTCTCTTCACAAGTCTGTTCTCTGATATTTTGCCTGCTGTGCTTTGAAACGAGTTAAGTGATTAGGCCTCTATGGCTTTCTTATGGGAAGATTCTTCCACGGTTTTATTTGATCTGCTGTTCCAGACTAAACATTCCCTTTCTCATTTCCCTGCCCACCTCCCCCACCATTTCCACATAAATAATCTCTCTTTATCCCCAGTGTTTCATTTACAGGGATTCATGTAATAAGCACAGCTTTATGCTGGGTTTCCTTGAAAGCTGCACGCTGGCCTCATTTCCATCTTCCTTAAGTGATTTGTAGGGCAGAGGGAGATTGAAGCTGGTCCTAAACGTTTGTACGAATTTGACCTTGTTACCTTCATTTGGGGGGACTTGTGAATGCTGTGGCAATCGGTGGCAGCTTTGGCCGCTCAGCAGCTTTGAAAAATCACATCATTAATTTGGGTGCCCAGAAGTGAGTGACCTGAGCAGAGTTTGGAAATTTCGGTGGTGGGAAATACTGGCTTGACCTTGAGCTGGCTGTGCCCTGACCACATCTCCATGAAGGAGATTCATGGTGTTAAAGTTAAGGAAGGGAGAGGCCACGCAACTGGGAAAAGTACCAGGAACCATCTTGTTGGCCAGATCAGGGGTTTTTTTTGGCCCAAAATCCTTTCATTAGCAGTGGCTACCAAGGGAAAATAGCAGAACAAGACAAATGCACAACGTCCAGACAGTCTGAAAGGAGGTTGTGGCCGGGTGGGGCTCAACATCTTCTCCCAGGTAACCAGCAACAGGAAAAGAGAGAATATGCCAGGAGAGATTCATGTTGGACATCAGGAAGAATTTCTTCACTGAAAAGGTTGTCAGGCGTTGGAATGGGCTGCCCAGGGAGGTGATGGATTCACCATCCCTGGAAGCATTCAAGAAATGATTGGACACGGCACTGAGTGCTGTGGTTCGGTCAACAAGGCCACAGATTTGATGATCCTGAAGGTCCTTTCCAACTTTGTACAACTCAGCAGCCTGAAGCCCAGGGAACTTCTGAACAAGAGGTGCTGGGTTTGTATCTATTACCATTTATGTGTTTGTCTTTCATGCATTTTCCCAGTTATGTTCTATATTCATGGAAATTCCGGTACCTTTTTGTGCTGTGAAAGCATCACATTGTTTGACACCGCTCTGTGTCTGTAAATTATGTCCTTTGCTGGTTTTGCAGCTGCCTTCTGACAGTTTCATTTGACACCCCTCAATTCCAGTACTGTAAAACTCAAGGAACAGCCAGTCCCTGGCTACCTCACCTTGGCAGCTCATGGGCTTTTAATGCATGTTTATAACTTTTGTCCGCTCACCCATCTCCTTTCCATGGAGGAGAGACAAACAATTGTGGAATGGTTTGGTTTGCAAGGGGTCTTAAAGATCACCACGTTCCAACCCTCCTTTCTTGTTCAGGGACACCTTCCACTATCCCAGGTTGCTCCAAGTTCCATCCAACCTGGTCTTGGACACTTCCAGGGATGGGGCAGCCACAATTTCTCTGGAAAACCTGTGCCAGGGCTTCACCATCTTCACAGGGAAGAATTCCTTCTTGTTATCTAATCTAAGTCTACCCTTTTTCAGCTTAAAACCATTCCCCTTTGTCCTATCACCGCATGTCCTTGCAAGGAAGGATTTTGCTTTTCAGGGAGCTTGGGGCATCGTTTTTGCTATTAATGTGCACAACCTGCAAAACAGCAAAGTGTTACACTGGATTTATTTTGGAAAGGGCAGAGGAGGAACCTCTGGAGCAACTCACTTGTGCTGCTGTTGACTTTCATCGCATGGGACACGAGGAAGGGACATCATCCTGAAAGATTTCTTTCCTTTTTTTCCACAGAAGGAACAAACTGAATGTGTGAATTTCCAGGGAGCTATCTCTGGTTGGTGTAATAGAAGGATGTCTTCAAAATAGCCCCTTTTGGACTTGCTCTTTTCCAGCACAGTAGAAAGGAGAGATAAAGGAGCAGCTCCCTCACCTACCCCATTGTATAACAAATTTATGATTCAGATGGTATAAGACAATCTCACTCTCGATCTCCCTTCAGTATCCTTCCCCCTATTTGCATAAGAAATGACGTTTTTTCCACTCATTTGCTAATTGAGATGATTCAGAAACAGTGATATAAATTCCACTACAAATATTCCCAGTGGTAGCACACAGAGCTGTGGAGGGGGTTTTTGCAGTCTGGACATGTTTTTCAGACACAAAATGCCCTGACCTGCCGAGTTGGAGACAGCTGCCAACAAGACGTGTCTTCAGCGGGGGTCAGTGAGAGGCTAAATCCGAAAAAAGCAAAATCGGAGGTGGATGTGGAGTGTCAGCAAAGCCCCTTTTGCTGTGCTCTATTGATTGTTTCGTGTTGATTCTCTAGTTTTTGCTGTTGTCACTGCCATCTAATTTAAGGGATTGCTGTTAAATTATAAGGCATGATTGACTGACTGGCATCTGAGACACATTGCAGCTGTCAGCTGCGAAGATAAACTCCGGATCGGGATGCAAATCTTCCCGAAGATCAAGGTTGTTTGGACGAGGTGTCTAAGTGGAGTCCTCTCAGTTAATTTGCAGTGGGAAAGACCCATTCTTTTGGCATCTCTGCTTAAGATTCAGAAGGAGAAATGCCAAATATGAGCTTGCTGGTTGATGTAAACCATCTTGGAATTTTCTCCATTTAACCGGAGAATTAGAATGCATTGGGTCAGCCTTGCATGAAAAGTAATTTGTTTTAGTCCATGATCATGATAAGAACTGACTGAGAAGGATCAAAAAACTCTTTAGAAACTGGATTAAAGGCCTCCCTGAATGATGGGCACTCAACCAGCCACGAGCCTCAGATGCAACAGCCACCTTTGTTAAAACACATTCTAGGAGCTTGGGCTGTTCTCCAAAAATAAAAAATACGAGTTAAACCTGGCTGTGTGATCAGGGTGACAGCTGCTGGTTGTGATGGGAACCTCTGGAGCTGGAGGCATGAGCCACAGCTTCTCCAGTTTAGGGGAATAATGGGCAAAGTGAGAGAACTCTGTGGTTCTACGGGGCCGTAGCTGAGAAAAGTGGGAACAGGTTGGGTGTGTGACCTTCAGAGGAGTGAGTGCCTTTGAAAAGCAAAATCCTTTATAGAGCAGTTGCAGCAGCCTCATTATTTCTGGATTAAGGACAGATGGCAACTCAACCCGCATCGATCAGCGGGAGCAGCAGTTTGCTGAGAGCTCGTGGAACGGGACTCCAGGGGTAGCAGGGACTGTCTGCAAAGGGTCCCATTAACTTCAGAGCGAGTCTGCACTGCATTTCATGTGGATTCCTCGCTTCCCAGCATCAAAAAATATCCAGCCTCATGCTCGAAATGGAAGAAGGGGCAGAGCGGTGGGTTGTGTGGTGGGCAAGTGGAGATGAAGATTTTCTAGAAGATGGGGAGTCTGTGGGGGCTGTCTCAGTTGTGCAGCCTCTGCAGCGACCACATCACACTCGTGTCTCTCCTGCGGCTTCTGCATTGGGCTAAAAGCATCTGTGTGATGCCACAGCCATCGTAGATCGTTCCACAGCCATCTCAGCTCATTCTTTTCATAGAATCATGGAATCATTAAGGTTGGAAAAGACCTCTGAGATCACCAAGCCCAACTGCCAATGTAGCACCCTCACCATGTTCACCACCACCATGTCCTCAAGTGCCACATCCATGCCTTCTTTGAACACTCACAGGGATGGTGACTCCACCTCTTCCTTGGGCAGCCTGTTGCAATGCTTAACAAACCTTTCTGTGAAGAAATTTTTCAGAATATATAATCCATAACTCCCCCTGACACATCTTGAGGCCATTTCATCCCATCACTTGTTGCCTGGGAGAAGAGACTGACACCCACCTCACTGCAAGCTCCTGTCAGAGAGTTGCAGAGGGAGATAAGGTCTCCCTTCAGCCTCCTTTTCTCCATGTTGAGCACCCCCAGCTCCCTCAGCCACTTCTTTCCAGAAGCCAGATGCAGCAGTGAGCACAAGAACCCCGTGTTTTCCTCATGGCACACCATTTTTCCCCCCTGAAAGGTGGGATTGGGAATAACTTCATATAATAGACCCTTAACCACTTGTTTACAGCTCCACTAAAAAAGACAAATCACTTGAAGCATTGAAGGACTAGACTCAGGAAAAGAAGGGGGATTTCAAAAGGTTTATCTGACAGCCAATAAACAAGATAAATAACATGCAGCATTTAATTTGTCAGGACCATGGTACAACCTGATGATAAAAAAGGACTGATCCATAAAGTGGGGAACACCTTTGTCTTGGTTGTAAATGCCTGGGTTGATTTACTAAGTGCCCTGGTACTTCTCTAGCTCCTCTTTAGTACTCACAAATGGGATGGAAACTGAGGAATAAGGAGAGGAAGGAAGTTATCTGTGCTCAACCTCATAAACTGATCTCATTCCAGTTAAGGATTTGAGATCATGACAGTTTTTATCCTATTTTGACTGTCTCTCCCATTGCTGTGGATAAGCAGAGTAAGAGTCACCCCCTCTGCTCTGCTCAGGTGAGACCCCACCTGCAGAGCTGCCTCCAGCTCTGGGGCCCAGCACAGGAAGGACCTGGAGCTGTTGGAGGAATCCGGAGGAGGCACCAGGGTGATCAGAGGGATGGAGCAACTCTGCTGGGAGGAAAGGCTGAGAGAATTGGGATTGTTCAGCCCGGAGAAGAGAAGCCTTGGGGTGACCTAATTGTGGCCTTCCAGTACCTGGAAGGAGCCTACACGAAAGATGGAGAGGGACTAGTTACAAAGGCCTGGAGTGACAGGACAAGGGGAAATAGCTTCAAGCTGAAAGAGAGCAGGTTTAGGCCAGATATTAGGGAGAAATTCTTCCCTGTGAGGGAGTCAATCATCCATTCCCTAGACTGCACAAATGTCTAAACCGTTTGCAGACAGCCAAAAAACAGTTCCTAGTCATTAACCTGAAGAGATACCTGGAGCTGGACTTTTGAAATGGTTCAGGAAACCCTTTTGGTTGCTGTTTCCCAAAGCAACTCTTCAAGATTTCTGGCTCCGGGGAAGCTTTGAGATCAGTCCAGGCATGGGTGATAGAGAGACCAAAATGAGCTGAGGATTATCGATACCAGAATAACAAAAAAAATGATAAAAACATTTGAGTAAGAAACCCTCAGATCAGGTCCAATTCCAATTAGGAAACGAGACAGCAGCAGACAGTCAGGGTAATTTCCCACTCTTGAGGCCCTGGCATAGGTTCCACAGAGAAGCTGTGGCTGCCTCATCACTGAAAGTGTTCAAGGCCAGGTTGGATGGGGATTGGAGCAACCTGGGCTAGTGGAAGGTGTCCCTGCCCATGGCAGGGGGGTGGAACGAGATGATCTCTAAGGTTTCTTCCAGCCCGAACCATTCCACGATTTTGTGATTCTATAATTTAAGAAATCAAAACACTGGCACCTTCATTTTCCCTTATTCTTTCCTGCAGTGAAACCAGGCAGCATCTCTTTCTGTGTATATTTTAGGGGATCAATGCCATAACAGATCATATCCCAAAATGCAGAACTATTTGAACAAGCCATCATCAGACTGGGGACGCCACAACAGCCAATGACTCTGGGTCCATATTTTGCTTACAAACACAATATAAAATAACTTCTAAAGACACTGGAGCAATTATGCATTTTGTCTCAACAAAAACCATCCCAAATAAATCACAATCCAAGCCAAGGCTTGCGTGGAGCTGCTTTCTCCCTTCCCCAGCCTCACTCCTAATCTGCAAAGGAGTGAGACTAAAGGAAGACATCCTGAAAAGGGTAAGCCAGGAGTTGATTAACTCCTAAACGTGTCTGGTTACAGACATCCTATTGATTAGCTCGAGCCAGGCATCGGGATACCTCCCATTATGCCGATGGTTTCTCTTAAAAATGAAACACAATCTGTCTCCCATCAGGAAATAGAAGAAAAGCCTGTGTTCCCATGCTGTTTAGAAAAGTGACCAGCCCAGAAAGTGACTTTTGAGGGAAAGACAGTCTTTTTCAAGGTCGAATATTTGTTTTGTGCCAGTAACAACTCCATCTTCCACGCTCTTACCAGGATCTGGGCACTTTGCTGGCAGGTTCACTGCCCTCCATTTCCATCCCGCTCCATTTTTCCATGTTATTCTCATGATTAAGTATCTGAGCAGCTTCCATGGCCATCAGCAGTGGGAATGTTGCTGAGCCTGTGTTTATTTTCTCTCTGTCTCGGAGGGAAAAGTTAAAACACAGCCAGGCTGGAGGTAGCAGAGTATGAGCTCGTGGGTTTTTGCTGTGGAGGTGGACAAGCATTTGCCCATCCCTGTGCAGAGGGGTGCTGATAATGTCCCTAAATTCTGATCTGGCACCTAGTTGGGCTCTTTTTTCCAGACAGGGCTGGTGTCCTGTCTAGGATGTGTAGGGACCAGCAGAGCCGAGAGCTCAGAGTACGGCCACGATTTCCTCATAAATAGCAATTCAGGGAGGCTGAGTCAGCTGAAGTGGATCATCTGCATCTCTGAATTCTCTGACTGTTGGCAAGGGAGAAAAAAAAATGGGGGGTTTATTTCATTTTTATTTTAAAAACCAAGAATTCTTGGTTTCCTGTCTTCAAAAAAACCCCTGCATCTTTAGCTCGTTATCCTTATCTGTGCCTGAGCACAGCACACCGCTGAATTCCCTGGACCTGAAACATCTCCAAGGGTAGCTGTGGGTAATGAGAGAATTCACAGCAGGAAAAGCAGCCATGTGAAAGCGGCCACCTCTGGGCTGAAGGACCACCTCTGCTCCTCCCCGTGAGGTGGACAAATGATGGAGCAGAACAGTCAAGCCAAGGCTTATTTCAGCAGATTTTAGATTGCTGCATGCGGCCGATGAGGAGCGAACTGACCACTGAGGGATGTGACAGCTTATCCATCACCAGAAAGGATTGGATAATCCCCTGCCGTCTTTTACAACCCAAAACTCAGCCTTGCTGGGCTCCCCGCAGGTGTTTGGACTGTGGGAGGTGAGCCAGATTCAGATGGTCTTCACAGTCCATCCTGCCATCAGCATTAATGGACATTCCATCAGGGCCAGTTGTTCTTGGCAGGAGGCTGGAAAGACACAGGGAGAAGGCTGCAGAGGCTCAGAATTTCCCTTCTTAAGTAGCAGGAACTTCCCTTCCCTGCAGCCAGGTGGATCCATCGGTTTTCAGGGCTGCAGATTGTGGTGCAACAGGGAAAGCTGAGTGTTGCTGACGCCAGCACCGAGCACAGCTGGGGAGAGGAGCCAGAAATGCACCTTCCTCTTATGGTGCTCACAGGTTGCTCCTCGTGGGTTCTACAAAGGGTGCTGGAGGAGAATATCATTCCCATGTTATTCCTCCACCAAAGCTGTCCTTGAAAGCTGTGCTTCTCTGTGGCTTGGTGGGGTCTGTAGTGTGGGGACAGGAAATGTCTGTTTTGGGAGAATATGGGTGGTAGAACACTTATCACTTCCCAGCTCCCTTGTCTTCACATCGTGTGTTTGCGTGGAGGCAGAAGGATGTGGCACAACCTCACTGATGATGGATTTGTACCTTGAAGTGGTGTTTGCTTGTGTCTTCTGGGGTTAGAAGCCAACAGGACGCAAAATGGGCAGGGGGTCTTGTCAGAGGGGAGCTCTTTGCCAAGCACAGGAAGAGCAGGACTAGTTGGAATCATAGAATATCCTGAGGTGGAAGGGACCCCCAAGGATCACGGAAGTCCACCTACTGGCTCTGCACAAGACAGCCCCAAAAATCCCACCATGTGCCTGAGGGTGTTGTCCAAACACCCCTTAAACTCTGGAAATAGGAATAACTGAAGAGAAGTCAATGTAAAAGCAGGCAATGCTTCTCCCTCCCCCTTCTCGACTTTCTGGGCTACCCTGCAGTGTCCAATCCCACCACTTTTAAAGACACCCCAGTTTCAGGTCCTGGCAGCTGGTACACGGCAGGCTCTGCCAGGCCGGTGCTGCCTCGGCTCCCTGGGCACTGAGCTCTCACTGAGGCTGACGGGGCTTTTCTGGATTTCGCCCAGGTGGTTGGAACTCATGGTCGGCTTGGGGCGACTGCACCAAGGACTGCGGGGGTGGCCTGCAGACCCGCATGCGCTCCTGCAAGCCCCTTCCCAACGAGGGCCTGGCCTGCGAGGGAGTCCTGGAGGAAGGACGGCTGTGCAATAGGAAGGCTTGCAATAGTAAGTGGAGGCATGTTCCCTTGCACGCGCGGGGCCGGGGCGCTCTTCCCGGGAGGAGGAGGTTGGCCTCATCCCCACAAAAAGGACGGAGGGTGCTCCAGAGGCTCAGGGAAGCTGCCCAAGGGCTGTGTTGGAGCAGCAAGCCCAGGGGGAACGCGTGGATTCGGCTGTGCATGGCCCTGCCCATCCCTGCCTGTCTCGCATGCACGCGCGCACGTGCTGGCACAGTCTTCCTACACCTTCCAGGCCTGCAGCCCAAAGGATTTATAGGAATCTATAAGCAGCCTTACATCAGGTTTTCATATGCTGGTGGTAAATCTGCCACGTCCTCAAAGGCATTTTTTTTCCGTTCTCCCAAATAATTAAAGCTAAGAGGGATGTTAATCTTGCTTCTTCTTGGTTTAGTTCAAGAGCAGTGACCATGTCCCTTTCTTTTACAAATGGAAGCCGCTGCTGATAAGATGTGGAGAAAGATCTGGCTGTTAGATGGGGATTGAGTGATACAAAAGCTTCACTGGGTGCTCCTCTCCCCCAGTAAAGCATCCTCTTTCCAGGTCCTCTTCTCCAGAGAACAGGGGACAGAGTGCCCACACCAGGCAGATATTGATGGGTTGAGCTGGTGAACCTCCAGCGCTTTCACCCCCAGTTCTTCTTTCGCTTTAAGCTGAGTTGAGAGGGGGATGAAGAGGAAAAACCAACTGCAGACACAGCTCAACAAATGCAAGCAAATGGCTGATGATAATTATTCCTTTCTTTTTATTTCAAATTCAGAGTAGAGAATGTTTGAATAACTCTTCTAACTAGTCAAATAACCAGGGAAAGTTCAACTGTCTTCAAAGGCTGGGAAGTATCTCCTGCTAAGGGGGAAGTTCAAATAAAGGGAAATAAATATATTCCTCTAATAAGGGCTAAAATGATTTCATGCATTTTTTAACATTTCCATAAATTTAAAATATGTTGCAATTAGGCTTAGACTTTTTTTTCTAAATGAAACCTGGTGTATTGAATTCCATCCCCTTGACTCACAATTGCTAAATTCCCTTTGAGGTTTGCTCACACCAGGGATATTTAATCTGTGTCTCCCATGCTTGGTGGTGACTTTGTAGTCATGACTCAGCTGTGGCTTGAAGTAGGGAGAGTAGGAGCACAAGGACCTGGAAGCTGGTCCTGAAAAAAAGTCCAGCTGTGGGATTGGGGTGTGCCTGAGGGGAGTTGGCGGAGGGGCCATGCTGGTCTTGGTGAACAATGTGTGAAGGAAAAAGGTAGAGTTGGCACTGGGAGTGGAAGAGCAGGATTTGCAGGTCATTCTTTGAACGTGGGAACACATGGGACAACACGCAGAAAAGCTCCTTAATGTGTCCCTCCTGTGCTGGATAAACTAGGGGGGACCCAATTCCCCAGATTCTCTTTGCAGAACATCCTTCCTCATCCCTAACCATCTTCTAAACCCTCCATGGGACATGTTTGATTCCTTTGCAGCCTTCTTGAAGTGGTGAGAGGGGGAAGACCCTGTTTTCCAGGGTGAAAACCCCGTTTTCCAGGTCCAGCCTCATCATTACTGAGCAAAGGGCATAACATCTTCCCTTGATCTTCCCCAGAGGCAAAACTTTGGTTCTTCTTCATGGTAGATCTCCTGAGGTTGTGGTGGCAAGGATAGGGATGGGGTGGAGAACCATGGGGACTGGGTTAGATTTCCATGAAGAATTAATTTGTTTTTACTCATTGTTTACTTCACTTTTTCGAGAACACAATGTTCAGCAAACCCAATCCTAAGTGCAAAAAAGCTGGAAGGGGCTATGATCCAATAAGTTATTTCACTCCTCTTCCTGTCTTTTTTCCATTACATTCCCAGTCAATTTCTCCTCCAAACTGCAATGAGATTAGTTCAGCTCAGATTATTTGGGAAGAAGGAATTTTAAGCTAAGTGGAAAGTCCTAGTTTGGAAGGAGAGTCTACCCACAGAGTGGGGAAGCACAAACTGATTTATTCCATTGAAATAAATAAATAAATTCTGATTAATTGTCCCAAGACCCCCTTTGCAGACAAACTGCTGAGCCTCATTTTAAGGTTTTCATGGTGGAAAGGATTTGAGGGGTTATGTGAGCAAAAGATCTTTCCAGAAGACTTCTCCATGCACATCTTGAGGTCTGTGTCCTACTTCAAGATAAACCTGTATCTCTTCATACCAAAACTGTTCACTTGGCTCTGAACTCGCCTCTCAGTGAATCTGTCCCCTGTTGACTTTTCCCAAGGAGATGCACTTTTGACCCAAGAAGGGTTTCTAATTTTTTTGCACATATCTTTTCCTTCTCTTACTTTGATCTGCACCAAAACCTAAGAGGATTTAAAAGTAGAATATAAATCCTGTTTTAAAAGCGTCACTGTTATTTTCATATTGACTTTCACTCATAGATTTGTTAGGGATGAGTAGAATGTTCGTCCTTCCCCTGGAACTGTTATTTTCCTAAGTGTTCATTATAAGCTGCAGTAAAGGTTCTAATTATTTTTTTAATTAAAAGGAAAAACAATTAAAAACTTAAAAAAAAAAAATAGAGGAATTGGCCAGGAGAACAACTTTATCCTGAATTGTTCAGCATTTAAGCAGCTTGTAATAATACCTGACCATCTCTACATGTATTGTGGACTAGCTGAGATCTTAATTTTCTAGCAGGAAAAAAAAAGCAGGAAAAAATATTTTCCTTGAACAAAGGGCCATCTGTAATCCTGATAAAGCAGCAGAACAAAGCAGGGATGAGCACTCTGATACTTCCCTCTTTGCTGTGGAGGTAAATTGAAACTTGCCCACTGAGAAGTTGCTGGCCAAGCAAGTCAGGTTAGAATAACACAGACATCCCCACTACCTTCAAAACCAGGATAAATCCATCTCTTTTCTTTAACTTCTCCTTTCTCACTTCTGCTAAAGTGGCTCCGAAGCTGATGGGTGATTAGCAGGAGTGTTTTAGCTCCTTAATCGGATCTCCAGCCTCTGGGGCAGGTCCTCAGAGTGCTGACACTCAGCTCCCTGGAGCTGCTGAGATGAACTTGTGTGGAAGATCTTTGAGGGTTTCATTGGTTGTTTTATTTTGCCCCACCATGGCAAATGTTCCAGAGCTGTCTTGTTACACAGCTCCCGCCAGGGGGACCTTCCCCAGGCCCTGCCATTTTCCTCTTCCAGAGCTGCCCTGGGTGGGCCTTCAGCAGGTCTCAGCATGCAGGAGTGGGAATGGTAGGAAAAACCTCTCAGTTCTTCCAAGAGGTGTGTCTTGCACCAGCCTGGTCACCAAAATGTGGGTGCAGACACCTGGGCCCCAGAGCTGAGTCTGAACACGTTGTCTGGAGGCCACAGGGGCTGGAATCAGTGCACAGGGATGGCTGAATGACTCCACAGGTACCATTTTTATGTGATCTTTGTGTTTTCCCATTCACTTGGGCCCTCATCTCTGCTGATTCATGTGATAGAGTCTCTTGCTTGATGATCTTCTGGCTAAATTTCCCCAGGGATATACACCCAAACACAGCAGGAAGCGAGCCAGGTAAGTTGTCCATGGGCAAAACCAAAAGCTGTGAAACTTCTCCAAAAGAGGAGAAACTGTATTGAAGGCTCATCCCAAACTGGGAAGGAAATTTTGTCTGGTAACAGCAGCTTGGCTTAGGCAGAGTCTTTATTTGTGGCAGCTCAAGAGATGTAATCTCAAGAAAAATACTAAGTTTTTGCTGCAATTCTGATTTTTCCTTGCTGAAGGGCTTGGTGATATCCCTCTCTCCAGCACAGATGGGGGAGATTTTCTTCATCTCTTGGATTTGGGCAGGAGCTGCTGTTTTGTTGAGGGAGGGAAAAGAATTCCTGGATGTGCCTGCAGAGGAACTTCCCAGGTTTGCCCACTGTGGATAGAAAGGGATGTGCTCCAGTGGCTCTTTTTGGCTGCAAGGTTCTTGAAGCTGGGTTTGCTCACAACCTGGCAGGCAGAGGGTCCTCACAGGCAGCCTGGAGGGACAACATCCAAACCAGAAAGGGAATGTCACAGCCCTGACCCCGGCGTGGGAATTCGGCAGTGCCGGGGAAATGTAAGAACAATCAGAGATGTGGGCAGGCTGCGTTTATTCCTGGGGAGTGAGAGCCGGCAGAGGAGCCAGCTGAAATCCTGCCATCCCATCTGGCAGGGGCTGCGTGGAACCATCCCTGACATTTATGGATATGCAGATTGGGAAGGCACAGCTCCCCACGGCTGGGAAAGGGGTGACCGCATCCTGACGTCAGGTGCAGGAGGGTGGCACTGGCACAGTCCCGTCCTTCCAGGCTGGATTTTCAGCATCCAGCAGGTTCAGGATGTAGCCCTTCAGCTGTTAGTGGTGTAAAGGAATGCGTGTTCCACACGACATTCCCAAGGCTGAGCCTCAGTCTCGGTCTCTGCCGCCCCTGATTCTCATTAAAAAAAAATAAAAATTGCTGCAACCACGGAGCTGAAATATCCCGGGCATGTGTGGGAGCATCTTCATTCCCTGCAGGCCAGGCTAGAACTCACTGCAGGCTGCAAGAGCTCCTACAGGTACCTGCTGCTGCTGCAGAGACTTTGACCTGCCCCCTTTTTTATTGGTGGTTCAGGCATTTCACATCTGGGAGTCACAGATCTCCCCCAGTGATGTTTTCACAAACCTCAGATGTTCCAATCGAAATGTTTTGGGTCATTTCCTTAGCTGGTGTAATTGCAATATATCCAGTGGCCTCCAAAATGACCCTCTTCTCCATCCACTGAGATTTTGGGGTTTAGGGGTTGTTGGTGATTCTGTGCTTTTCATTTTTACTCTTTAGCAGCTGACAGATGCCCCAAAACCTCTATGGTCGTCACCTTTCCTTTCAGTTTTACTGCACTGAGATTCATTCACCCCATTTGAACATTTTGGGTATTTTTTTCAATAATTCCTTTTCACTTTTTGCTCTGGTTCATCCTTTCATTCCCACCATCCCACCTTGCCTGGATAATTTTCATGATCCTGCTATTCGCTTTGCCTCTCCTGTGTGGGGGATGAGTACAGAGTGTGTAGCTGTGGTGAGACATGTTTGGATGTTAAAACCTTGGCCCACAGCACTTCAAAGTCTCTGCCTTTATTTTGTTTTTCCCTTGGTTGTGCTGCAAGGTGCTGTCTGACACATTGCATGTTCTCATTAGAAGTGTTGGTCACCTGCTTCCTATTCCCACTCCTGCCAGCACAGATCATCCTCCACATCCACATTTGAGCTGTGTTCTTTCAAAATCTCATGTATTTGCCTCTGCTTGCAATTGAAACATCCCTGTGTTGGTTCCAAGAGCATTATCCCTCTATTCCTCCTGTCAGCCTTTGAAAGGTGATCGGGTTTTTCTTGCCGTTCTCACTGCATTTATCCAGCTGGGATGTAAATCGAGTCTAGGTCTTCCCTTAATCCTGGAATTACTCCTCTCCACTGACCCTGCTGTGGGAAAAAGGCTGCTGAAATCTGACCAGTTCCCCACTGCCTTTAAGTTTTGACCTCCACCCCACAAAGTTCAGGTACCCACAGCAAAGCAGCACTTGCACCGACTTCCCCGTGTTCCTAAGGGACCTGGTGTCTCCCTGCTCTGTTTGGAAACACGACTGATTTGTGCATCTCTCCAAGGAAACCGCCCGGGTTAAATCTCAGCTGTGCTCTGTGCTAAATGGAGACAAACTGGCTTCTCTGCACGTCCTTTTCCAAAGGGGAGGAAGGCTTCCTGCGGCAGTGGAGTGACCCTGGCAGGGGAGAAGCCTGGGGGAAGCTGGAAGGGTCACTCATTCAGCCTCTAGGCCTGATTGGCTTTAATTAGCATGAGAAATAACAGTGCAGGCTCATCATACCTGTCAAGGAGCAAAGGAAATCATTCAGTCCTTCAAGACTGGGAAAAGTCATTAGGAGATGTCAGCGACACGGGGCCCAAATAATTGGTGAGAGGAGGTTCAGGGTGTTCGACTTGCAATTAAAACTTCTGTTTTCCTCTTCTATCTCCCCTCTGTCCTGCCTCCTGTCTCTCTGTCTATCTGTGACCACTGACTGCTTCTGGGATATTCAATCCCAGGTTTTCCCTGTCACCTTCCTCACTCTGGGCACCTGATGAAGCCCTCCAAGCTCCACATCTACTCCCTGATGCCCAGACCCACTTTCTCCCCCAGCCTAAAAAAGTCTGTGGGAAGCCCATGGGATGTGCTGCAGAGGGAGATTTTGTGTGTTCTTGTGGTTTGCAGGATTTCACAGAGAGGACTTAAATTGGAGCAGATGAAAGTGTGTGGGTATAACCAGGAATGGGTGGTGGGGGCATGTGAGAAGTCCCAAATATGGGAATATTTTAAGTTGTCTCCTAACAAACTCAAAAAAATGAGTATTGGGAAACTACTTAGAGTTTGTCTTTTTTGAACTGAATCTCCCACAGCAAAGTCCCATGATTTTTAGCTGTTAAAAACATAGGGTTTGAGACCTTTCTATTCCAGGAAAGAGGCAGACAAAAACGAGGTGTTCGCAAATCTCAGGATGTCTGATGTCCTGATGTCTGGCTGTGGGTATCTTTCCCCTGAGGATGGCAGGTGGGTGACTGCCCCATCCCATCCCCTCCAGCCAGCAACCAGCTGGTGCTGGGAAGGTTTGGAGGAGTCCATGTGACAATTGCTAGACTCCTCAAGTTCTGCTTTCAGGCAACACTGATGGTAAATAATACAATTTCACAAACTCTCCCATGATCCAAACTGCTGAATATAAAGCCTGGCTCCTGGCAGGGACTCTCTGAATCATTCCTCTGCCTCCTATGCTTTCCCTTTTTGGATGGCAATAAAGACTCCTGCCACCACACTGAAGCTTCATTAACCTTTATTAATTTTCTCGGGGTTCCGGGATCAAATTTGTCACCGTTTCATCTCCTGGCAGCTCATACTTCTTGAAAAGATGTCTGACTGTTTTACCTCCTTGGGGGAAAAGATCTTCTGTCTGGTACTTGCTGTTTGGAAACAAATTGGCTGCCAGATCACAGATTACTCGGGCTCAGCTCTGCTCTCTGCTATTCCACGTGACTCCGGTGGAGTCAGCTGAGCTCTCCTGATTTAGAGCAGGCACTCCTGGTGGATGGGATTTGGTTGTTATTGCTGGCTTGTTTCTCTCTTTGCTAGGGAGGGTTGCAACATGTCCAGTAATACAGACAATGGAAATTTTAGTTTTCCCCTCCAGCCAATTCAGGGCTAATCCACATGGGATGAAAATGGAAAGCTGGAGGAGCGTGGGCTCGGAAGGAACAGTTAAATGCCTTTGATTTACAGTGGATGCATTATTTACCCTCTGAACTCAACACCGTGGGCTCCACTGGGAGATTTTCAGTAGGACACAGGGGTCAGGAGCTTGTCTCTCACTGAGATGGAAAAGTTCCCCGTTATAGCTCCTTTGTTACTTTGCCGATGCCAGAATTTCTTCTGTCCTTGTTGCTGGTGGCAGGGTACAGTCTGGGAAGGAGACATCCTATTGAGATATCCCTTTCCTTTCCACCTGCCCTCACCTGCCTGCTCCACTCAGCATTTCCTGGTTCCTCTACAGGGCATTTCTAGGCAGGTGCTGGTTGCAAGGCAGAATTTCTCACCAAAACCTTGGTGACACTGCCAGCCACCGCCATAAATCTCAAAACAGAGCTAGGGATGGTGGGATTCAGTGCCAGCACGTCTGGAAAGGATAAATCCTCCACAAGCACAGCAAGGAGTGCAGACACCCTAGAAAACCACTGAAATTAGTTAAAGACCAGACAAAAGGGATCATACTCTACATGGTCCCAAACCTCACTCAAAAAGGAGGGGTTGAACCACCAACAAGCCCGAGTCTTTCAGGCTGGCTGGTGCTGAAACCTCGGGGAAAGCCGGTGGCCAGGGGTGCTGGGGTTGGAAAGCAGGCGGTCACGTCAGGGGAACGTCACAGGTCGCTGTCGTTAATTCGTGTAACCTTTGTAGTGAAAGATCTTGCAGAGTGAACCAAGGTGTATTTACATGACCCATTACCTTGCCATAGCCAATGGACGCTATAATTCCAGAAGCCAATCGCTGAGGTCCACAGATAACAGAAAGCGAGAGGACCCTGACGAACTGCAGCACTACGGGTACCCTGCACCTCAAATAGGTAAGCTCTGACCTCCCACAGCGGCCTCTGGAGCTGGGACACTGCTCTGGTCACTGCACTGCCCAGCTGGGCTGGGCTCTCTGCACTGTTTCAATGACCCCCCCCCACCCCCAGCCATCTCCTTCCCCTCAGGTCAGTGTGGGCGACACTCCCCCCATGTTGTCGCACGCTGAGCAAATGGTCATCGCCCCGTTTGTGCCCATCCCATCACCCCAAGGGGTTTTGTGTTGTCACCATCGGCCAGAGAAGGCAAAAAGGGACAGACACAAAGCCCTGACAAGAGCATCCATCTCACAGAGCGCTTTCCCATCACCCTGCCTACTTCTGAGTCACTGCTTTGTCTGAGTTATCCAGCCACACGTGGTTCATGAAGCCAAAGCTGACCTTGCTGCAATGCAGCCCCTTTGCTGATGTCCATGTCATGCCTTGCCATTGACTGTGAGAGGGGGTGAGCAGGGCTTGGTGAGGAGAGAGCAGGATGGGTTTCCTCCATCCCTGGGTCTTTAGTGCTGTGCAAAGACTTGTCTCTGGTAAGTTCTGCAGCAGGACCTTCCACCCTTCTGCCACGGAAAGGGAATAATGTGTAGTAATATCAGACAGCGTGATCCGGGAAGATGGGAATGAATTGGGCCTAGATCCTACACCAGGTCCGATCTGCACCGTCCCTGGAAGTGTTCAAGGCCAGGCTGGATGGGGTTTTGGGCAACCTGATCTACTGGAGGATATCCCTGCCCATGGCAGGGGGGTTGGAAGTAGATGATCTTTACGGTTCCTTCCAACCCAGACCATGCTGTGACTCTGTGGTTGAGTCTGGAAAGGTTTTGTGCTCTCCTTTCATGGCTGTGTGTTGTGACACGATCTCAGCACATCAGGGGTCTCAGGCAGAGCACGGTGTGCTGAGCCTGGCTCAGGTTAAAATCTCTGCCCAGTGACCTTGCCAGCATTTCATGCTCCAGAAAGGCTTCAGAGAGGTGATTTGATTGTAAATGAGAGAGGGTCACATTCTGGTGTAGGTTACCTGTGCTCCACCCAGCCCAGGAGGACTTTGCCACCGTGCAGCATCAGGAACCCGTGCGGTGCAGAGTTTCTGGGGGTGACTGGGCAACTGCTGGGATTGTAGTTTTCAACACAAAGCAGGAGACAGCCTCAATTTCCTCTCTACCTTGCACAGACTCTGCTGCCTCCAGTGGGAGCAGCTCCACTGACTGCAGGATGAATCCCTGGAGTCTGGTAAAACCTTGCAGGAGAGGGGGGACGTTTGCACTGCTATAACCTGGTAAAGCTGAGCTTAATCTCTCTGTCCAAATGCAGAGGAAAGGAAGGCACTTCCAGGCAGGCCCCTGTTGTTCCTGCTCTGCCTGGTCCCGGGTGCTTCCCCAGAGCTCCTGTTCCAGCCTGTAACTCAGCCATCAGGTTTATAGTTTGGCATTTCTTCCTGACGTGCAGCTGGGTGCTGGGTCTGGGCTCAGTGACATCTCTGGGTCTGGGTCAGTGGCATCTCCGTGACCTCCCTGCCATCGTGGCCACTGCTGTAGCATGGCTGGCTTGGGCTGTGGCATCCCTGAGAGCAGCATGGGCTGGGAGATGTGCGTTGTCCTGCTGCAAGCTTCCCACATCCCTGTCGCTGTCCCAGGAGCACCACCTGCAAGTTGATCAAGGAAATCAGGATGGAGGAGATACAGACAGAGGGGACAGTCCAGCAAGGGATTAGAGGGAATTTTTAGCTGAGGATGCCAAAGCAAAGCCCGTGTCTTCCCTATGGGCACAGATCGTAGGGAATAAGACATTTCACATCCGCTCAAGACCTGGAAAAAGATGAAATACAACATTCAGCTGATGCCAGCTGTAAGGACTATGGATGAGCAGACAGTCTTGCCCAACTGAAGAGCAGCATTTTCTCCTGCCAGCCCTTTACATCCTTGGTGTCCGGGTCCTGTTGGCCCCCAGGCTCTGGCAGGGCTGTGCTCTCAGCCGGGGTGCTGCTGGCTGCCCATGTGCCTCTCCCAGCGACAGCACAAGAGCCAGACCCAGCCCAGCAGGTCCCTGGAACGGCTCAGCCCACAGGCTGCTTCCAGGAGGACTCTGCCAGCAGCAGGATGTGAACAGAGAGATGTCTTGCACATGGGGAGATGTCAGACTGACAGACCCCAACACAGAAAGGGCTTCTGGCAGAGGGATGTGCTGCTCTGTTAGTGCCGAGGGAAGAAGAGTTGGGAAGCAGCTGCAGGCATTGATGGGGACACTGCAGCCAGGAGCTGGAATGATCCTGGATTGCAGCGCTACGTCCTCACGGATTAACACCCAGTGTGTCTCATTCTGCAGCACCTGCTGGAGCCTCTCCATCTGCTGCAGCTGGATCTGTGGGAGCAGCAAGGGACATCTGCCCACTTCAAGTGGGGTACTGAGCCCCGCAAAATCCTTTGGGACACTCCTGTTAATCCCCAAGCTAGTCTGGAGCATCACAGGACTAATCAAGAGTCAATCCTGCTGAGACAGCTGCCTGCAGGCACTAGTGATGCTGTGGGGCGGGGCTTGGCCCCTTCTCCTCTGGGGGTGAAGACAAATTTGGCTGGACCTCCTCTGCTATGAACACAGGCTGAAAGACTTTGGACTGTTCAGCCTGGAGAAGGGAAGGCTCTGGGGGGAACTTGGAGTCCCTTCCAGTTCCTAAACATTCTCCAAGAGAAGTGGAGAGGGACTTTGGACAAGGGCCTGGAGTGCCAGGACAAGGGAGAATGGATTTAAGCTGAAGAAGGGTAGATTTAAATTCAATATTAGAACAAAATTCTTCTTTATGAGGGTGCTGAGGCCTTGACACAGGTTGCCCAGAGAAGCTGTGGCTGCCCCATCCCTGGAAGTGTCCAAGGCCAGGCTGGATGGGATTTGGAGCAACCTGGGATCATGAAAGGTGTCCATGCCCATGGCAGGGGGTTGGAACTTTAAGGTTTCTTCCAGCCCAAACCATTCCATGACTCTATAATCTATGGCAGGTTTGATTATAAAACAGCACTGAACTGGACTAGGCAGCTTTCAAACCCGATGAGCATCACAGACTTCTTGCCATTGTATCAAGAAACAGAGTCAGAATCCAGTTCTGGAATGAATAATTGCAATATACTTCACTCAGTAATTTGCATTTGCTGCCATTTGCCCCACGGCAGAGCAGAAATTCTTCTCACTCATAGTTTTGATGATGGGCACTATTGTGCTTCTCTTGAGTAGAGTGCAAATTTGTCTCATGCCTGAGTGTGCCTCAGAACTGGGTCTCGCTCAGTTTGAAAATTAGTTATATTTGTGCAAGGTTTGAGACTAGGCTGGACGTAACGTCCCAGTGGGCTGAGATAAATTGCTTGGTTCAGAATGACACCAAGCCCAAGGGAGTCACCAGCACTTAGAAAATAAACTGTATTATGGGTTTAAAAGCCAGGGATTCGTGCAATGTGAGGGACAATAATTGAGGAGATTTACCTCTAAGCACAGCTATTTCTGCTGTGAAAGAGCAAAATCCAGAAATAATAAAGAGGAGAGAGGCAGGAGAGGTGGAATTTGGTTCAAAGATGCCATTTATTCATCCAGTGACAGAGTAACTCATCTGAATATGGTGATTGCAAAACCCCAGCCAGGTCTGAGGGGGAGGTTGGTGGCGTGGTGAGCTCTCCAAGCCGTGAGCTGCTGATGGAGGAGGCCCCTGTGTCTCCGTCCCACCTCTCCCCTGTCCCACCTCTGGCCTCCCAGAAAGATTTTGGGACCCAAACTTGGAGTGTTTAACCACCAAAAATCCCCCAGCTGCCTGGCACTGAGGGATTGGGGGCTGCTGGGTGCAGAACTGGGGAGGTTGCTCAAGATGGATGGAGAAATGCAAAGGCATCGCTGCTTCCTGGAGCATCCAAGCAGGCAAGGGAGAAGGAATGGCTGGGATCTGTGGGCTGAAGAGGGATCTTCTGGAGTCTGGGGCTCTGTGAATGGCAAATGCTGAAGTGATGGTACCACAAAAGTGGTTTGCTGGCGGTGAACTTGGAGCATGGCAGGACTCTGGGTCTGACAGAGCTGGTTGAGTTCCTTATTGGAAAGGCCGGAAAATTGACACGGAAATGCAGGTTTCTCTCTACCAGGAGATCTAATTCTTGTGAAATAGGGTACGGGACTGATGTTTTCCTGAAGCCCCAAAGCCTCAAAACACACAAATGTCTCCTACACGTCCCAGGGAAAGACCAGTGGTCCATAACTTCGATCTAACTGGGACCAACCGGGCAGGTTAATGAAGAAAAATGGTTTTGAGCAACTTTGGCTTAATGAACAACAGCAGTTACATCTCATGGCAATCATTGCAATGGCACAGATGAGGTAGGGAGAGATCGATCCTCACCTCCACCTCTTCCTATGCCCAGACTATAAACAAAGGAGTGGAAGTCTGGGCATTTTACAGCAAGGGCAGGTCTTCCTCTACAATTTCGCCCCTCAACACATATTAATTCAACAAACTCCAGTCAGGAGGTGTATTTTTGATTCCCAGCTGCTGGAATGACAGGAGGCATTCAAGGCAGATGTGCTGAAAAGCATGACACAAACCAAACAACACAGATAACTACCAAAAATCTCAAAGAGCAGATTGATGAGAGCCACAAACGCTTGAAATCCTGCATGAAATTTCATTGCATGTGGAAAACACTAGTAAATATATAAAAATAAATAAATAAATGTACCGCCTCCAGGAAAAAGCCAGACACGTACAGTTTTAGGCAATATTGGGAAATGTGGTGGTCTCCAGCCTTTACAGTCCCCACCACAGTTCCTGCTCTGATATTTTCCAGCAGCTGGTTTATAACCCTCACCGAGATCTCCAGCTGCAGAGTCTCTTTCCTGCTCCACGTTGCAGCTGGACAGTTTAATACAGCATCCTCTGCCCAGCTTTCTTTGGGAATAGGGTGGTGGTGTGGGATAGCACATCCAAGCACGGGCTGCCAGGCTGGATGACCCTTGGCATCATATTTACCTATTCCACCCCGTGCCGTGATACTTCTTATCACCCACTGTCTGACAAATGCATCCATTTGGGATGAGACACGGGGCAGTCTGAGGTTTTGAAGAATTTGTCACGAGAAGGGGTTGCCCCTCTGTTATGCTGGTGTTCATTTTTTGCCATGTGCCTGTGTCCTAAACATACCAAATGTAAGATTCCAGGTTTCTTATGTGCTATTATTAGCAACCCGTGAAAAATCTGAAAACCCGAACCACGCAAGGCTTAATTAAATGGAACAGAAACAGCTTTTTATTTCCATGTGGGGAAGAAAAGCATTTTGTCAAGGGGTAGAATACTGCCTATGAAAACTAATGGAAAACTGTCCTTTCCCTGCTCATTTCACACTTAGGGTGACTTATTTGGAGGTGGTGGCTGCTGGAACAGCCCCAGCAGGGATATTAGTGACAAAGGGAATACATCTCAGTGCTTTTCTCTCCCATCAATGGGATATTTTTAGTTGCTTTTCCAATGCTGCCCCATCAGATAAGCAGTTGATAGGGACTGTGATGCCCTGGAAGAGCCAGCCTTGTTCTGTCACATGCTCACAGCAGATCTCCACAGGTAAAGGAGATGCTGAGAAAACTCTGTGGGATTTCGTCAGCTGACCCTTCTTAGGCACCATCCCCTTCTACTTTGTCAGCTCCTCCTCTTCCAATCTGCACTGGCAGAGGCTGTGAGAAGGCAGGAAAAGGGGTTGAGTCCTTAAAACTGGACAATTTAGGGATACATTTATCTGTCTAATCCTTGTTAGTACAATCACTGGGAGGAGGTTACCTATCCCAGCTCATGTGGTTCTGGAGAGGCTACACCACCTTCAGTGGTGAAGTTTGCTCTTCCCAGTGCCCTGATGCTTCCACAGCATCCTTCCTATATTTTTTTCATATGGCTGTGTGTGTTACAACTCTACAGAGTACCCAAAAAAAACCCCTTTAGCCCATTCTCAACTCTCACATTTTCGCCCCAATGCCCTCACACCCTCCCACCCATCTTGTCACCCCACCTGTAGGACACATTGCAGCCTCACAGATCTCACAACTGGCTGAGTGCAACTTGGAAATTTCTTCCCTGGAGATCCAAGGATGCCACGTCCTCACCTTCTGTTCCAACCCTCACAGGTGACCCTGCAGCAGAGGAGTGGTCTCCGTGGAGCGTGTGCTCAACCACCTGCGGGGAGGGTTGGCAGACCAGGACCAGGTTCTGCGTTTCGTCTTCCTACAGCACCCAGTGCAGTGGCCCTCTCCGGGAGCAGAGACAGTGCAACAACTCTGCCGTGTGCCCAGGTATTGGTGGGCAGCAGGGGAGGGACATTGGCTGCCTGTGGTGTCTCCACTGGGATATTTCTGGGAGGCCCTGGCATGGGTTGCCCAGAGAAGCTGTGGCTGCCCATCCCTGGAAATGTTCAAGGCCAGCTTGGATGGGGCTTGGGGCAACCTGGTCTAGTGGAAAGTGGTTGGAATTAGGTGATCTTTCAATCCTAACCATTCTACGATTCTGTAATTCTTGGAGGGAGATGGTTTTTGTTCCCCATTCCTTCTCTTTATGCCTTGAGGCCTCACACAGAGACTCTTGCTAGATCAAGCACCATGAGATGGGCACCTGCTTTGCATGGTGTGGGAAATTCCATGCTATCTAAAGTCCATGAACTCAGTACACCTGCAGGCAGGTGCCCTTTGGGGTGTTTCTAGGTCAAGAACAATTCTGATGAAAAAGTACATTCTGGGGAGCCTGGAGCCTAAGAGAAAGATGGAGAGGGATTTTTTACAAGAGCATGTAGTGGCAGGACAAAGGAGAATGGCTTCAAACTGAAAGAGAGTAGGTTTAGATGGGATATTAGGAAAAATTCTTTCCTATTGAGGGTGGCGAAGCCCTGGAACAGGTTACCCAGAGAAGCTGTGGATGCCCCATCCCTGGAAGCCTCCAAGGCCAGGTTGGATGGGGTTTGGAGCAACCTGGGATAGTGGAAGGTGTCCCTGCCCATGGCAGGGGGTTGGAACTCAGTGATCTTTGAGGTCCCTTCCAACACAAACTATTCTGTGTTTCTATGATTATTTTGAAGAGTTATGCTTTTAAATTTGGTGTATTATTCACTTCTCCTGACCAGCAACATCACTGTTCAGAAACAATCCTATGATGGTGAAAACACCCTCTGTGGCGAAATCACCATCGGTGTTCTTTCCTGTACTTCCTCTTCTGGTTATCTCTTATCATGCAAGATGCCTGGTGAGAATTAGTTTAGAACCCCCTTTCCCGAAACTGGGATATCAGTCACTGTTAACAACTGAAGAAGGACTGGAAAAGACCCTGGCTTTTTTGGGTTTCTTCTTTTTGGGTTTCTTCTTTTCCTGAAGAGTTATTGATTTGTCATGAGCTTTTCTGGTAAACCTGGAAGGGATGAAGTCCCTTCAGAGAGATCAGTGCATTCTTATAACATTTGGCCTCTGGAGATTACAGTGACTAAAATTCCATAAATAACTTGGCCAGATTAGATTAGATTAGATTAGATTAGATTGGAGAAGATTAGATTAATGTAGATTAGAAGGCTAATTAGATTAGATTAAAATCAATTAGATGTCTAATTCCAGGAGCTACCAGAGATGGCTTGAGCACTCATGGAGGATGTTGCCCATTCCATTTTACTCTTTGGAGTCTCCTTAGCTTTGCCTCTGAGGTGTCATTGACCTATAAGAGTAATCAGTAGACAGACTACATCTTTTCTGAAAGCCTTAAAATAATGTAGTCTTTGAGAATTCGATGAGAAAATGTTGGGAGGGAGAGGAAAAAAAGGCAGGAAGCAACAGAATGATGGTGATGATGCTTCCCTAAGGGTAGTGGGGTTTTATTCCTTCCCTAGCTAAATCTTTTGCTTAAAAAATGCCATGTTGGCTCAAAAATCTGAAAAATTAAGGTCAACTAAAAGTACATTGTGGTTTATTTCAGAGGCTGGAAAGCAGCAGACACTTGGTGTTGATATCAAAGCATAAAAATTACTTGATGTTCCTCTTGCACATTTTGGGTTGGTTTGTTCTCCAGCTTCCCACACGCTGCTCGTTCCGGGTGGGAAGAAGCTGTGCCCTGTGGGCTCCCTCACTTCCTCAGACCGCCTCTGGAAAAGAAAAAATCACTTCTTCTGCTTCCTTTGCAGTGCATGGCACCTGGGATGAGTGGTCTCCATGGAGCCTGTGCTCTTCCACTTGTGGGAGAGGCTACAGGGATCGGACCCGCACCTGCAAACCCCCCCAGTTTGGTGGGAACCCCTGCGAGGGCCCGGAGAAGCAAACCAAGTTCTGCAACATCGCTCTCTGCCCAGGTAGGAACAGTTACAGATCTGAAACCTCCCCTCCAGCAGGTCTCCCCAGTTCAGACTCCCTCAAGGGCCCATAGATGACTCCAATGAAATTCCGAACTACCCCAAGGAGGATCCAGAGGAAAGGATTCATTGAAAAAGCAACCCAGAGGTGCTTTCTGGGGTTGTTCAGCTCAGAGATGCCTCAGGTTCAGGTTTGCCCTGTCCTCTTGCAGAGGACGTCTTACATGGGTTAGATCTGACTGCCACTGCTATATCCAAGACCATCTTAAGCTTCTCACCTGTTCTCCCCATTGAATGGTTGAAAGTTATTTTGCCTGACTGGGTTCATTGTGCTGGAATTAGTTAACAGTTTTACTTGTCTGTGCATTAATTCAATATATATGCAAGTTTTCTCTGTGGCTGATCCTGCTTGGGGTGGAGAGATGGACTAAGAGGCTCCTGATAGCCTTCCATGCCAAATTTAATACTTTTCAGTACTTCCAAATGCCTCTCCTTGACTTTAGCTTTGAAACATCAGAAAGAACCTCAAGACAAAATTACTTTTACCACCCGGAAATCCACGGATGCTCCAGAGGCTTCTTTCCTCTGAAAGGCCCTGGGTTAACAGGCCCCCTTAATTTAACTCTGGGTGTCCTGGTGGACACGATCTGTACACAAGGGAGCTCCCCAAAACTCGCTCCCTATCTTTGGATAATGTCAATTGACATTTTTCCAGTTTAATGAGAATCATTACGAGACATTATTATGTCCCCAGAGGAGGAGAGGGATTGTGGGAGGGATGAGAACTTTGTGAAAACAGTGAGAAGCCTCCTGGCATTTCCCATCGAGTTTTCACTCCGAGTAACTATCCTTGGATATTTGGCCGCTGTCCAGAAGACTCTGCTTGGAATAAGAACCTCCCAGACACCAAATTGACTCCGTCATAAAAAGACAAATTTAAGAAGTCAGCGCTGGCATTGCTTGGGCAATAAAGCATACCCTGAGTTAACATTGATCCATAATTAATTTAAATACAAATAAATACGCGACCGAAACAGCGGTGGAAAAGACAAGCAGCCCAACTGCAAGGCTTCAGCTCCAATTAGTGCCACAAAGGCAATCAGCAGCTTGGCAGCGCCAAATTAGAGCGGCGTTGGGGGAATCATTGAAGCACAACAATGGGCGTTTGACACCCCAGACACTCGCAATGTTCATTACCGCCCCGCTCTGAGGATTTATTGCTACAGCTGATAAAAATGCTCTGCTGCAGGGACAACAGAGCCTTTGTTCCTCAGGAGCTGTGGATGCCACAGGCTGAGCCCCAAATCCTTGGAAGAGAAAAAAGGAGGAAGACAATGCCCGTCTCCTCACGGGCTCCACCAGAAAATGAATATTTTTGATAGACCCCCACGGTGGTGTAATCGTGGCACCAAACAGTCCTTAGTTGTGGCTCTGATGGGAACCCTCAGCATCTTGACCAAGAGACATCTTTGCATCGGTGCAAGTGGCTGGAGGGACAACACAGCCACCTTTGTTTCCCCTTTTTAAAAAAAGTTTCCAAAATTACAGCCTATGAATAAATACAAGGAAATTACCTGTTCTAAATTCCTCACTGAAGGAGCAAATTATGCATTTGGATGTTTTATTTTCCTACCTCCAAATGATTTCACTTCTGAGAAGCTGCCAATCACCAGCAGCAGGGAGGGTGTTCAAAAAATTCAACTTTTTTGTCGTAAAAACAATTTTTTGGGTAAATGTCAAATTTAATGTGGGAAATGCAATCTCGCTTTTCCAGCATAGGAGAATGTTAATGAAGTATGGACACCATCATTATTAGGAAGAAATTCTTCCCTGTGAAGGTAGTGAGGCCCTGGCACAGGATGCCCAGAGAAGCTGTGGCTGCTCCACCCCGGGAAGTATTTAAGACTGGGTTGGGCGGGGCTTGGAGAAACCTGGGATATGGAAATGTCCCTGCCCATGGCAGGGGAGTAGAATTAGATGATCTTTACCTTTCCAACCCAAACCATCCTGTGATTCCGTGATTTTATGATCAGTTCATGGAAACTTAACAGCATAACCTTCAGTCAGAAAAGCCACGCTAATTTGTACCAGGTAGGATGTACTTTGTGGAGCTTTGGATCCTTTCCAGAGAACAGCCACCTGTCAAACACCACATTTTTCATTTCTCCTCTTTGGGATTGACAGGCACTGGCACAAAACCTTGAATTTATGAACAATAAAAACATGAATTTTTGGATTGTTAAAAACACGCACCTTTTGGAAGTACCTTTATGCCTGCCTGATTTTGCACACCTTGTTGATCCCCTTTGAGTTAACAGTTGCTGATTTGGATGTTTTTAACATTATTTTTACAGAGTTTGCAACCAAAAAGCTGCTCAGCTGAAATGGGGATTACACAGGGCTGATCAATTCCTTGCAGATTACTCAAGGGACCAGTTAGCATTTATTTTTCTTGGACGGACAAGCCAAGCAAAAAAAAAAAAAAAAAAGCTGCAACGTGATTTGAGCCAGAATTCAGGCTTTTCAGGGATTCAGGTTGTTTTTCCTGAGTGAGATCTAGAAGCTAATTAGATCTAAACAGAGCATGATGACCACTGTTAATGAGAAAAATGCTCCCGGAAGAGCAGACTGGGTGATGGGTCTGTTGATGAGGGACCAATTAGGGTGTAACTGCCACACTTGGGATTGCCTCAGTCCATACCACGGTACTCAGGTGTATTCCTATTTCTCTCCAGCCCTGTCCCTATCATAACCTCCCTTGTCCCTCCTTCCTCTATTTAATTATCAAAGACGCTGCTGGGTAGAAATATCTCCAGCCTGTCAGAGTTAATCCAGCTGTGAGAGAAGTACATTGACCACACACACTCACCCTGTTCCTGGTCTTCTGTTGGAGCACACCTTTGCTCCCACATTTCCCAGCCAGCAGGAATGGTGGATTCCTGTCAACAACACTGCGATTCGAGTTTCTGGGTGTGCTTTAATGAAAAACAGAGCATTTGCATGCTTGAGGAAATTCACACTCCACAGATTCATGCACTGCTTTGCTGAAAAATGGGTTCCTTAAAAATGTGCTGATGGTCTCAAATGGGAAATGTCACGGTAATGTACTGATCCCATCAAAGTGTTCAGTGAAAACATGAGCTACGTCTTCTGGTGTGATGTTGTGTTGTGATTAGCAATGTTATTGGTTTGAACTTCCATGTTGGTATGTGCAATATCAATAATTTCAACTTTTATGGAACATAAAAATTGAAATGTTACTGCACTCACATCCTGTGGGACTGTTGGAGGCTGCAGAGGGTCCCAAAAATCCCTGTTGCCACAGTTGCCCCAACCTTTTTCGATGCTCTGTCCCCTCTCTCAATCTCTGTGACTCTTTGTCCTCCCCACCTCAGTCCCTGGTAGACAAAGGTTGGAGGCTCTCGCCACGTGGCTCCTTCCAGAGGGAAAGATTTTCACATTCCGCTCGTTTTCTTTCTTTGGGCCACTCAGTGGACGGCAACTGGAACGAGTGGTCGAGCTGGAGCTCGTGCTCAGCTTCATGCTCCAACGGGACCCAGCAGCGGACGCGGGAGTGCAACGGACCCTCCTACGGCGGAGCCGAGTGCCAGGGACACTGGGTGGAGACCCGGGACTGCTTCCTGCGCCAGTGCCCAGGTTGGTGATGAATGACTTCTTCTTTCTCTTGGGCCATCTTCCTCTGCAGTCCCAGTAAAATGTTTCTTTGGGGAAGACTTGTGCCCTTTTCAGTGCAGTAAAAAGGAGGTTTGGGATCGTTCCAACAGAACATGCCAGCCAAAATCCAGTGCTGGTAAATGTTTCAGGAGACCCCAGAGAGGTGAGTGATTGCCCAGAGAGAATGTGTCTTTCTAACCTTAGATTTCAGCTTTTCAGCATAAGCTTAAAAAAACCTCAAGAAAATATCAATGAAACCCTTCCCTTTCTTCCACAGGGCTTCAACTTCCCTCCTCTTTTTTGTTTTGTTCCTCTCCTCCCACCATTTAAATGTTCCCAGTTATATTTGAAGCAAACGGGGAATCCTCCTTTGTATCTCACCTTTAAACCTTATCAGTGAGAAGGTCTGGCACAATAAAGCCTTTGTTCACGTCTGTGTAAGATTTGTCACTTACTTTACTCATCTGTGACTTAAAATAATGATAATGACAGCAATAATAGTAATAATAACAACAAGAGTAATACTACTAGTAGTAGTAGTAATAATAAAAATAATAATAATAAAAATAATTCCTATTGCAATTCATCCTGGTCTACCTATTTCTTCAGGGAATCCCTCTACTGTCTAGTAGCACCATTATCTGCAGTATTTAACACAGGTATTGGATTTTCCTACATGGTCTCGAGTAGGTTTTGATGTTTTGGGTATCTCATGCCTTCTTTGCAACTTATGGAGATCTTCAAAGACAAAAAGGGCCTTCAGAACTCTTTTTTGGATGACCATGACCCACCGATTTCAGAGTTGTCTGCCAAGCAACTCAGGTCGTACTTTCCACTGCACAAAATGTCACTAAAAGAAGCGCCATAATCTGACGCTGCCCTTTTTCTTTGGTAATTTTTGTCTACGTCATGGAGAAGACGTGGATCTTCCACCCTGCCAAAAGGAATTATTCAACCCAAGATGATGGGTTTTTAACTAAAAATTAAAGCCCAAATAGTAAAAAGCAGACTGAGGCCTTGTTCTAGTTCCATCACTGAGTTGTTGTGGTACAGCAGAGAATGTTTCCCTACCTTGCAGGCTTGTCGTGAGGGCTAATCAACATTTTTATGGTGCTTTGATAAATGCCATTGTTAACGTAAAGGAAGCATCATTTTGATAAATGTCATTATTAACGTAAAAGAAGTCACATTTCCACTGAATCTGGAAAGATGTTGGGAGAAGACACAATGGAATGAGAGAGCGTCCCAAACCTCTTTCCAAGGCACATGCAGCATCAGTGCAATGGAAACAGCTGGAGGGAGGTTTATTTGATGTTTCTTCATGTTTTTCTGCCCGAGGGCTCTGCTGGTCTCTCTAAATCCCTGAGCAAGACCTTCTCTGGGAAGGGCTATTTTCACACATGCATTTTACATCCCAAATGAACTCCAGATATGGAACTGGCCTGGCAGATGTGGCTGCCAGGTTGAATCCCAGCCCATGGGAAGAGTGTTTAGGAGCCCAGCACCAAATCTCAGCCCGAGGAAAGAGATAGGGCTGCTTTTGCAGAGCATGAAGAGGCTGAGGAGGAACAGAAAATCACCCTTGGACTGATAGGATGGGAATGGGAACACTCTGATTTAATGTCAGTTGAGGATTAAACAAAGATCCAAGGCAGGAGACCTCCCTTCCTACCAAACCCTGCCCTACTCACCCTTTGTTCCTCTGCTCACCTTGGGACCTTGACTCCTTCTGTTGCAGATGATGTTTGGGACATAACAGGCTGTTTCTCTCCTCTTTTTTTTATTTGTTTCCAGTGGATGGGAAGTGGCAGGCCTGGGGAGTGTGGGGCAGCTGCACTGCCACGTGTGGAGGTGGCACTCAGAGGCGTGACCGGGTATGCTACGGCCCCTTCTTCGGTGGAGAGGCTTGCCAGGGTCCCAAGGAGGAGTACAAGCAGTGCAATGACAGAAAGTGTCCTGGTATGTACCCCAGACCCCTCGTGCTTTCCTTTGAACGAGGCCTAATTCTGGAATTTTGGATTTTGGGAATGGCTCCCATGTTCCTGTGTCAGAGAACTGAATGCTACAAAGGGTTGTAATCTGATAAAACCCTACCCATGACCCAGGTACAAGATGCAAGGTCTTGATTTAACTGCTGCAGAATCCAGTGCAAGCATGTGGTTTTCAGCGAATATTTGGTCAATCCCACCAGTCTTGCCTTGGTGGCTTTCATGTTTTTGTTGCCATGGAAAAGAGACAACATTTGGTAGCAAAAACTGGTATCAGAGTCTCAGGTCCATGAAGTTGTTGAGTACTGAGGATGCTGCAGAGGTTTCTCACCCTTTTCCTCAGGGAAACCTGCACACCACTGGAAACTTAAAAAAAAAAAAAAAAGATGTGTCTGCATCTGTCAGGGCTTTACACAAATCTCACCCTCCTGCAGAGTGCAAAAGCTGAATGGAGGGTGGGTGAGCTGTAGGGCAGATGAAAACCTGGGTTTGGATGTGAAAAATAAGCAGGAGCAAACACTTCCAAGTGCAAATGTTTCTGCCTGCCTCTCAGACTATACAGAGACCAAAAAAAAGGCCTGTGTACCGTTTTTGCTTTCTTCCTCAGCCTGAGTTGAAGGGCCTGGTGAAATTGCTGGTGGGGAATCAATGGCCTCTGTGATGCTGGCAGTCAGATCGCATCGATCGCAACAGGCCGTGAGCTTTGACTGAAAGGGTAATTAATTGTCAGAGCAGCTCAGTGAGAGACAGGAGAGATTCTCATGGCAGTATCCCGGTGTTCCTGCTGGAAAGGGGAGTCTCCCAAAAGGACAGGAGGCAGCAGTTTTGATGCAGGAGTACCTGGGGGCAGATCTGCCACGTGGAGGCCAAGCTGACCCCTCGGACTCCCTCACAAAGCGTTGAAGACGAAGAGATGACAGACAAAGAACTTCAGCATGGAAGTTCCAGCACGTTCAGCTCAGAGATGACAGAGAAAGAGGCTGTGTGACAGCCTCGCCACTCTTTCCAGCTACGCTCTAATAAAAGGCATCACCTCTCCTTACAAGCTGTGCCTCTCAATTAGCAGTGGCGTGTGAGAATCTCTTCTAACTCCGCCACAAAGCTCTCTCTCGCCACAGAAAATCTTAGCACCGGGTTGTCTGGTGGTGTCTACAGAGTGAGGCAGATTTAGTTCAGCTTCAGTGTGTGCCAGCTGAGGCCCTGGCAGAACAAGCCCGATCTTTTCTTCTCTTTCTGCAGGGGTCGATGCCTGTGCAGTGCTCCAAAGGAAAAGGCAAGTCTCAGGCACTGGGGCCTGCCAGGGTTCACAGCCAGAAGGGTCTCGCTGCAGTTGTTAATTTGCAAGGGAAGGAAAAGGTGGGGAAACATCAGAGGCTAAAAATAAACCCGCTCAATTTGTTCTCCAGAAAGTATCAAATGCTGGCGTGATTTGATTTGAGCAGAAGAATTGAACTTAATTGGGTTAGTTATTAAAATCTCCCAGTGCAAATAGGTTACTCTGGTAAAAGGGATTTTGTTGTGAAGCAACATCAAAAAGAAAAAAAAGAAGAAAAAAGTAAAGGATGAAATGATTCTCTCCTGGTCTGGGAATTGCTCCTGCACTCACTGGCAAGACAACTCCAATCAGTGTATTTTTAAAGAGCATCTCTGATCCACAGCATCCCTCAGTGGTCCCCAGGGACACTGCAGGGGTGACGAGACCAGGAAGTTTTGACAGGCCAGCGGGGGAGAAAGGGGAGGAGAGATGTGAACATTCTCCCTCTCTGCTTTTTGATGTGCTCTGCTGCTTTGTAGCCGAGGGTGCTGGAAGCTTCCACACCCCAGAACCCTCCTGTGAACCATGGGACAATCTGTGGTCAAAGCACTGGTGCGGGGGACAGGAGCTTGGAATTCAACCCTGGGACAGGCTCTGTGGGTGACCAAGTGCTGTCAAAACCGGGTGATTCAATCTCCCTGCGCCACAGCTCCATGTCAGCAGGCTGGAAATGAAACTGCCTCTTTTCCACCTCTGGCTTATCTACAGAAGCCACGAGCTGTTGGCACAGGGATGAGCCCTGCTTATGAGCAGAGCACAGCTGGGGTCCCACTCGCCCTCCGGGGTTCCATCACAACAGTGATTACTCACACGGGGACTTTAAACCGGGGGAAGGAGCATCTGTTTCCAAGCAGAGAATGCAACTTATTCAATCCCAGTATCTACTGGGGAAGAATCCGTCTTTGAACTGCAGCCGGGGCTGAAACCACACAGTCTTGGAGCCTGCCTGCAGGAGCAGGGATGTGCAGGCAGCTTGTCGGGTCTTCTGTAGGAGTTCTTCAAAAAAGCAGGACCTGCCATGCCCATAATTAAAGGTTTGAGCCCTCCCCACAGCCAGGTTGGTTCCTGGGTAGTCCCAGAGCTGTAGTAGGACATGTCCTGACCAGCTGCAGGCACAGCAGCTTCCTATTTATTGGTACTTTTACATGCGCAATGAATAAAAACTGTAATCAAAAACTATTAAATCAAGTTTTTTCTCCTCCCCTCCCTCAGGAGTGACAAATGGCTTTAACACCATCCTCATGCCTCCCTCTGCTTTACATGTTGTAAATAATGAGTTTCTCAGCACAGAGATCTCCTGTGGTGAATGTTTTTCTCCTGGATCCCACCAACTCTGGGACCAACTCAGCTCCACGCACAGACAGAAACATCCAAAACCCTCCTTCCAATGATTTCTTTTCTGTGATGTCTCAAAACACATTTCTGCAGGCTCCTGGGCTCTGCAGTGTTTGGAAATGAGTTGCTGATGCAATTCCAACTGGTTGGGGCTCAGATCTTCTCCCTTTTGTGCACAAGATGGAAGCAGGCAGAACAAAGACCACCCAGGGGATGTGTCCATCTTGTCTCTTCATTTACTTGCTCTTTCCTTCATTCTTACTCCACTGATTCATGCCAGGCCTCATTTTAGATACACCAAACACTGAAGGTGGTGACCCTGAAGAATGGAAGAGGTGGAGTCTGGAGCCATGGAGTTCACCCACAAAAGAACTTCCCATTAAAAGTTAAGAAATAAAACTCTTTAATGGAGTGTAGCAGCAGCAGTTTTCTTGCAAAGAGCTGCCACAAGGCAAGGCAAGGATGTGAGTGGACTTTCCCATGGATTTTAGTGAGCTAATCCTCAGAATGGTTGAATGCCCAGTTTTCAGACAGGCAGAGCAAATTCTGGAGAGGAGAAGTGACTTTGTGAGGGACCCAGCAGCTGCAGAGCTGGGAGTGCAGCTCCAGGCCTCCTGGCTCCCAGACCACACTCCCATATTTCCCCTTTCCACTCCCTTTTCCATGTCCTTGCTGAGGAGGAAGTTTTACCAACGGAGTTTTTCTCTCCTGGCAGAGCCCCACGAAATCTGTGACGAGGAGAGTCTTGGCCCTGTGGTTTGGAAAGAGACGCCAGCCGGGGATGCTGCAGCCGTCCGATGTCCCCGCAATGCCACTGGTAAGGGTGACCGCATGGTGGGAAGGTGGTCCTCCCTCAGGGGATCCTTCATCCTTTGTGTCCTAGGTGAGGAGAACCTGGTTGTGGGATGACAGGACAAGAACATGGAGTTCCCTCCCTTCATCCAGAGCTGAATTAACTCCCTCTGGGTTTCTGTTTTCACTGTTAAGCAAGAACATCTTAGTTGTTACTGGACAATCTGGGGTGGTTTCCATCCACCCACTGCCTGGTCCTGGGCCAAGTTTGAAATTAAGGAATCTATTACCTCCATTATCTACAAAAGGCTTTGCAGAGCAGTTAGGGCTTTAGAGTCCTCTAGACTTGGGTGTTGGATTTCTCTCCAGTGCCCATAAAAGCAGCTGCTGTACGAGAGCAGGAAATCTGAATTCCGTTGTCCACTTACACAATTAAAAAACATTAACACCTCTCCAAACATTTCTTTCAATGGTGTTCAAGTTGATGGTCTGATCGTGGTGGTGTAAAGTGAAAGGATTTGGGCATCCAGGTGTTACCTGCTGTTCCCCAAGGAGTGGAAGGCAGTGCAGAGAAGGCTCCAGGAGATCATGCTGGTGGTGGGATTTCTCCTCAGCTGGATGTTGCTCACTGCCAGGCAGGAGCAGAAATATGGGCAGCAGTGTCAATAATTACTGTAAAGGTTTTATTTCATTTGAGAGAGAGGGTTGGATACAGACAGATCTCTTTGACTGAGCCTGGGACAGTCAGTGTCATCCCCAATGCTGTCCTAGAGGAGCTGTATCCATGGAAAGGTCACTGAATCATTTGGCAGCGGCAATGGGATTGCAGATGCAGCAAACTTGATCCTCAGAGACTCCAAATGGCATCACGATGGCTGGGACAGGGTGATCCCTCTCCCTTTCCTCCTCTCTGATATGTCTGTTCCTCCGCATCACAAGGCATGTGATTATCTCTGCAAACCCCTCTGTGGACTGGAGCTGAGGGAAAGCTTGGGGGAGGACTGGAAGCAGCTTTCAGAGAGTTTCAGCTGATTCAAAACTGGTGCTGTCGGGTGTTTATTCCCTTCCAGGCTGTGTGGGCAGCACCAGCCCTGCTTTAGTTGCAAGTACCAAACCAAACCACCTGGGGAGGCTCGTGGGGCTTCCCGAGCCAGGAAAAATGCTGCCATCCAGGGAAGGAGAAGAAACCTTCCCTTCACCCTGATTAGCCATGTCCACTTTGTTAATTTTTGTTTTCCTGCCCAGTTCCTTCTGCTGCCCTGCAATAATAAAAGGCAGGAGAAGGAAATAATATCCCCTACAGGCTTGGACAGGTTGTTCAGGCATCTGCAGGTGCCTCTGATGCCCTTTGTGCTGGTAGCTAAGTCTGAATGGATGCATTGACCAATTCTGGGCGATCTCTACAGAATTATGAAGGTTGGAAAAGATCTCTAAGATCCTCAGGTCCAACCATTTACCCAACACTTTCAGGCCGACCACTAAACCGTATCCTCAAGTGCCACATCTACACATGTTTTGAATACTTCTATGGATGATGATTCCACCACTTCTCTGGGCAGCTTGTTCTGATGCTTGACCATCCTTCCAGTGAAGACATTTTCCTTAATATCCATTCCAGACCTTCCCTGGCACAACTTGAAGCCGTGTCCTCCTGTCCCGTGACTTCCTACCAAAGACCGACCCCGTGAATGCTCGGCCTTTCATGCTGTCCTCACTCCCATATTTGTTTTGTTCATCTTCCAGGGCTGATCCTTCGAAGATGCATCTTAGATGAAGAAGGCATCGCTTACTGGGAGCCTCCAACGTACATCAAGTGTGTTTCTATTGATTACAGGAACATACAGATGATGGTAAGGCAGCCCCACTCCCTCAGCTCAGCAGGTTCGGGATCCTCCCCAATGATTGTGACATGGCTGTAGTTACAAAAAAGATGGAAAAAAAAGAGTTTCCAGCTGTGCCTTGATTTTCTCTTACTGTTTTCTCTGCTTACCTTGTGATGGACAGGCACTTCACGGACAAGGGATGGTTCCTTTCAGGGTATTTTAACATCCAGCTTGGCAGAATCTGGATTCTTCCAGGCCTTTCATATCACATTACCATTAAGTATCACTGTGACTGTATCACTTTTAAATAAGCATCTTATTTTTTGTTAGTCTTAAATTCATTGTTGTGAGGAATTTCTGCTGGTCTCCTGTGGCCTTTAGGAGAACTGACCTCACCTGTTCAGGGTAAGGTACAGTCTGTCCTAAAATAATTCCAAATTGGTTGTAAGAAAACAAGGTTTTCAGAAAACAGAATAACAAAATATTCTATTGTGTTATGAACAGAAGAAATGTTGTAGTAGGACGATTCCTTCTTCGTGGGCAAACAGAAAATGTCAGTTCTCTCTCATTTTAGAACCACTTAGAAGAAAATTTAGAATCTATCACTCTTTCCTATCATTTGAAAAATATCAGAGGCTCTCAGGCGAGCAAAGATTGTCAAACCCATCTAATTGCACCCTGAATTGTGAGGAAGGTCAGAAACCTTCCCCCAGCAATTCCTTCACTGAGCTCATTAACGTGACTTTGACTGTCCCTAAAAGTGTTTCTCGTGTTTCTTTTCTGTTTCTCAGACCAGAGAACATCTTTCCAAGGCTCAGCGTGGGTTGATGGGAGATGGGCTGTCAGACGTGCTCCAGAACCTTGTGGAAATCTCCCAGGATGGGACCAGCTACAGTGGGGACCTGCTGTCCACCATGGACGTACTCAGGAACATGACAGAGATCTTCCGTAGGGCTTATCACAGCCCGACATCTGGGGATGTGCAGGTGAGCCCAGGTGCATTTCCTGGAGCCCAAGGCTGGGTCAGAGGGGTGTGTCCATGCTCAGGGCTCAGGGTTTGATTACTGATAATGATTTGAGCTGATACAATGCTGACAAAAACCAGATTATTATTTTTCCCAACATAAATGTCTTTCTGTATTAACAAACTCTCCTTTTGAGGTGGTTCTTCCTGGGATTATAAACTAAGAACTTGAAAGCCAAGGTCACTCTGAACTATTTCAACCTGATAGCACTTTACTGCAGAGCCTAATTGATATGAGAACATTATTTGGCAGGGATTTCAGGCTAATGACTGGAGGTAAAATGATCCCGTGGCATTGGGTACCTGGATGTTGATGTAGAGGAATATCCTCATGGGTTCTCATCCCGGGGTTTTACTTCCAGCAGCTGCAGAGCAGCTACAGGATACACCCTTGGGATGGGTCATTGCCTCATGACTCGAAACATTAAACTGATCCTGCAGGATCTGCAGAGAGTGGTAAAACTGGAGGAAAAAAATCAATAGGCTTAAATTTCCCGTCTCCTTCCTTCTCATCATGTGCTGCAAATGTCCTACCACGGACAGCCCCTTCTTGATCCATCTCTGCCTCTCTTGCCTGGTCACAGGCTAAAGGGGGTCCTGAAGTTTACAAATATTGGAAACAACAGAAGTAATAGAAAAAAAGATAAGGAAGGATTTATGCAATGGAAGATCACCTGGTTTTAACCAGTTTCTGACAAATATTTACCTAATCTGTCCTTCAGATTGTCAGTAATGGATACAAGATGGATTCCCAATCCAATGCCTCAGGAGATACAGTAATCAAAGCGAAGGCCTTAGGAAAAGGGCTAATTAAAATTAACATGCCCATTAACGTCCTTGAGGACCTGTGAGGTGCTATGGGGCCTTTTTGGAATGGGATCATGAGAACCCATTGGAGCGTGTCTGAATCTCACATGTTCCCCCCACACCACTGTGACCTTCCCAGCCTGGGCAATGTTTGCATAACCACCTCTTTTGTCCTCTCTTGTCTCCCTTCTCCAGAACTTCGTCCAGATCATCAGCAACATTTTGTCAGAGGACAACCGGGAAAAATGGGAGGAAGCTCAGCTGGTATGAACCTTCAGCACCTTCCCTGGAAATAAAGAGGTTTTCAGCACAGAGTTAAGCCATGAGGAGGGGAATTTCCAAGTGTCTACATGACCTCCTAAGATGAGCTTAGCTCAGGGCTGAGTCACATTAAAGGAGTAACTCAGGAAGCCACAGGATCTCAGCTCTGAGCCAGACTCTCTTCATGAACTGTGAAATGCTGGTGGTGTAAACCAAATTTGGGATGGCTCTCAGGGGGTAGGCTTGGTTTGGAGTTGGTAATCCTGATGTCTTGCTGTAATTCCACTCTTTCCTCTTGCCAAGATAAAGAAGTGCAATTATGTTGCTTTGAGTTCCTGGCTGAAGAGATGCAGGACAGGAGGGATTTTCAGAGCTGGAGTCTGCTCAGCTGAGCTTCTTCATGTTGAGCTTTATTTCTCTCCTGCCAAGGTTAGGGATCCTGCTCAGTCCTGAAGTCCCTGAAATTCCTGGAAGTGTTCAAGGCCAGGTTGGATGGGGCTTTGAGCAAGATGTGGAAAGAGTCCTCGTCCAAGGCAGGAGTTTGGAATTAGATGAACTTTAAAGCCCTTTCCAAGCCAGGCCATTCTAAGATTCTATGAATAATTCCATAGCTGAGCTCTCCTGTATTAGGGGATGATGTTGTTGGTTTTTCCTTTCTTTGTCTTATTTGGCCCCTGTCTCTTGTGCCCCATTGGAACTCTGTGTTGGAGACTTGTGTCAGACCTGTTCCTGTGTCCCTTTACCATTCCTTTGGTGAGCTGTTGCAAAATTCCTCCAACAGATCTGGAAACAGCAAACAAACAAGAAAAAAAAAAAATCACTCAACACACAAAGCAACCCCAGAGTCCAGTCATCTTCACACCAACCAGGAAAGTCCTCTGGGAAAAACTTTTTAACAATGACTGGTGGCACCATTGTTGAAAGTCCAGAACATGAGACAGGGACTCGAAAATATTTCCTTCATGCAATAGCAGCTCTGACAAGAGCTGAGCAGCCTTCTCCTCTCTTCTCCCTCATATTTTGTGCTTTCCTTTTGAATTTGGAAGAGGGTGACATGGTCTGTCTTTGGGTGGGATAGGGAATCTGGACATGGTTCTGAGCATGCTTGAGCAAGTGGGTGGGCCAGGTGGCCTCCAAGGTCCCTTCCAAACTGAACTACACCATGATTCTGTGACCCTGTGCCCAAATACTTGGTCTCAAGCCTCCAGGTGCGTGTACGTATTTCAGCACCGAGCAGAGGAGACTGACAAGTTGTCATGACAACAGGGAAACCCTGTTGATGCCCTTAAAAACAGCTCGCTCTGTGTGGCACTTGGTTCCCAGTGGCTTTCCCTGTGCAATCTGCTCTCTGCATCTCCAGGCAGGCAAAGCCCAGCATCATCATGACCTACATGTGGATGGGGAACATCACGGGGAGAATGTTTTCCTGGTGTGTATTTTAGTGGGAATTGAGAGGACAGCCAGGCACCACGGCTTTAGGACACAGAAATCTTCATGAACGGGGGTGCCAGCAGAGGTTTCAGCAGTCTCTCTGCTTCTCCCTCAAAGCTGCTGGACCAAAATCACACCTTACATTTTATGAGATCGACCAATTCTTTTAAAGCAAGGCCTTTGGCTCCCAATTTGCTCATTTAAAATAAACCCGACTTCATCACAGTCTCACATTCCAATGCCCTGTGGTCTCCCAGGCAGAGAGATGTTGTTCAAGGAACATAAAAACTAAAACAACCCATAAAGGTATTCACAGGAGGGCTACAATGATTTTTGAAGAGCCTTTGTCAACCATTATACGATAAAACCTAAAATACAACATCCCGTGTAGCCTGGATTTGGTTTGACCTTGTGATTTCAATCTGTAACGGAATATAAAAGTGTGCAGCTAAAAATAGCATCCTCACTCAGTTCTCCTCCTTCTGTGCACACCTGCTGTACTGGCAGGACTTTTTCATCTCATCCTGAGACAGTTTTAGTCTTACCAAGATTCCTTGGATAGACAGAGAGCGAGAGAGACACGCGTGGCCACCCCTGTGCTCCTCGCCCACACTCTTCTGCCTCCTTCCCATCCTGCTTGTCCCCAGCTGTCCCCCCAGCTCTACTCAGCCACCTCAGAATGTCTGGATTATGGTGAGGAACTGAAAACGCTGCGAAAGTGGTGGGAAAGGAGAAGAAGAGGAGCTGAGCTGCTTTTCTTCAGCCTCTCGTGGCATTTGCTAAGCCCCCGTAGGCAAATGTGCTTTGAGGAGAAGACAGGTAGTCAGCACAGCTCATTTCAAGTGGATTAGGTTTTATGGAATCTGTCAGTGGAAAACTGTTTTTTGTTTAACAGCCCTGTCTCAAGTTGGCAAAGCACAGGTAAAGAAGAGTCACTGCCAATGTCTCTATCAATGGGGAAAAAATAGGAAAGAAATAAGAGGCAGAGAAACTCCAGGACAGCACGGGACCAAGAACTTGATTATTTGGAGAGTGAGATACTGACAACGAAACAGGAAAGGAGAAAATCAGACTGCCTGGGACTCAACATTAGACCACAATTGTCCTTTGGTGTGGTTGGTTTCAACAGAGGGAGTAGGAATTAAATGATCTTTAAGGTCCTTTCCAACCCAAACCATTCTGTATTTCTATGATTTTTTGACAGGAGATGGGTAGGTTATTCTCTTCTCCAGAGAGTCCCAAATATTACCCTTTGCTTTAAAACCTTGCTCTCCACCCTAAGTTTTATCAATCTGAGTGTCATATTACAATTTTTTTGCCCCTTTCTTTTCCTTTTTCTAAGCTGCCTCTTAGGATTTCTCAGTCTTCCTCCTCCACAGCCCCATAACACTCCATTATACCCAGCCCATGCTTCCAGTTCACATGTCAGGGCAGAAACCTTTGCCCTCAGAGAAGCTCCTGCTGTTCTCATTAGGATCTGGTCTACTCAAAATTCTGCCTCTCTTTGCAGATAGGGCCAAACGCCAAGGAGCTGTTCAGGCTCGTGGAGGATTTCATTGATGTCATCGGCTTTCGCATGAAGGATTTCCGGGATTCCTACCAAGTCACGGACAACCTGGGTGAGTTCATTTGCACTCTCCACGCCAGGGAGAGACCCCCAAAAGCTGTTAATTACTGTGCAGCATGGATAACCTGGGCTGTGGGGAGGGAAGGAAGGAGGGGAGGCAGCAGGTGGTGGGACATTAAAAGGTCCAAGGGAAGACATGGCCAGACATAAATATGGGGTGGCTTTTCTCCAAAGAAGTTGGGATTTCATGAGGAGGAAGAAGAGATATCCACAGAGAGATCTGAGAGATATCTACAGAGCGGAGAGCAGATGACGAACTGGGCAGAATTAGATCTTTTTTTTTTATTTTTTGAACACGAGAACAGCCCAGCAGCCAATGGAGGCAGCGAGCAAACAGCAGGCAGTGTTTGATTGATGCTGTGTGCACAATCTCAGTGTGGAACTTGTTGCCAGAGGAGGTTGCAGAAGCCAAAAAGTACAGATGGGTTCATGATGGGATTAGGAATGTGCACAAAAGAGAGGTCCATTGGTGGCTGTTAAAGTCAATGATCTGGATGCAGCCAGTAGCTGAGGAAGTCCTGCTGATTGCTGGGAGGACAAACCAAGAGATGTCTTGTTCCTTCTCACATTTCTTATCAGCTGCTGCTGGCCACTCCTGGAGATAAGGTGCTGGAGCAGACTGACCTCTCCTCTGCCAGGTTTAGTGCAGGCAGGACCCTCTCAGCAAAGCACGAGCCCTGGTTTTATCTTCTTTCTTGCACAGACACTTCCTCAAAAAAGCACCACTCCTGTGGCTCCCAAGATCCGGTCTATCTGATTTCCCACTGATGCTTCCCACGTTTTCTTGAGCACATGTGGAATCTACTGAAGCTCGTTTCACTTACTGGTTTTATTTCTTGCTTCTCCCCAGTCCTCGGCATTCACAAACTGCCTGCAAACGCAGCAACCGACATCACCTTCCCCATGAAAGGCTGGAGGGGAATGGTGGACTGGGCCAAGAACTCGGAGGACAAGGTCACCGTCTCCAAGAGCATCCTGTCTTCAGGGCTCTCAGGTAGGCAGCACAGCCAACACAAATTCTCTCTTTCGTTTTCTAAGAGTGGTTCCTTTCATTTGCTTGGTCTTCAGATGCCCTCCCAGCCCAGCTGGATTTGCTCACAAATGTTTGGACACCAAAAGCATTGATGAGTGCAAATCAGGCTTTCAGATGTGGCCTGACCAGGAGTTCAACCTAAACTCCTCACAAAAGTTCAGGGGCAGGCTCAGCGCCTGGGTGTGGATGTTTATATTTCCCTAAAGAAACAGGAAAAATTGGCAAACAATGTTTTATGTGTCCCCCAAGCCTGGATCCAGACCTGACAGAGCCACGTGAGGGTGAGTAGCTGGGAGTCAGCAGGTCAGGCTGAGCAGCTAGTGGCTCTGAGTCTGCTGCTTGGACAAGCTCTGATAGATCTGGGAGTTTATGGCCCTTGTGTGAAATTTCCTGCTCCCAGAGATGAAATTCAGAGGCATTTATCACTGAGGCTCCATATCACGGCATGGATATGAGCCCCAGCACGGAGGTGGTGCTTCAACCAACGTGGCCTCACTGCCAGATCTGGAAGTAAACCTGGAGGTTTTTGGGATGATCAGATGGATGAGAGTCCCAGGAACCAACACACTCAAGGTGCTCATCTTTTGACAGAGACAACATTTAGCAGGATTGAGCCCCGAGTTCTCAAAAGCAGGACCCTAAATTGGGCTGATTCCTGGGAAATGATGGGATTTACTTTTGGCACTGATGGCTTTGAGAGCTTCTGGCTCCCCCTTCCTTGGGACAGAGGCTGGAGACTGAGTTGTTGCCACAAAAGACCTTTGGCCTCTCGTTGTCATACCAGGACCTTTTGTCCTGGGCTTCCCTGCTGGGGATGGCATCAGCCATCGCTTCAGCTTGGGAAATCTGAGGCCAAGAACAGTTAAGTGACACCCCCGAGGGTGAACAGTGAGTCACTGGCAGAGCAAGGGCCATGTCAAGCACTCCTTGTGTTTTGTTGTGCCTTGCAGACAGCCTGAGCTCTCTGGGAGAAGCTGGAGCATGTTGGGAGCGTTATCCCAGTCTGTTTGTGGATGCTGTGCTGCCTTCACCTTTGGAAACTTTTAATCTTTGTTGGACAAATGGCTGGACCAGACCTAGACAGGGCTGATCCTGACCTGAGGCTGAGGGCTGTCCCAAAAGTACACAGTTCCCCATGGAGCTGTTTTCCAGATTTCTGTTGGAAGCATCCTCACGGAGCTGCTCCAGGGCCCCCGAGCAAACAAAACGTGACACCCACCCTGAGGAAACAACTTCCCATCAGTGCTCACCTCTCCGTGGTTTCCTGAGTACCACCCAGGGCTCTTCTGCCTCTGTTTTACTCAATACCTCATGCTGGTGGTGCAGTTTTTGAGGGTTTACTCAGTGATTCCAGCAGAAATCCACCTCTTTTAGTTTTGATCCTCACTTTTCCCTGGCTGCAGGGAGCAGGAGTAGCTATCCTGAGCAAAGTGATGAAGACAGGCAGCTCCGTGAGACCAAATCCAAACCCTGTCACTGCTGGGAGTTGACTTTGGATAGTTGATTTTGAAGGGCCAACACTGATTCATGCAGCTGGGTGACACGATTGCTCTGCAAGCCTGTCTGTCAGCCTCTCCCAGTTATATGCTCGCCAGATACCCCAATTTGTTGATAAGAAAGACAGGACATGCAGTGCTGTGCCTGTCCTGCAGTGATGGAGCAGACACACTGTCAGCTCAACCTCAGTACAAGACATCAGAGAAGCCCCACCTGGTGTTTTCCCAGGCTTCTTCAGCATTGCTTTTCACCCAGCCGCTTTATTTTCCTCCCCCCTGAAAATCCAGCCCCAGGGCTGCCTCTGCTGTGGTTTTTCAGGGAAGGTTCTGGCTTTTTGCAGCTGGGCACCGCGAGGCAGAGGAGCAGGAGGAGGAGGAAAAATAAGAGGAAAAGGAGAAGGAGGTCAAGTGATGTGCCCAGAGGTCACACAGATGATTCAGAGGCTCATCTGGATCTGCTGCAGCCCCCAGAGGCAGCACATGAGTTTTGGGGTCAGAGCAGGCACAGTGGGACCTCTCCCCCTCCCGCTGCCCTTGTCGGCCCGAGCGCGGCTCTTCTCTCAGAGGGCCTGATAGCTGTGGACGGCTCCAAAGGCCTCGAGGTGGCTGCAAGAGACCTTTCCCCCCTGCAGATTTGTCTGTCGTGGTGCTGTCAGGGGGATTTGGGGGGATTCTGAATGCGGGAGCACCATTTGGGAGGGGTGAGCCTTGCTGAGGGCGGAAATCTGGGATGCCAGGTCACGCCCAAGGTGCTGAGCCCTCCCTGTGGTGACAGCAGCCACTGCATCCCACTACAGTGATGTTGGCATTGGCCATGCCCCAACAGAGAACCCTCCACCACTCCAGAGGCCAAATCCTGCCCCTGGGTGTCCTGTGGGGACAGCTGCCAGCCAGGTTGTCTCAGTGTTGTTGTCTTCTTCCCTCTCCTCTGGTGTCCTGCAGTGTCGGACGACTCCTCCGTCTTCGTGGTTGGGACTGTGCTGTACAGGAACGTGGGCAACATCCTCTCCCTGCAGAGGTAAGAGGGGCTGCCTGGGGCGGGGGAGCAGATGGGAAATCACCAGGAACATCCCTCTGGCTGCAGAGCCCCGGTCCTCCAGGATAAAGTAGAGATCACCGGGTGCAATGAGACAGATGTTGACCTGCAATGGGAATATTTTGGCGCCCGTGTTCAGGTGGGGCCAGGCTCATGCATCGCGTGCTGGAGGAGCAGAAATGTTTTCCCCATCCAAGTGCAGCACCCCAGACACGAGGGGAGGAGGCTCAGTGCTGCTGTCTCATTCCTCCCTGCCACCCTTTGCCCTCCAGGAATGGAACCTCACCCTGCCCTCCTCGTCAGGAGAGATTTTGGCGGCCCTGGCAGATGGGGGCAGCTCAGCTGCCCCGATCTTCCCGAGCTGCCGGCCACACTGAGCCCTGGAGAGCAGCACAGACAGGCTCAGGGAGGAGAGAGGGGAGCAGAGCACGCCTGGCTGCTCATGTCTGCCGTGTTCCTGGCGCTGCAAAGTGCCTCGGGCACCAAAGCTTTTGTGTTCAGCCCTCCCTTCCCTTTTCTTCGCTCCTCTCCCTTTTCCTCTTGCTCTTTT